>JBBPBS010000007.1:15019219-15038395 GCA_037974835.1 Cicer judaicum
ATTTTGACAACTCAATTCTGTTTTGCAGTGAATAAAATAATTATTCAATTGATTATTTTATAAATTAAAATATTTAAAAATCAAATACTATTACTAAAATAAAATACATTAAATTGAAAGAAAATAAATGCAGATGTGTCAAAACAAATTACTTATATTATAACAACTTTCTTCTTTTTTTTATCTGGATTTAATAAATAAAAATTAATAATAATAATAATAATAAAATTTGAATTTGATGTATTTTTCATTCAATTTATGATATTTTTTCTTTAATTTAATATATTTTATTTGTTTAATTTAATTTAATTTATTTTATTAATATAATTTATTTTATTATTATTATTAATATAATTTTATTTTAATAATTTAGTATTATTTTTTTAAAATGTAGCAATTTAGTATATTTAAAAAACAAATCCTGCGATTAAGGGTCATTGTTACTGTAAATGGTGTTCTACACCCACATCCAATAGTAATTCATATTTTTATCTTATGGACGTAAAATAATTTTATATTATTTAATAAAATTCATATATTTAGTCACATTACACCACTTTTAACCGTGATTAATATTATTTTTCTAAAGTTGTTTGAAAGTTACACTCTTTTAATTATTATTCTTAAATAAGATTGTTTGGAAGTTGCACTCTTTTAATTATTATTAATTATTCATAAAACTAAAAAAAAATCAATTAGTGTAGCTAAAATGCATAGGCCGCTTCATTTCTTAAATCAATATTTGAAAGTTGTTTATCCCCACTACTCTCCCATAATTTTATTCTAGGTTTGCATTGGTGTAGAGGGATTTTAATAGATTATGCTATGTTTTGTCGAAGTAGTAGTATGTATTGTTTCGTGTATATTTTATGTGGGATAAGAGGTTGTAGTAGAAACGTATGACTAGTATTATTGTGTGGTGCCATTACTTTAGCTTCTTTGATTAAGGATGTAAATTCAGTCTGTCTTCTCTAGTATAATTAAAATTTGAAGCAAGGCAGCTTAAGCCTTGTGTTTTGTCCCACACTCCATACATATATAGGCTGTTGCCCAAATGCCTCGGGACATTGCCTATTAGCTTGAACTTTTAGTTGATTTAGATTCAATGTTTGTGTCAATCTTTCATTTTGTGTTCTTCAAATCAAACTAATAATATGGATGAGTAAGATGACTTAATCTTAGTCTTAGTTCAAATATGATTACAAAATTTTGTAGAAGTTGGTTGTTGGTAATGTTGTTTCATAAGTTTTTTTTTTAAAAAAACTTTTGAAAAATAACAATGCCACTGAAAAATATTACTGGGTTGAGTCACGGACTAGGTCGCTCTCTTTAATACGTTTTGAGTCACTGCCCAAATTGTGCAGACTGTGAACCACGACGTCCCCAGGATAAAACAGCTCAGAATCAGGGGATCCATCAGAACGTGATCCATGATCAATAACCATACACGTATGTAAAACCAAACATTAGACATTAGGGTTTTGACTGGCCATATGACCACTATCCACGTACCATATCATGCCTATTATCAAATTAAATATAGAATTCAAAAAATAGTGCAATATCTATTATTTGTACTACTTATTAGAAGGACTTAATTGCACACTGAACCAATATTATCAATGTTACCCCCTTTCTGAGAGATTCATTGATAACATCTCTAAAACAATATTTGATGAAGGATGGAGATAACATAATACAACCGCTTCCTGAAAAATAAAAGTAACCAAAAAATTAATATCATTATTTATAAGTCATTGCTTGGACTATGGCTCTAGCAGTATTAATTGGTTGATGCCCAATTTTCAGCATGTCCATCCCCTTTAAGCATAGAATTAGTTTAGATTAAATCGTTAAATCTTCGTAATTATAATTCTGAAATCATATATAGTATAATTATAATAGATGTAACATTGAATCATCGAAATTATGATATATAAATCATAATTAATCTAATTAGTTAAAATTAACCGTTAATTCATCGAAATTATAATTTCAAAGTCATAATTAAACTATATTGTTTATATTTAATTGATTGAATTGTTTGAACATCAAAAGTAGAATTTCAAGTCATCATTTCACCGTCATAATCATTGATTCATCACACTCATCTATATTTCATATGATTGTATCAGAGTTAGACTTTCAATACCGAAGAAGACTCGTTAAACCTTAGTATTTCAGTGAAAACTAATAAGAAATGATTCAAAATAAAGTTTACTCAAGAACGGAAGAAAAAGATACTTAAATTTTCCGAAAGAATTTGATGGAAGATGAAAAAATATTTAATAAGATTTCATGGAAACAATTCAATCAAGATGACATACCTCTTTAATTTTAAAAAAAAAAATATATTTATGTTTCCTATGTAAACTATAATTTTAAACCCTTTACATCAAAATAAATTCAATGTATTAAATACATTAGATAATTTAACCTCTATCCAAAGTATCTCTACTTAAAATTTATTTTAATCCTTAGTGGGTAGTGTATATGAGTCATTATGTAAAGAAAAAAAAAATCTCCATAATGAAAAACAACCTTAACATCCTTAGCATCCATGATAATGTTTTTTTTTTTTTAAGAAATTCATAGAAGAAAATAATCACAGAAGAAAGTATAGAAATTCAAATAAATTAACTCCAATACGGCATCGATGACATTTGCGATTTTCTTTTACAACACCAAACTCAAATTACTAAGTGATATGTCATTTTGACGACTTTTCTTAAACGGGTGTTGGGATTACCAAGTTATAATTTATAATATTTGCAATTTTTATGCGTGTTTAAGTTTAATGGGTTGAAGGTTGTAGAAGTAAAAAAAAAAAAGTGAGACCTACTCTACAAAAAATATAAATCAATTAATTGATAGTTCACTCTAAATACTTTAGCCTTAAAAAATATATTGAAATTTGTGTTTTCAATTTTTTAAAATTGAAAAAGTTATTTTTTCTATAGAAAAAGTTGATTTTTTATTTCTTAATAAAGCACAGTTGTCAGTACACTTTGACCTTTTGGTCCAGGCCAACCGTCACCATAACTTATACTTATCATCGTCAGCTTCGTTTTGAAGTTGGAAGAATGAGCACGGAACTTGGCTCCGGCAAGTCGATGGTATGTATCCTATGCTATGCATCTTTTTAATTACTGTTTCCTAATAATAACCTAACTCATTATGCTTCGTTGATTCGAACAAGGCAAGCGCAAGTGTTGACGAAGAAGAGCATAATAATAATAAACTGATTCTGTATTCATATTGGAGGAGTTCATGTTCCTTCCGACTCCGAATTGCTCTTAACGTCAAAGGTACTCCACTCATTCAATCGTTCCTCTTGTTTATTAATTAAATATATTATTAAGACTCTCTTTCTCAAACATTTTTATTCATTCAGGGCTCGAATATGAGTACAAAGCTGTCAATCTGTTGAAAGGAGAACAATCTCATCCTGGTTTCTTATCCGTAAACCTAATTTTAGTATTATTATTTTATATATTATTAATTATACTTAATTTAATTAATTTCCTTTTTCACATATTCAGAGTTTCTCCAGCTCAACCCTATTGGTTTTGTTCCCGTTCTCGTCGATGGTCCTGCTGTAATTTTTGACTCTTTCGCCATTATTATGGTCACTCTCAATCCTTTCTTTTACTTTTCCAATTATTGAAATTGTTTGATCATCTCTGATCATTTTTTTGTGATGTCTAAATGAAATGAACGCAGTATTTGGAGGATAAGTATCCTCAACATCCTTTGCTACCCACTGATATTCACAAAAGAGCTATCAATTTTCAGGTGGTTACTATTGCATTATTTTCTCCAAAATTTGAATAACCAGGCTACATAGATAGTGCAATAAAGTGCTTTTTTCACTGTTAAAGTGATGTCAATTAGGATCAGATGATATCAAATTGGTATATGTAATCAAATTCAAATTATAATTTTATTCTTGGGTTGTAATGGAATTGATGTTCTGGATTCTCTCTTCCTCAAATTAACCCGCAAATGGATTCCCTTTTGATGATTTGATCCACAGGCTGCTAGTATTGTTTCCTCATCTATACAACCTCTTCATAACCTAAATCTCCTGGTATGTATGTAACCTTTTTTCTACAAAATTTTAGGTTGTTTATGTCCTGGTATGTATGTCACCTCTTTTTCAATAAAGAAAGAAGCAACCTCTTTGTTGTTCTAGAGTGCATATTATAAGTTCATTTCTATTTTTCTTTTCTATTAGCAGAAATACATCGAAGAAAAAGTTGGCCCTGATGAAAAGCTTCCATGGGTCCAGAGTGTAATTAGAAAAGGCTTCACAGGTGAGATTAAACTAACTTGCTCACCAATTGGTTTTGAGAGGGGTTAATGAAATTAATAGCGAAAGATATAGTTCCATAGTTAATGTCAATTTTGTCATGCATTTATTCAAAGTTAAAAAATTTTCTTTACTATTAGAGCCTATTGCCTACGAGGCTATGATAATGGATCATTAAGAGAACAAGGTTTACTTTCTCAATTTTAACTTTATAGATCCTTTGGGTCCAAACGTCAAGAACCATAAGTTTCATTTATATAACATGGAAATGGGCTGGTCTCATTAATTAAAATTTTCTCCCTGGACCGTGTATCATACTACCCCTTATCCTTATTTGTGTTTCTACAATATTTGATTTTGTTTTATTCTTAATTAATGGAACACATACAGTATTTGGCTATTACAATTATAGTCAATGAGATGAGACCGATTGAGTTTCTACTATTTGGGCACTACATTTCTTGATAAACATTTGGACTTATGTTTGGAATGAACTGGAAATAAGAAGAGAAACCAAAAATAGAAAGTGCATATGATGAGAACGAAATTCTATCTTCTAAATTATCCCTACGTTGGTAGTTCATGAGACTGTAATAACCAGTTGGATTGGCAATAGTTGATATCTATATCCATCAGGACCTCAACTTTTTTGAAAAATGAACTGCTTATTAAGGACTTTGTCAACAGTGCAAATCTAATTATGAGCCTATCAAAATAAAGCACATCTTTTGATTGGTCAAAGTTAAAGTTAGCCCTGGTGGAACGAACTTTGTTAGCTTGAGCATTCAGGTTTGGTTATTTTTTAACAGGCTAGCATGCAATGTTAACAGTTGAAGAAAATGTTCACTGTGGTATTTTGTCCTCCCTGCTTTATTTTTTTTATTTTTTGAATGACAAATGTTAGTATAGTCAGTATTATGTTGGGGCCTGGAGGTAGGAATCGAACTCTAGACCACCTTATCTCTCCACTTCTAAGCTCCCCCACCCCAACCACCAACACCTTATATCTCTTCCTTTACTGATAAGAAATATTCTGTTTATGTTATGTCCTTCCTTACTAGATATAAGTTTCCTTACTAGATACAAGTTTCAGTGTGTTGTTGACTTAATCTAATCTAATATAATATATTTACAATTGAATGTGGTTCAGCACTTGAAAAGCTATTGAAAGAACACTCTGGGAGGTATGCTACTGGAGATGAAATTTTCATGGTATGTTGCTAATCATTGAAGTTTGTTCGTTTTAAAACTAATAAGAGGAATAAATAAATCCTTTCAAAAGGTTTTAGTCGCCCAAAAATCTTGGCTTCCATTATCTACTATTGATATGTCTGATCATTGATGTATAATAATGTAATAAATGGTATTTATGCTCTGTTATTTTAGAATATAATAATGCAATTCAACTCCAGATCACAACTCATAAGTTTTTGAAAATTAATAGGGTTCTCTGTAGAAACAAGTACTATATATGCATCTTTTTTTGGAATATATTTCCGGTTTAATGTTGTTTATCGTAGTTATGTATAAATTAACATGTTCATTATCATTTGCAGGCGGATATATTTTTAGCGCCTCAGTTACATTCTGCATATAAGAGATTCAACATTCCCATGGTAATATTCTATTGTCTCGCATAAATTTTATGTGGGGAATAAGGGTTGTAATGAAACATATGGCTAGTATTGTTGTGGTGCAATTACTTTAACTTCTTTAAGGATGTATCTTCTCTTTGTTTTCCCTATTATAATTAAAATTTTAAGCAAGGCAGTTTTAGCCTTGTGTTTTGTCCACACTCCAAACATAGGTTGTTGCCTAAATAACTTTGGACATTGCCTATTAGGTTTACCTTTTAGTTGATTTAGATTCAATGTTTGTGTAAACCACTCATTTTGTGCTCTTCAAACCAAGCTAATAATATGAATGTGTAAGATGTTAATGTTAGTCTTAGTTCAAATCTGTTTGATTACAAAATTTTGCAGAATTGCACGAGTTTCTAGCTTTTACCACTTGTTGGCTGTTGGTGTTGTATATGAAATCAACGTTTCAAACATAAAATTGGGTAATTCAATCAGAAAGAGGATGCATTAATAAAGGGAGTTCAATTTGGATAAAACCAGTCATTGTGGAATCCTCTCACAAGTATAAGTAATAGATGAAGATATCTCCGTCTGACATGACATATTTTATAAACTACAAATTTTTGAAACCTGTTATTATTTTCTATATGAAATCTTCTGTCATGTATGAAATTGCATTGCCAAATTCTTCATATGACTTGCTTTTCCCTTAATTGTCCAAGCAGAATGAGTTCCCTATTCTATCAAGATTACATGAGACATATTATGAGATCCCAGCATTCCGGGAGGCCTGGCCAGAGAATCAGCCAGATGCAGTAGGCTAGCTGAGTCAATAATTTGGCACTGGTGAGTGATTGCACATGATATTATGAATGTGTCAGTAATCTACGTTATGCCGATTCTTATTAGTTTTGGTTATCTTTGGCACAGTTTGCAATTTTCAATGCTTAATTTTAATTGATGGATCACAGATATGCGACCCGATGTTAGATTGGAGCAATTGCAGCAGGACCTGCTGATTTTGCTTCTGGGTGTTGAATTTGTAACAACGACATAACATACTTTATGTAGCAATATGTTTGCCACGTACAATATCATTGCACGTATCGTGCAAGTGGGATAAAAATATGTTATGTAATATTAAAGATTTGAGCTTCGCACAATCAAAATATAACTTGAATGAATAATGATATTTTCTTATAGTAAACAATTCTCTTGAATTAAGTATATCAATCATTCAGAATTAACATACTGCAATTTTGTCTACCCCACCGCCAAACTAAACATACACATAGTCATAAAATTGAATATTAAGCTTAATGTTAATTATATAGTAATGCATAATATGGTAAAAAAAAATACTAAGTATTGACTAAGTATTAAAAATCTAATTAGATGTGTTTGCAAAATAAAAAATAGGTCGTAGTCTCGTAAATAAATGTGTATAATTTTTTTTATTTTTTGAAAGTAATTTATCCACATATACATATAATTTAGTAGTTGAACTTAAGAGTTTAATAAATGATAGTTAAGGTCGATCTATCAAGAGTATGAGTGGATGATATTTCATGTACGATGAAAAATTATATTTTGTACTGAATGCACACGATAAATTTATATGAGTTAAAAAAAATTTTAAGTAGATTTTTTTTAAGAAAGTCACATTTTACATATGAACTGTGTTATTTTTTATAACTGCAACATACTAGTAGTATTGTCTAAAAATCGGTTGGCTAAATTGAATTGAATCATTGAAAAAAAATTATACTAATTTAGTTCGGTATAATTTGTGAACAGTCTAGTTTAGTGCAGTGTAGTTTGTTTATTTATTTATTTAAATAGTTTTAATATTTAGTTTGGTTTATGTAATTGTTGTTTTGGTTTGGTTTGGAAATAATGAATCAATGCTCCAAACCTTTTATATCAGTCCAAATTAATTTTGAACAAAACATTGAGAGTTCGATTCAATTTTACTTAACTATTGTAATGACTCAGTGATTTGATTTTCTTCATGAGTCTAAAAATCTTGTTAATAAGTATTTATTTAATATAAGTTTCTATATTTAAATCTTTAACAAGTACCTCCTTGGATTCTTTAGCATTTGTGTTTCTTCATTAATTAAATCATCGCATATCCTAATAAGTTGTATATATTTTTTTAGTTTTGTTTCTCTAAAGTAACAATTCAATTTAAAAACTAAAACTAATATAAACTATTAATATTATGATAATTATGAGTGATATGATACCAACTATTAATCTCTTCATTTTATCAATTTTAATTTTAGAAGAGACAAATTCGTATATTTTGATGTTGTAGTATATGTTAAGTAGTGTATTATTAAGAAAATATAGTCAAGTGATTGTATTTTCTTTCATTGATAGTATTTGTTGAAAAAAAATCTCATATAAGTAAAAAGTTATAATTAAGTGATTGTACTTAAATAGTTAATAAATTTTGGTGAATAACAAATTATTTAAATTCTATTTAAAATAATTCTCAATTATATTTTACTTACTTCAAATTAAATTTTAGATAATTAAAACTCAACTTTCTTGAAAATTATAGAGTTAAAATAAAAGTAGATATATAGAGAATAGAGAGCATTTCTTTAATAAATATATTGTTTAAATTATTAAAAATCAGTAAAGAAAACTAAAAAATATTGATCCTATCGTAATCTCCCATGGCCAATTTTGTCTGTTCCTATCCTTTACTACCAAAAGAAGTTAACGTTCTCATTCGGCCATTTCAACTTCACAAAGTTTTGCAAGGCAGCGTTGCCAGTTGCCACAGCAATTGCAACGCAATTCTGCTTTTTTATCAAACGAAAAAGTTAGTTACTAGAAGAACAGAGGGGATGAGAGATGATGCACTAAAAGCCAAAAAAACATTGCTTATTTTTATTTATTTATCTTTTGCAACTTTTCAGTTTCTCTCTTTTTATCTTGCTTGCTTGTGCCACCACTATATTATCATTACTCCAATAAAATAAATCATTTTCTTTGTGAGCTCCATAATTTCTTAATTGGATTTTATATTTCTATTTTGTTTTCTATTCATTTCATTTCCATATTACTAGCTAGTGATGATAGAAACCATTTATAAAAAAATTTAATATAGTTTTTTTAAAGACGTTAAAAATTATAATTTATGCATGAATAATAGTAATTGAATATTACATTTTATTTTTAATAAAAAATTTCCATTTTATTTTTTAAGTAAGAATTTTAGATAACTTGTTGTCATTTACTATCTTATCCAATGAAAAATAAAGCATTTACCGTCTTATTATTTCAAAATATTAATAACACCTCGACGACAAAATTGAAGTATTAAAAAATTTAATAAATTACAAAAACTTACGCTTAATTGTTAAAACCAAATTTTTTCCCCTAATTGACAAAGTGAGTATTCTCCACGCTTAATTGACAAAAACTTACGCTTAATTACAAAAACTTACAAAAAGGCTGAATTTGTAAAGACACACCACACCGCACTCCACTCGTTCGCGCTCTGCCTCTCTCTCTCTGCAAATGAGAGTTTGTTACAATACTGCTACCAGTCTACCACTAACTATTCAATATAGTACTACTCATTTACGCCGTGCTGGAATCAAAACAGCTTTTTGCGTTCCGCGTTTGTTTTCTTCTCCTCTGCTCTCACCTCTCTCTAACGGTTATTAATTTCTCCATTCCATTTTTCATATCTTTATCAAGAACTGTTCTTTTCTTCCTTTTACTTTCTATTTACTTATTTTTCACAATACATTCCATTTTAATCATTTTGTTCATTTCCTCATTCACAAAAATTGATTGATTTATTATTTGTTACCAAATCACGATTTCAAACTTATGTTTTTTTTTTTTTTTTCCAGAAAATGAAGAAGGTTAAACTTAAGAGTGAGAGTGAGTTGTGTCTGAACAAAGACATTATCTTTGATATTCTTTCGCGGATTGAAGTGAAGCAGTTGCTTCGTATGAAGCGCGTTTCAAAAGATTGGAAGCAGATTATTTCAAGCCGTTCATTCATGAAAGCTCAACTAAAAAACACAGAGCTCGTGTTAAACGGCTTCATTGTTCAAGATAGGTTTATGTTGTGCAAACACGATATCAAAACGGTTAGTTACATTCCAGTGGAAACAAGAAACGGTGGTATGCACCAAACCGTTTTCACTTTTCTTCCTGAACAAGTTGTTGTTTTGGCGTCGTGCAAAGGGATTGTATGTTGCCGTAGCTGTTTGCCTTCTCCAAATCCAACCAGATTATATCTCTGCAATCCTTGTGACAGAGATTGGATTCAATTGGATTGGCCTCCTCAATGTGACATAACAGATAGCATAGCACTTGCTTTTGATTTTGAATTTGAATTTGAGTCATCCAAATTCAAATTCAAATTGGTTAGAGTGAAACGCCATGAGGAGGATGAATCGTTCTCTTTCACATTTGATTTGTACTCACCAGCGACAAAAGATTGGAGGAAATCAACGGAGATATGCTACTGCAACAGCGATTTGATTAAAAACAAAGGCATATACATTGGAGGTATTTTATATTGGCTTACAGAAGGTGATCAAATACTCACTTTTGATGTGGAGAATGAGCTTTCTTTGTTGATTTCTGTACCAGTTCCATCTGTTGAGTTTAGGTCGGTTCCTGAAGCTTGCATAGGAGAAAATAAAGGAAAACTTAACTATGTACAGGTATCAGAAGAAGGACTTCATGTATGGTGTCTTGAAGATTATTATGAGTCTAAATGGAATCTCAAGCATGGTAAACGTTTGGAGGATTTTGAAGCAGAATATCCACGCTTCTTTTTGAATTTGAAGAATCGAGTTTCTGAGCGGATGAGTGTGGATTCAAGTCCTTGGATGAATCCTCTTGGTTTCAAAGATGGTATTTTACTAATCAAGGTTTGCATACAATTGTACATCTATGACATAAACGTTGACAACATTACTGAAGCTTGTTCATTTCTACAACTCAACCCACAATCCATGTCTCATCCTACAGTCTTTCCACATTCCTTAAGCTTGCTTCCCTTAAATGATCATATTGCTGATGCTAATTAGTTTTTAATTAACTCCTTTTTTATTCCTATCTAGTTAGCTTTTATAATCAGATTAATATACAGCTTAGTGAATGTTTTCAAATATAGTATATATAGTGAAAAATGAGTGAATTACTAGACTCGTTATTTTGATATTGTATTTAGCATATCTTGTGAATAAAAATGTAAGTTGGAAGAGCAATCACCGGTTTTTAATTCTATTGGGCCTTTGACACTCTATTGTACTAACGTTTGAAGTTTCAAACATTCACGCCTTCAGCCCAACAAGCTCACAAGCAATTGATTAAAGTTCATTTCAACTTGTGAGACTTCAATTCAAAATTTATTGGTTAAAGTTCATTGTAGACAGTTGTGGTAGTAAGTTAAAAAACGCCAAAAGAATTTTTAGAAGCATGTCTTAAGTTCAATTTTTTTTTAAAAATAACATAATTAATTTCCTATCATTTACAAGTAAAAAAGAGCACTAGATATACTTAGAAAATAAGATACTTCTTCTTCTATGACATAAATACTTCCTCTAGTCCTTGAAATTAATGTCAATATATTATAAAACAAACAATTATATTAATCACATATTAAGTAATTTTACTATGTATAGTTTTAAAAATTAAAATTAAAATATAGCTTTGAAGTGTCACTATTCTCCCACTCTAGCATATTTTATTTCCATCCATATAGTATTATACTTACATTAGCCCTTGTTTAATTTCACGCTCAATATTTAAAACATTTTATATCACGAGACATTGAAACAGAGACCAAAGAGTTTGAGCTTCGTGAGTTGTGATAACTGTATTGCATTGCTAAAATTAATTGACATTTGGCTCAATTGATTGATTTGATTCTATTTATTTATTATCTATAATCTATAAATAGTAAGTAAATAATATGAATGGCCATTAATAGTGTGCTTGCTTGGTCAATGGTCACATTCCCCTCTCCTTGCAACTTTACAAAGTGGTCAATTTTGACCTTCACTTGGACATGCTTGTGCTAATTTTCTAAGGTTTTCAATAATCATAACCAGTTTTGTATTAAATCGATTCACAAAACACTTGGGAAGCCACCCTGCAGGATCCAACTGAAAGAAAACAAAAGAAATGAGGATTATTAATGTAAATTAAGAAAACTTAGTCGTATATGAATATTAAAATTTACCTGAACAACATAAGTAACAGCACATGAATTATCTTGAAGCTTCTCCACTACCCATCCTGATTGTAGCAATAGTCCTCTTATTGCATTATTTTGCTTAGGGTGTAATCCAGCAGCTATTTCCTTTGGCAATGAAGCAACTGCTACTACCTACAAATTCATTAATTCAGTTAACTTTATAGTTGAAACTATATATTAAAATCAAAGCCAAGATTCTAAAACACGCTTTATGGTATAAGTTAATTTTGATTAGTAATTACTACCACAGTGCCATCTTCCATGGTTTGACGGCGCTCATAGACAATGAATTCTCTATTCCTGAACAGTGGCTTGGAGTTATCTCCAAACCTAAGACGAATTATGCTGAGGTTGTCTTCAATTTCTTTTATGTACCTTGCTTCCACCAAATCAGAGTCCCATTGCTGGCTTAACAAAATCATTAATTGAAAACCAATATCACACCATTATTAGTATTTTTATATTCTCAAAAAAAATTATATATCTTTTAAATTTAGTGTTAAACTTCATATATATTTTGACAAATTTGTTTCGTGTGTTGCAAGGGTTTTCCATACTAGTACCAACACATTCACATTCACAATCATGTGATGTTAATGTTGAAAAATAGAAATAAAAAGGAAAAATTAAAAGTGCTAGAGACAAAAGTTTTCTTTTTCTTTTCAACATGCTAGATGAGAATTAAATCTAATTGTTTGAAGTCTCCTACAATGTTTATTTTTTCTTTCTTTTCTGTTTTGTAATTTATTGAGCTCCATAAGAACATAAAGATAACTTTATGTTGGTTCTGTGATTAGAAGAGAAAAATGGGAATCACCTTTGCAGCATCAATGGCATTAGCAACAGTGATGAATTGTTGTGGAGAGACAGATCCAAGTATCCAACGGCTGCGAAAAGTGTGAAGTGAACCTGACCTACGTTTTGATATCTCTACTCCATTTTCAAGATTAAGTACTTTCCATCCATCATTATTTCCTCTGTTTGTATCTGAAGCTGCTAATAACTCTTGTATGCAACTTTCACTTGCAAACTGCACATACCTTCTAAGAGAGTCCTCACTAATAGACCTTCACAAATTCATCATAAATAAGTTCAACAAAATATTATTTAATTATCAAAATGGTTGGTAATTAATTTGGCACTCACCAGGATCGGCTACAAGGTACAGTTTTGTTCATTGTGGCTGATATTATCAATTGTAAGAAGGTTTTTTCTTTATGACATTAATTATTAAAACTATTGGTAATTGAGAGGCATATATATATATACATACAAAAAGAAAAGTGATAAGGTTGTGTGATGATGCGTAGTTTAAAAGTGAAGAGAGGCTAAAAAAAAAACAAAAGAAAAATGAAGTGGGCAGAGGTGATTGCTGCACATGCAATGCCAGAAGAGAAGAACCTTACATGCATGATTATTAGAACAATAGCACTCTTTAATAGATAATAAAAGATAGATTCTTTTATTCCAGCCAGAAAAGCAGCAATAAAAGAGATTGAAATTTTGATGCACATGGAGTGTTGGAGGATCAAAATAAAGGAAATAAACATACAAACTAATATTTAGCAATGTAGAGAATAGAAAGAAAAAAGAAAAGAAAAAAAGAGCTAAAAAAGTTGGGAATTTCAACTACCACAATGCATAATGTTACTTTGGAATTTATGAGCAAAAGCCCATATAACATATTATTGGTCATATGTATAAGAGGTTTATTAAATGGTTATTTTTAATTCAATAATTATATCATATGGTTGTTGTTGTTGTAAATAAAAAAGGGTAACATATAGTAGTAGAGGTTTGGAATGTGAGGCCCCAGTCACGTGGCATGATAGAGGAGGACTGGAGTGCATTCCAAAGACACAGCAAAGCAAGCAGAAGAGGTCCCAATGCTATGAACTGATTACTCATTACTCATTAGTATTTGATTGAGATTGTCCTTAACGTTACGTTAGGTGTACTACCAACAACTAACTTCCCATTCTATTTCACCACTATTCTTGTACTTCTTTTGTAGAGACTTTTGTATTTTATTCTATAGTATAGTATTTTATGAAATATACACGTTCTCCTATGTGATCACACTTCTCTTCTATTTCACATGCTTCTATTTCACATGCTTCCTGCAGTATGTGGATTGTGGAGTGGTTAATGACCAAAGTAGCCATGGAGTGTTGGTTATTAAAAAAATTAATTAATTGTGGCACCATGTCATGTCACGGTATCACAAATGATACTACATGTGTGTAGAATGTAAATGTATGTAACTTTCAAAAGGACAACAAGAGATATATGATAGGAACAAGAAATTTGACCAAACCGGCTAAATTTAGTATATTATTACATTCAATTATTACTTCCACTTTATTAAAAGTTTAATTAATTAAATAAAGTAATGATTAGCTATAAGAAGGCTCTTCTCTGCTTTTGCAACTGTTGTGAAGTGAATACAAGCCAAAAACTTTACATGGTGCCAAGCAAGGCTAAGTTTGTTAGTAGCTATTGTCCGTAAATAGCATGTTATTTGTATCAATAATACATGTGGTAATTTAAAATTTTCATTATTTTATCTTTATTTCTTTGTATCACATTATCAATTTATTATATTGTTATCTTTATCTTTAAGATGTATATATTTTATAAAATGTATACTAAATATTTTTTTTACGTGAATACTAGATACTCTCTCCAATTTAATAAAGAGTTCCCTTAAACAAAAACAAAAAACGAAGTAGAGTAATGATAATTTAGTAGACTATCAAATGTACATATGTACAAATCGAATTTTAATTCGAACAATTTTTATAATAACATTTGGCTACTGCATATTGAAAAATAAAATAGTATACAATATCGCAAATTAGTTCCAACTTTCACATTGTTCTGTTTTCACAAGACCAACTAATTCTATCCAAAATTGCCTAGAAAACATTAAAAGAAAAGGTTTATGAAATACTATGATAAAGCAAATTATCAAACTATCACTACCATTTACCTCCCCTATATCCAATAAAGTAAGAAGAAGAAAAAAATAATTTTGAAGTTAAATTATCCCTAGTAAAATGTATCTAACTATGATATTTATCTATCATCAATATGACATGATCCAGCTAATGGTAATACTCGTTGAAAAACAAAAGAGATTATTTTCTTCTTATCATGCTTCTAAATACAGGACCGGTTTCTTACTGATTATAAAAAATATTTTTACTTTCAATATTTTTGAGATTTTTTTAAAAATTTTAAAGGAATTAAAGTTGTTTTGTATTTATTTACCATAATAAAATTATTTTAAAAAATCATTTGATGCAATTTTTAATTTCTCAATTTGTTAAAAAATTATAACGAAGAGATAAAAAATTAAATATATTTTTTTTAAAAAGTTTACTTTTAAAAATAATTAAGTTATATGAAAGTGAAACCCACAAATTGTTGAAAAAATCCATTAACTTGAACCGGTAAGAAAGCAAAGATTTCAAAACATGCCACAGTTTAGACTCCTACTTAGATGCAAACTCACACAAAGTTGATTTATATTATGTTTTGCTCACTAAACATATATTAAATTTTAGAGAATAATTTTGATGTATTGGCAGCATAAATTTTTGTAAATTGTCGATCAATTATAAATCACCATTTGTACAATTTTTAAAATATAATAAAAGTCAAATTGTATAAAATTACAATATAACTTTTTTTTTTATTCTATTAATGTATATGAATCAATTGGATACACTTAGTGAAGGTTACTTGCTTAACCATGAAGAAAAACCTTTGAGAGAAATAAGGGATAATAGGTAATTTTGTTAAGTGGGTTTTAAGGCAGTGTAAAATTCCTTAAGCAAGCTATAATTCAACGAGAAAAATGACAATGACTTCTTTTAACATGGCACATTTTGACAACTATGTGAAAATGGTTGGACCATAATTTATCAATAGGTCATATCACTTTTCATTATTACTTCTATTCCATTTTCACTTGTCCTCGTCCCCTCAAAACTTTCCATACCTAGTTTTCATCACTTTCAAGTCATTCCATCATCAATCAATTTATTTGATATCATTAACTTTCAAATGTCATTGTGTTATCAATGTTTTCATATAAGTTAGGGTTTTAATTACAAAACTTTTCTCCATCAATTTCATTAGTGATAAGTTTCATTCGCAGTGGAGATTGTCTAACTTATATGTCGTTATAGGATTTTTCTAGTTGATTGATTGAATTTGTGGTTATATTTCTTAACTTTTAACCATCATTGGTATGTGGCGATTGATATACCTTATATTATCCTTACTTTGTTATGTTTATGATGTTAGACTCTTGATAAAATATATAAGTGGTTTAGGTATAAGCAATGATACTATTAAATTGACGAAATATTTATTTATTTTGTTGAAAACAAAGGTATGAATGTTAGATATTTTTAAACTTCTTTATTTTTGATACTTAGGTTGTGTTTAGTCAATAATAATAAATATATATATGTGTTATGCAATAAATTTGAATCATCGATACATATTATGTTATGTTATTTAATTGCATGCAAGTTACTAATCTTTTTAAAGTAATAATTGGTCATGTAAAGTTCCCTCCCTTCCTATTCCTATTATATCTCTTCCCTGTTTTAATATTTTTATTTTATTATTCTCTTCTCTATTGCTAACACTACTTAAGATCTAAGTAATTTCACATATTCCACTCACTATTCTTCTTTTTAACTAAGCACTCATAATTTTATTTTATGAATTTAAATCATCTAAATTATCATATTAACTTTAAAACACTGAGTATTATCAATTACAATTAGTATAAATAGTTAGATCATTTGTTTAGATCTGCCACAATTAAAATTTTAAGTTTAAAATTTTGCATTGATAAATTATACGTCAATTTTATTGAAAAGTTTCAATAAAATTGATTATTTTCTTGACTTTGAATAATGATGCGCATTCCCTCACATAAAGATATTGAAATTTTTACTAGCCTTGGTGAACCATTAGACCAAACTCGCATAAATTTAATAATTAAAAAAAAAAACTCTTGATTTGTTAAATCTAAGGAGTTGGACTATGGGCGCAATAAATTGAAATTGTGTAAATGTCCAATTTAATCTTGCACTTTGTCAAGTTAAGTAAATTTGGTTTCCACTTTAACAAAATATTATTAAGTTTGTTATTTACCCTCCAGAAAGTTTGTTATGTTAGTTTATCATCTTGTATTTGTGAATTATTGTGTCCCATTGACATTAAGAATTTGTTTGATAAAAATAATAATTTATAGCTGATAAAATGATTGAAGTATTTAGTAAATTTAACAATTCAGTTAACTCTTAATGTAGAATAACATAAAAAGATATTCTTAATTAATAATATATTTTATATTAATTAATATTTAAAATATTTTAAAGTTAGTAATTTAAAATTTATTATTTTCTTAATTTAAAATTTATTATTCTGATATAAAATATTTTGAGCTTATTTATTTATGTTAAATTATAATATAAATTATCTACTTTAAAATATGATTTTTTTAAATTATTTTAAATAGTTTATTGATATAGTTAGTTTAAATATTTTAAATTATAATAAATAATTTATAAAAGAAAAGTTTTAATTAAAATAATTAAAATAAAATTGACAGAAAAAATATAAATTATAAACTTAAAAATTACTAAAGATAGCTTATAAAAAAACTATAAACTATAAACTTGAATGTTACCAAACAAATATACCATATATTTTATGAAAATTCATGTATTAAATCCATACATGAAGGAAAATTTTATGATATGGACAAACGAAAGAGGCTAACTTGACCAATTTTCTACTTAGAAATGAACTAAAATAACATCTTACAAGAATTGTGAATGAAAATTGAAGAAAATTGAGAGATGAATCGAAATTGGTAAATGGTAAGAAAGCCCAAGCCCTCCATTTCTAACCCGGAACACGTCCGAAGACAACAACCACAAAAAAGAAAAAGAAAATAAAAAACAGAAATGATTTAACTGAATTGAATTTAATATTATTATTAGTTTTTGGTGGGATGAATGGGAATGGGATGATGGAGGCAAAGAAATAACGAATCGATGAGAACGAAGGAAAGTGGTGTGCAGGAATCGATCCTATTTGTTATGAAGATAATAATAACAACAACAACAACAACAACAAGATAGAAAATATTATTTATTGGTGCTGCTATGAAATTGAAATTACTTCCATCAACATCCCATTCATTAGCACTACTCAATGCTTCTTCTTCTTCTTCTTCCTCCACTCGCAGTCACAGTCACAGTCACAGTCACAGACACAGTGTCAATATCATAGCCGCCAAAAGCAAGAAGCAGCAGCATGATGCGGCTCAGGTTCCTTCTTCCTCTTTATTAACCTTATTACTTGTAAATTCTTGTAACTACTGCTTCTCATATGCTTTTCTTACTACTCATTAGGGTTCTAAACCACCACCACCTCGAATCACTTCTAACGCCAAGCAAAACCTTCGCTTCCTCAAAATATGGAAGGTATCTATCTACCTACCACAATTTCCTCATTTATAATTATTCAATTTATTACTCATCTATAGTTTTCTATCATATTCATACTATTTAGGAGTTCCAAAAACGAAAGTCTAGCACTCCTAGACCTTCCACCAGTTACCGTAAAAAGAAGGCGGAAAAGGAGGATGTTGTGGAGGATCACACTGACCTCTATCGCGATCCCACCTCCTCCCTTTACTAGTAAGTGTCTCATTCTTTCCATTTCACTTATTTTAGTTTATCTCCTGGGATAAGCACTTGCGACACTGTTCTAGAATTCTCGTGAAAACAATTTATGACATGTTCATAAATATTTTTTAGCTTATTTTCATAACCTCACTAAGATAGCTTATGAAAACAACTTGTCACTTATACAAATTGGCTTTATTTATCATTTTGTTATAGAAATAGTTTATTCATAAGCACTTATATAATTAATGTTTATATTATAAGATCTTAATTTAGCTGTTTTGTTAAACATGCTTTTTTTTTTTTTGCTTTTTTTTT
>JBBPBS010000007.1:15046722-15063651 GCA_037974835.1 Cicer judaicum
ATAATTAAAATGGATTAATTACTTCTTTACTAACATACCTCTAATTATATTATCAATTTTTTGCAACTTGTAATAATTGTAATGATCAAAATATAAATTAATTATTTCTTTTAAAGAATAAATTTATAAAATAATATTAATTATTATTAAAATTAATATTATTATCAATTTTCTTAATTCTCATGATCATGATGTAGTCGACGAAATTTTATAATTAGGGATTAATTAGTTAGAACTACATCAGTTTTTATAAACGCCTAATATTTTTTCCCTATATATTAAGAACATTATTAAATGAATTTATTATGTCTATTTTATGCATTGATACGATGTTCCTAAAATTTTTGTTTTGTAATTAAATAAATTTAATTTAACTTTTCATTCTAAGACAAATTAGTATTAGTGTTAATAGGTGGTATGTTTGAGAAGAAAAATACACCTAATAATTTGGAATTACTTATATTTAAGAATAATTGTTTTTCCCTGCAAGATGTTCATAATCAGGGATAGAAGCAGTAATTGAGTCATGAAGGGGTAATATTTTATACTCTTTTTGAACAATATTTTATACTCTTTTGATCTCTATTTATTATTTGTGTAGAAAAAAAATTCAATGTTAACTTTTTATTCTTCAAAATAATTGGGTAATAAAAAAAAATATTTAAAATAATAATAAATGTATCTAAAAATTTATAAATGATCTTATATTTTAAGATAATGTTCAAACGTCTCAAAATAATATTACTTTCCTCCCATGTAAGACTTCTATAATCAAAGCACATAATTTAAGAAAAATAATTTTTACATGAAATTTGTTAATAAATGTTCTTTTTTTTAAAAAAAAACTATCTTTCAATTACTAAGAGAGATGTGTGATTTTTCTTTAATTATTTACATTTAATAACAGATATTTTTGTTAAAAACTAATTAATATTCTTTAAATTTAATATGTTATTATAGTTTTTTATTTAAATTATTGATAAGAGATAAATCGATAAAAGTATATTAAATATCATTGATAAAATGAGATAATTAATTACATCAATGGTTACATAAAACTTATATAGTCATTACATGAACAATTAATTCATGTAAAATAACTAATTAATTAACTAGTGTAATTAACTAACCAATTTAAGAAACTAACCGACATAGATTAACTAACACTCCCCTCAAACTAGAATGTGTTTAATACACACTGAACTTGAAAAATTGCAAGAAAGAGGTGTAGGAAAAGACATCAATTTGTAAGAATTTATAATATCGAAAATACATCAACGAAAAAAATATGATTTTTATGTTTAATTATCAATATTATGAATATAATATCGATATAATATGAAATGTCAATTAAAGTTAAAAAGAATAAAGGTGTACTTAACAGAATGTATTTTGTAGAATGTCAAACTAGAAGAAATAGTGAATTTTATAAAATGTCAATAAGGCTACTTATAAAGAAAGAATAAATATATACTAAAATTTGAGTGCTTTTTAAATTTTTTGATAAGTTTTGATTATAGAACTCAATTAACAATCTTGCATTATTCAATTTTGTGTCTTTAGCATTTGTTTCTATTAAATTTTGATATGTTGTTTAAAAATTTATTTTAAATGATCCCTTGTATATTTACATTAAGAGGTTGGTGATTATGTTTTTTATAATAATAAATTGTATCTCCTCAACCATTTTTGTGACAATAGTCTTGAGAAGATAATTTTGTCATTATTCTCTGTGTTTTGTTTTGATATAATAATGTTGATTTGAAGTTGAAAAGAATATTTAGATGAAAAGAATATAGTAAAATAAGAATTCTCTCATACCATATTATAATTTTTGATTATTTTTATTCTATTTAATAATATTGATATTTGTTAATTGAGTTATAATTTAAAAATTAATTTTTTATATAAATATTTGATAAAAGAGAAATTAATAAAAGTAAATTAAATATTATTAATAAAATAAAAAATTAAATTATATCACTAATTACATAAACTTATATAATCATATATCTAATATATTAAAATATCTAGCGAGTGTCTTATAGTGTCTTGTATAAATTTGAAGAGAAAAATTACAAAGAAGATTTTTCCTACAAAGAGGGTAGCGGTGCATTTTATGATTTTAAGTCAATAAAGTGATAAGTCAAACTGCATTAATGGTGCGTAATTAAGGGGACCAACTAGATAGGAATTGATTGTTTTAGCAACGTACTGGAACTCTAGTAGGTTGTACCTCATTTTCTCTGAGACTGCATTACAAGGTATTTTTTTTAGTTTAAATTATAATTTTGATTATTTATTTTTTAATTGAATATTTGTTTTTTTTTTCATCATTTAATTTGCTTTAGTTTTTTATTTTTTATTTAATAATTATTTTAATTGTTTATCTTTTATAAAGTTATATAATTTATCATTTTATTAAGAGTTAAAATAAACATAAAATATAAAAGATAAAAATAAATAATTTTAATTTTAATTTTTTTTTTATATAAGCCATCCACGAGGTGGTAATGTTGCAAAGCATCGGAAAAAAAATGATATATAATTAAACGAAGAAAAACTAGCAAGAATTTGTGTCTAGGCATGTTTGTAGTATGAGTTAAAAAAAATTTATTTTTAGAGTGTTCGGTTGGATTTAAGTTTGTTTTGAATTTTTGTAATTTAAGGATTTAAATCATCTTAAAAAAAAATTCTCTTATTTTTTGTCTCATATTTAAAATAAATATACAAATTATTTTTGTTTTTGTAAATAAAATTTTCAAAATTCTTATAGTGTTTGAACATGAGAATAGGCTAAATCCTCCGTCAGGAATATATGGTCTGACCTACTTGGTCTGATCTATTTAATAAAAATGTTATGCTCGGTCTGTTTTTAAAGTCTATTTATTTAAATAAGTCAGATTCAGGCTTATAAAAAAAGTCTATTAAGCTTGGTAGGCCGATCTATATATACTTTATTATTTATTAATATTATTTTTATTATTATATTAATAATATTGTTTTCTATTTTAAATTCTATCAATTAGACAATCACTCACTAATCATTCTATAAACAACGGTCATTTCATATTCGATAACAATTTATATTTGGGAGTCGTTCTATATTCGGTAGTCGTTTAATTAGTCAATCAGTTAATAATGATTCTATATTTGTATAGGTGATAATAATAGGTGTATTTATTTCAGAAAAAAAAATATTATTAGAAACCAAAAATTATTTTATTTAATATATATAGATATATACATTGATATTGATATCTAGAGAGCATCACGTAGTATTAATAGAGTATTTAAATATTTTAATGTGAATAAGACTTTTAAATAGACTTCCAAGTCATGCTAGAATTTTAAAAAGGTCAAGAAAAAAATGATATACCATAAACTAAATTTAGGCCTAAAAAATAATTCGTATCCCAAATTTAGGCTTTTCAAAGCGTGGCCTCACTTGACCAAACCTATTTCTACCTTTAATAGTATCTAAGTGTCTATCTCTCAAAAACATGGGGAAAAAAGAGAGATATCCCAATTCACATTTTAATCCTCATTTAACTTGACTTTTCCAAAGCTATAATTCATGGCTTCTTGTTGAACGTTAGTTTTGTGCTTTCTACTACCATTCCTAATAGACACCGGTTCTAGTTAAAAATGAAAAATTAAAGTAAAATGATTTAGGTGGCAATATATTTTTTTACTTAATTATAGGTTCTTTTTTTATTAATTTAAAAAATTAATCTATTTATTTTAAAAATTGATAGCTTTTTTGTTGTATTTTTAAACTAAAAAACTTGATGAATTAATATATTTTAATTGACATAGTATATAATTTTATTTTAAATTACAAAAAATAAAAATTTTAAATTAAAAGTTAAATTTTTCAAGTGTTTTATTACAAATTTATGAGTGTTAATCATTTTATGTCAATTTCTCATATATCACATTGTTATTTTTTAGTTAAAAAATCAAAACAAATCTTTAAAATTTGTCACATTTTAAAATTAAAAAGAAATTAATTTGATGAATTGATAAAAATATATGACTAAAATTGTATTTAAACTTATTTATTTTATATTAATTATTAATATAAAATTAATTATACTTAAAAATAATTAAATATCTCTAAAACCATTTTCAACACCTCTAAAAAAATAAACATACACATGGTCAACCAATTCCTTTTTTTATTATTATTATTATTATTATTATTTTATATCTACCGATCTCTATAACTTATTAGAACTATTACCCACTTAATTACCGATTGAAAAACAGTGATGCAATGGAGCTGGGTACACTCTAAATTATGGATGAAGTAGTACCTAATTAATAACCACTAATATTTATCTACGAAAATTTTTTTCGAAACATCTCCAAAATCACCTGCAAAATATAGAGGTCGAATCATTCAAATATTAAAATTATAACAATTATCAATAATAGTTAGCGTCAATGAGGTGCTAAAAAAAATTATATAATTACATTAATATATTATTAAACATATAACCCAAAGAGTATGATACTAATAATATAATAAATCACCTATTAAAATTTACATACAGCCAAATTTGGTTTGGTTTTTTGAAAAAACAATTCTATATCTAATGTGATTTGAGTAATTTTTATAAAATAAGATTTAAATGTATCTAATAAAGATCAAATTTTTGTGGTTTCGAATATTTTTATAATTGATTTAATTATGTTTTTATTTAACCAGTTTGGTTGTAAAAACTTTTACGGCAAAATACATACGAATAGGATTGTGGTATTGGCATATTGCATACATTATTTTTTGGACCATATATATATATATATATATATATATATATATATATATATTTGTTTATTTAATATCTCTATTTGTCAATTTTTGTTTGTTACTATATCTCTCTTAAAAAATTAAAAAATAAATAATGTCATCAAATGTTTTTAAATTTACTGTTAGTATTAAATTAAAGGCTAAATTATATCAGTGGTCCCTTAACTTAATTTCAGATAATATTTTAGTCCTTTATTTTTTTTTTCGAGTTGGTCCATTATTTTAGTTTTAAGTGACAATTTGATATTTTATGTTTTAAAATTTCAACAATGTTATCCTTTTTTATACAAAAATTCAAAAAAAAATCATCAAATTTTTCAACCAAAACCCATAAAATTGATAATCATCTTCAATCTAATGCAAATTTTATCAAATTCATAACTCAAATATTCAAATACACTCATATTTTCATATGCAACAACATCAAATAAAGAATGAAAATATGAGTTTATTTCAAGATTTAAGTTATGAATTTGATTAAATTTGTATTTTATTGAAGATGATATTGAATTTTATGAGTTTTGAATTTTTGTAAAAAAAAGGACAACATTGTTGACATTTTAAAACATAAAATATCAAATTGTTACTTAAAATTAAAATAAAGGATCAAGAAAAAAAAAAGATAAAAAACTAAAACGTTACCTAAAATTAAGTTAAGAAACCTCTTATATAATTTAGTCTAAATTATATTAACTGAACTAATTGATTAGTATCACTAGAAAATTGAGTAAACCTATAATTCATTCCAATTTGTAATTTTCGAATTCAAAGTAGATAATAGTTGGCTAACAACTAACAAGGTTGCCTATTGTTAGGGCATATATACTATTATTAGCCTTGTGAATGTAAAATCTTCTAAGTGCTCTTTGAAACACAAATCAAGGTTCAGCTAATTATTGTATTAATTAAATTAATACTACCGATTAAAGGATTAAACAAATGCTAATTAGGATATTAAGGAGATAGGTATACCAAAAACAAAAACTGTTTTTATGCAAAAAGAAGTTTTGAAATAAAATAGAAATATGTTAAAAATTGTGATTTCTAATTAAATATTACTATTGATTAATTAAGAATTATGTGATTAAAAAACTCTTTAGTGTTGTATTTGTCAAAACATAAATACTTTTTAGTGAAGAATGTTTTGTCAATTTACATGCATTTTTTTTACTTTTACTACTTTTGTCTCATAATAAAATGTGATTTAAATTTTAAATTATATATATATTAATTTTTTATTTTACATGTTATTTACTGAACTTACCATTATATTTTTATTATAATTCTAATATATTAGAAACAGTACAAAACTAAGTATATATATACCAGCTAACAAACTTTTTTGGTATATGAACAATTAACAGATTAACCAATACAAAACAACTAATCTTAAGAATTACAACTAATTAATAACAATAGAACTAACTAATAACAATAAAAATCATATAAAAATTAAATAATCTTATCATTACATATTTTTATTTATAATATAAAATATAGAGTATTTAATTAGATAATTTAATTTGAAAAATGTTGACATTGCATATGTCTCACTTAACAATAATTCAAACTATGATTACAGTTAAAAATTATACGAATTAACTAATTTGATTACAGTTAAAAATTAAACTTTGTATGTTAAATTTAATTATCCAACCATCGTTTGTTTGAATTGTGAGACCAATCAAATAACAAATATTTTTGTTAAATTTGATTATTTTTCTTTTTGTACCCTAATCATATTTTTTATATTAATTTTTTTTACTTTGTTGACCGATAAGAGTTTGATTGTTTTTTTTAAATAATATTAATTTTTTGTTTATGCTTTTGGGATTGAGCCCCTTCTTATTTACCAAAAAGAAAAAGTGGTATGACTAATGTATGATTAACATATATGTCTTAAAAAATATCGCGTTTTTTTTATGTTGACAAGGTAAAGGATAAATGTGTAATGTGTTCATTATCAATATATTCGCATACAAATTTGGAGGTTATTATTTTAACTTTTAGTACTACTAATAATTTGAAATTTGCGTTTTATAAAAGTATAAACCGACACATTAATAAATGAGTCTAAGGAAATAATGAAATGAGTAGTCGAATGTATATGACCGGGTGGCAAAACTCTTATCATTTATTTCAATTAATTTGAGATAGAGATATATAAATGATGGTAATGGCATTGGCATATATGGATGATGTCCTTTCCACAAAGAGATTGGTTGGACGGTTAAATTAAAACCCAAACACCATAAAGATATACCAGACAAATAACTCTTTTTTGGTCGGTGAATGATTGACACATATCATCTTCTCATTCTCCACCACCACCCACGCACGGTCTGCCGATATATACACCAATTTTTATGCCAGCATAATAATATAAATTTATCGTTTAAAAAAAATTATTTAATTTTTATTCAACATTAATGTAAAATTAATTTATATTGATAATATTTTTTTTTTGTCAAAGTAATTATAGAAAAACAACGCATTTTAGAAGTAATTGCATAAATTTGGCATGACTGGGAGTTTGTAAATAGATCGTAGAGAGTCAACTTGTTTGTATGTGAATATTAGATTATAGTAGTATAATGATGAATCATGAGTCACATGTATGTCGATACAAAACAAAAATGGAGGGGAGAATGAGAGGAATCGAGTACCGCCAAAATGGTCGAAACCACGAGCTTCTTGTGGGTTTGTGCTATGCAACAATTGAATTAATGATGCACCCACCCAAAACACAACAAGCCCAACATGGGCCCATCTTATTCTTAACTGAATCATCCATTCCAACCTCATCAGCCGCCCCTGTACTGCCAACTCCTCTTGTTTAATTTATTTATTTATTTATTTATTTTCTTCTATTTCTTTTCTAATTCTAATAAATCAGAAAAAAGCAGCAATACTTGCGTCATTATTATTATCCATTACGTTATCTTTTACTCATCTTTCAAGTTCAATAGATATTTTAGTAGCATATGACTCCTCTCGGCCTTCCCTGGTTCGGACAAAATCAATAATACTCTTCTAGTTTTTTATTTATTTATTTATTTTATTTGCAACTTAAATAGATTTTTCAAATAAAAAATTTAAAATTCAGTGACTATAATATGAAAAATGGTGTCTTTTATTATATTAGAATAGTACTATATTCCAAATTGGATTTTCTAAAGTTGGATCTTTAAAAGACAAAAACGTTCCTTTTAATAAATATTATGTTGTAATCTTTGCCTTTGTCTCTTTGTCTTTGCATAATTATAAAAAAGTGATCTAATGGTATCGATATCTTTCAAATATTTTTAAACAACTTATACATATTTTACTTCAATAAAAATAATTTATGCAATTTTTAAATGACTCACACTTTTATATTATTCATATCAAAGTATTTACACTCAAATTTATTTTAAATTAAAAAAATTGATTTATTATAATTACTTGTTCGTTTTTTATTAATACATAGAAATTTTAACTAATCATATATAAAAATTTAGAACAATAAAAATACATACCATTATATAAATATAGTGAGAAAAATATTAATTTATGTTAAAATTCAGATCAGAGATATTTTAAAAGGATGAGAAATATTATTTTATTTAAAAGTTATGTTCCTTAAGATTCGAGAATCAATTCTGCCACATCGTCAAGCTTCAATGAAAAAAAATTAATAAAAAATGTTGTTTATTTTTAAGAGACCTCTTAAGTTCTACCCATAATTAGAGATGCCGTAAAACACTAAATAAACTCTGAATTGTTATGAGAAATTTGGTCTCTAATTTTTCGTAAGCATATGTGATGAGCCTCCCATAATGTGCTAGTTAAGAGATGGTTCTCGAATACTATTCTTTTGACCCTTTATAAACTTAAGAGAAAAGACAAATTGTTAAAACTAAATTGGTCATTTTGGCCCCTAAGACACACCACTTGTGGTTGTGATTATGACTCTGATTGTGATTTAACATCTACTACTACATTGCAAGTTGCAACAATTCTACTCACTAGTTGATTTCATATTTTCACATTTATTTTGGAAAATAACATAATTTTTCAAGGTTTAATATTTTATATATATACCTAATACGACACGCTTTGCCTTTTACACGACAAGTAATTCAAAACGTACATGAGATGAGGCTAAATTTGGACGTGAGCGTGCAATTATATTTATGAATAAAATATATTAAATTTTTTATAATTTCATTTAATTTAAAAACTGTTTAATAACAATATAATAGATATGGCATGTCATGGAAAGGTAGTGATGATCATGTAGGGTGGGAAATGGATTATATTGTGGGACCGAGGTAACTATTTTTAAGGCCTCACAATTGCTGAAAGTCTGTTTTATAATAAAAAAAAATTCCATAAAAGAATAAATATTAAACTAAATAAAAATATTATATTGTTAAAGTCATATATATATATGGAAGTTAATATACTTAAATTTTTATACAAAGTCAAAATAATTATATAAGTTTAACACGATATAATGAAAATAAAAAGTAATTTTACTTACTTGAACATTATACTTCCTTTTTAAATAGCTTAACAATATAAAATGTTAGAAAATGACATCGAAATATTTATATTATATTTAGTATATAACTCTAATCTATAATCTTTCCATCTCCATTATATTATAGAGATAAAGATGACGGGTCTAAATACAAGTATCAATTAAGGTGTAATTGCCATTCAAATAAAGGCAAAAAGTTTCAGATAATTTAAAAGAAATAGGACGAAGGAGTAAAATAAAATTAAAACGAAATGAGCCTATTTTATTTTATCTTTTGAATATTTTATAACAGAATGCAATTAATGTTTCATTTTATTGGATATACTTTAAATTGGAGGAAATAAAAAATTGGAGAAATGAGTGGTATTAGATGAAATGAGTTCAATGATACTTCATTTCATTTATTTTTTTTATAAAATCAAACAATAGAATTTGACATTATATTATTAACTTCAGTAGTTGATAACTTTAATAATTTTAAGATATTTAGAGGAGAAATTAATAATTAAAAGATATAAAAACAAAGTTATTAAAAGTAGAAGATTCAAAGGTAAGATCATCACAACACTATATGAGAGAAAGAAAAATAAAATGACAACTAAAAATAAAGTTAGTCCCCAAAAAGAACGTTCTTAAAGCTGAAAGCATAGCAGAGGAAAGACATGAGAGAGGTTAATGAACAACGACATTCATTAGTTTTGGTATTTTCTCATTAGAAATACCAATATTTCCATAAAAGGCAAACCCAGAAGAGTCTTCATAGTTCCTAACCAAACCTGAATGTGTACAAACACCACCATTCACATTCATTACCATGGTATCTACATTGCTCTGATTTCATTTTAATTATTAATAAGACATGCAAAATTCCTTAATAGCAGCATTATTTTACTTTCTCGGTTTCTTTTTAATTAATATCGTTTTAAAGTTATTTACAAATATAACAATTATTTTTTCTGACAAGATTATACAATATTTAGTTATAGAGTTATTTTTCAAATAATAATATTTTAATTATCAACATGGCATGATACAATTAGCGGATACTTGAATTTGTAGTTTAGAATTCAAAAAAAAAATGATTAATAGTTTAAAGGTTTATCAAAATTAAATTTGTATATATATATATATTTTAATGAAGAGTGTGATTATAATACCAAAGTAAAGGTTTGTACAATATTTAATTTAATATTTTTTTATGAAATATTTAATTTGATCTTACGCTTAAGATTTTTTAGTAGACTACATTTGTAGTTGTAACTTTTTTATACAAAAATTTGTAATTGTAATTACAAAAAAAAAAAAAAAAAAAACTTTTTAAATCTTTTTAAAGCAATTTATAATTTGTAAGTTTTTTTTTCAAGTAGTAATTGTAACGTTTTGTTTTTTATGGCTTCTGTGATTTGAATGAATTTTTCTCTGAATAACTTTATTTTATTATATCTTGCTGATCTCACGCTTGTGGTGTGACGTGGGAGGATTGTAGCCGAGAGATCCTTTTTATAGGTTTGAGGTGCTGTTGTTATTCAATTGGTGTGTGTGTATAGCATTGGTGAAGTTCTATATGATGAAGACCAACGTTTTTCATTTTCTACTAATATAAATTTTTGTATTTTCAAAAAAAATTGGACCAAATATTAATGAAATTTAGAAAATGACAGAGGAAAGTAAAATAATAAAAAAAAATGTATATAAAAACAAGGGTGACATGTTGTTGTCGAGAGGAGAGAGTGGTCACTCACGGGTTTGTGTTGACTCTTTCACATATATGCCCCATACTATGAACATGCTGCAGCCTCTAGTGTGGATCTATCTATCTCAATTCCAACCTATTGGTTTTTTAGCCAAGTGGTCCAAATTAATTATACAAACTAGTACTTTTTACATTTCAAGTGTACTGGTTTGACATGTAGATACATATTTTTATTACTTTATTATATTCCTTTGCCTTTTCTTTTTTCTTTTTACCTATCCATTTTCGATAAATTAAACGTTTCGTTATATTTTCTAAACTAATAGATTAATAATTATTTTTATGAATCATAAAATCATTTATTAATTTTTGTATTTTTTTTAAATTATTATATAAAAAGTATTATTTAATTATTTATAAACATTATACGAATTACCTTCTTATATTTTATCTAAAAAATGTTATTTAATATTTACTATTAGAAGTAAAAAAATTAAATTTTATTTCACTGACACTTGTAATATATAATATTTAATAATTATAATAGAAAATATTTTTACTTAAAAATAAACATTGAATTAACACATGTACCGTATAATGTCTTCACTTGCCTTTTTAAGGCAAAATATCTTCACATTGGGTTTCCCACACCCTCAATTTTCCAATTTTTATGCATTATTAGGTTTAAAAGAAACCGTTAACCTTGTAATAATAGTATTTATTATTACACAATTACAAAACCAAGTGGAAAAATTAGGAATTAATCTAGAAATGAAAGGGTTGGTAAATAAAGAACAAAATCAAAACAAGCATGGTCACAAGTGGCACCAATCGATCAACTCTCATTCCTAAACTTAATAGAGAGGTTAATATATTTTAATACAACAATATTATAATGTTATTACGATAGATTTTTTCACCAATTACAATTTTAAGTTGGAAAATTAATTATATATTAAAATAGTGAATTAAAATAATTAAACTAATTAAAAATTGATACATATAATTTATTTTTTAAAATAGTCAAATCAATTAAAAACTGAATCACATAACTTATTCTGTTTTATATTATTTTTTATTGTAACAATAAAGATCTTTCAGTTAAATATATTATTAATTCGAGCGAAGGATCGTTTAATTAGGGGTGGACCACACCACAAGGAAGAATATTAAAATATATTAGTAGATAATTAGATATGAATATGATAGGAGTAGAGTAAGTAAGGAAAATATATTGGGACGGACCCAAGTGGGTGAAACACGTGTGAATTAACATAAAAATGTCTAGTAAGATCAAAAAGGAAAAAAAAAAAAAAAAAAAGATAAAAATATAGTGGAATTTGATCTTTAATTAGATGAGTTGGTAATCGCCTGCAATGCATTGGCCTCTCCCTTTGCAAGTGATAATCAAATTAATCAATTATGAATCCTAAGCAAATCTGTTTGATTTGTGTACCTTTTCTTCCTATGTTTTTGAAGTGATTTAAATTGACATAAAACTTTCAATGTTTATCTCCATGGGGAAAGAGGTGGAACGGACCAACTCTAATTTGACATTAAACTAGGGTAATGTTATTGAATATTGGGTATTAGATAAATTACAAATTAAAATATTTTATTTTTTTAATAAATAATTATTTTAATCAAAATTCTTAAACAATATTTTCAAGATACTCGTTAACAATAATATTTGTCTTAATTTCTAACCCTTTTTGTAATGATTTGGAGTATTTTCTAGATACTATTTTTGTCTATATATATAAATAAAATAAGACCCTAAATTATAAATACCATGACCTCTTATTTTTTAGTAATATTTGACATAAAATAATTAATTATATAAAATAATTATTTAATACGTGATAATATTTTAACTTCGTTTTTTTTTTCTCTATCGTCTATTCTAAATCCTTTAAGGAAGAAATATTTTGTAGAATTTATTTTATGAATTTTAAAGTAATAACTTAAATTAAGTAATTCATAAATTTCAATTAAATAAAAATAATTTGAAAAAATAATTTAAATATTAAATCAAATGATTCTTAATTAAACTTTATTTAAACTTAGATCCAATGAACAACGAAGTGTCAAAAAGGAAAACAATGTGTTAAAGTAGTAAGTACCCCACATGCTTGGCTGTATGGCAGCATACAATAAGTAAATAATTGCGTTGACTGAATTAATTAAGTTAGTCCTCCATTCGTCATATGTATGTGACCCACAATTTCTTTTGTTATTTTCTTGAGGTACACAATGGTTGTATATTCTCGAACTTGTCTCTAGATTTTGCTTGGATCATGGACCGTATAAGGTTTGATGGTGGAAATATTTTATATTGCTCATGTCTTTCTTATGAACCATTTCTGAATCATTTTTAATTTTTAATCTATTATTTAAAATTTTATTCGAATCATATTAGATGTCGTTTAATTAAGATCATGATCGTATTATGTTATTTAATAAAATGTATTTAATCTAATATAGCATTCTTATTATTAATATATAGCACCATCTCTTGGCTCAAATATACAAATAAAAAAGTAATCAGGATTTTCTTAAAATATAACTATTTGGTTTACTTAGGGTTTTGTTTTAAAAAAAGTAGTAGTATGAATTGATTTTTTAAATATAAAATTATTGTATTATTTATTTAATTTTTTAATATTTTTTAAAATTTATAATATTTAAGTATTATAAGTTAAATTAGAAAAATAATCATGTAATTGTTTTACAGTGATAATTTTATCATTTTAAATTATATAAATTATATCAACTCATGAAGAGGTGTGTATCAAATATATGACATGACAAATTAATATCATAATATTTGTTATTGTATACACATCAAACACATAATAAGATAATATTTATCATATAATTATCTTATTTTTATCGTATTTTATAATATGCTATTTTGTTTTGATATCTTCTCTTGCAGACAAAAAACACTCTTAGGATCCATTTAATTTGGTATGTAAGATAAGAGAATTGATAAGATAATTGCATTATATCTTTATGAATTCAATGTTTAATGAAACATATATATGGCAAATTAGTCTTTAAATTCAATTTATCATGGCTCTCTTGATAAAATCTTTATCTTGAATATGAGTTGAGTTCAAAATCAACAAGATATGATATTATTTTTGTAAGTAAATCACAATTTTAATATCTGAAAATATAAAACATTGTTATTTTTGTCCATGAATTAGCAAAATATCCAAATTAGTCCTCTTGTCATCAAAATAATATTTAAAAAATACAATTTATTATTATTAAAATATCTAAAAGATACAATTTACCGTCAAAATAGTTCATGACCATTACAACATCATTGACTAAATTGACACACATTTTGATTATTCGATAACAAATTTTAGTTATTTTATTTGTTATGATATATAAATCAAATACATTATATATATCTTATAATTATCAACTCTCTATCATATTTTGTTTTTAAAATATCTGACGCACTAAAATACATATACTTGAATTATGAAGATCCTTTATATTATAAGGATATTATAGTAATTAAATTTGATAATATTTTGTTTGTAGTTTTTTGTTTTATAATAATCTATCCTATTTTTTATAATTAGAGATGTCAACAAAGCAATAGAGTAGAAAGTATTCTCCCGCTATACTCCCCACCGTAACATATTCATCTCGTGGAGTGTTTTTTTACCTCACAATATTTTAATTTTTTGACCTCGCACAAATATTTTGTGTGTGTGGATTTATTGACGCAGAAATTATACTATTTTAATGGTTGATTATTTAAGTAATAAATAAACGATTAAACACACAAAATTTTATAATAATTTACATAATATAATTAACGGATAGTTATGATCATGTCCCACTCTTTATAAAGACTTTTTCCCTCATCTCGTCCCTGCATGAAAACTTTGTCTGAACCGTCCCCGCAAGGATCCCCACTTAAGAATTGAAATTCCTAATCCTAATTGGTGACCACTGACCACATAACTATAAGTTGAACCAGCTAATTAACCTCACAATTTCTTCATTGTCGCCGTTATGATATGCATTGGACGAAGATATTTGATGACAAATTGTCAACCAAACTTTTGTTTTTCCTATTTGTTTAGTTCTTACATCTAGCTTGCACATCCTAATATAATTCTTTAACCATTTTGGAGTCAAGTTTAGGGGTGTATTTAGTTTTTTAAAAAATATTTTTTGAGGAAAAAGTCTAATGATAGGATTTCATTGTGCTATATTTAATTAGAATTATTTTCAATTTTTAAAAAAGTGTTGAATTTTTTTATAATTTTAAAAAATATCGTAATAATAAAAAACTTTAAAATTTTAATAAAATATTTTTTTTAAATAAATTTCATTTAATTTTTTAAATATATTTTTAGTGAAAGAAAGTATATATTTTCATACATGAGATCGATTTTTATGGATACTAGTTTCTTATTTCTTTGGCGTATTTTTATTTAACTCCTTCCAATTTTGTCTTTTTTCATATCTCTTTCTAATTTTGTCTTTTCTTCCTCCATCGATCTCTCCTTTCTCCGACACTCGCTTCCTTAATACTATTGTTTAAATGCTATTTTCTTTAAAGAATCACAATGAAGACAAAATAAATAAATAAAACAAAATAAAAACTATACATTGTTTAGTAAACTAACTTAATATAATAATTAATAAAAATTAATGTTATTTTTGCCGATTCAAATATTAACGTTCTATTATTTGGCTCATATTATATGTATTTGTATGGTATATATTTAAGTATTATTCAGTGGATGTGAACTTTTTTAAATGACATCAAGTCTAAAAGTGTGTGATACTCTACTTTGTCGTGTGTAATATTTTCAAGATAATACATATTATGAAAATGACTTTCAAAATACATATGATCGAGTTGATAATCTTCTTTATGCATCATTGAGAAATTTGTCCAACATAATGAAATTAATATAATTTTCAATATTCTAAGAAAAATGTTTTAATAATTTTATATTTATTTTTATAAAAACATTTTGTTTTACTTTTTAATAATAAAATACATTTTAATTATTCAACTATGTTTTTCTTTCTTATTTATTTTTATCCACACCTTTAATCTATGATTTTTTTTTCTTTCAAATTCCTATAATTAATTTTGATGATATAAATCCATTAAAATTCAAACTTCAAAACCTTGATTATAAAAAGACTCCTAAAAAATCTTACAAGTGATTATGTTGTCAAACTTATAAGACTTTTTTATGTAAATATAATTCTTTAAAATCTCCATCCAATAGTATCTAGATATTTTTATATCACTTTTCCTTGCATATTTTTTCACATCTTTTATAGTAAACATTTTTATTCCTGTGGAACTAATCATCTATTCTCACGTGGAACTTATCCCAAGTTAGGTATGACTATATGAATTACAACTTTTTAAGAGATTTGACGTTGCTGCATTTCTAAGTAACTGAAATAAATATGTGTGATGAATATGAAGTCTAATTAGTTTGTTTTAAAAGAAAATGGCACATTTTTATTAATTATTACGATTTTTTTTTACTAAATGATTTCAAAACTATGTCTTTCATTTTATGTTTTTTTTTGAAGAAAATTACAAAACTTAGAAGAAATTGTTATTTTAGTTAATATTATTTGTTGAATTAAATTAGGGTGAACAAATTATGCGTCAGTCTAATGTGTTATATTTAACTATTATTTGTAAATTAAAATTAAAAATATATTTCAAAATAATAATAATAATAATAATAATAATAATAATAATCCCTACATTTTAATTTTTCATAACATGCCAATCTTTTATGGATAGTAGTATGATCTAGTATCAATTTATTTTGTAAAAATATTTTGTGTTTTCTTTTTCTATATATTTTTGTTTATTTCACCTTA
>JBBPBS010000007.1:15074277-15086438 GCA_037974835.1 Cicer judaicum
AAAAAATCAAAGGGAGGTAACTTGAACTCCGAAATGCTAATAAGGATAATTTTTTATTTTAACATAAAACTAAGGGTAATTTTATCGATGTAATTAAAAAAATTATAACTTAACAACAAACACGCAAGATGTTCGACAACAACATAGAATAATAGCAACAACAGAATAAGACCAAACAAAAAGAAATATATATGAAAGACAACTTACAATAGTAGAACAAAATTTGCAAAAAGACATGTATATGAAAGACAACTTACAGTAGTGAGAAAAAAACTTTGCAAAAAGAATACAGAATAGCAAATGACCAGCGAAGCAAAAAGAAGAGACACAAATAAAAATATCAGACATAACTTAACTTTTCGATATGCTAATAGAGATCATTTTAAATTTTCTTAATTTTAGTTTTAATCATTTTATTTTTTATCATACATGATATATATGATACAATAACATATAATAATTAATACCATAAAATTACAATTAAATCTTTTAATGATTTATTTAATTTTTAAATATTTTATTTTAATAATTTAAATAATAATATATAAATAATTAATACATTTAAATAGTTATATGTATATCATAAATTCATTGTCACATCATTTAAATATATTAAATCATTTTTCTTTATTAGTTAAAAAATATAAAATATTAAATAAAATTATTGACTTTTAAAATAAATAATCAATTCTATAAATTAATAAAAATAGAGAAATCAAAACTAGAGTCAATTTTTTTGGATTTTAAAATAAAACTAAGTAATTTTATGTTGTAATTAAAAAAATTATAAATTTTCTTCTCTCATCTCCAAATATTAGATTTATTGGTGTCTATTTACAACATCAAACTGTAATACCTTATTACGACTCTATTAGTTATGATCTCTAGTACCTAATGCTTAAGTTTTTAAAATATAGATTGTATGACTTTATTACCAATGAACTTTAAGAAAATGTTTATCCACGAGCTTTCCGATAAAATAATATTGACAATAAAAATAGAAAACAAGTAAAGATGATTTTTACTAAATAAAGAATGAAGATAGACAAAATAAAACCATTTTAGTGATAACACACTTGCATTAATAGTAATTGAAATTGAGAACTAAAATTTATTTATTTTTCTTTCATTTTTCACCTTTGTAATTTATAGTGTTTATTTTATTTTATTTTGATCTTTGTGGTTATGTTTTGTTTTATGTCTCTATCATGTTACAATCACCCACTGAATGAAACTGTGGCATCTCAGGGTCGCGTGACACCAACATCCTCGTGGCATGCCATGTCATCTAGAATTAGATGGAAGGATAATACCAGAGACAAACAATAAGAATCTTGCATTATATGGACCGCATAAAAAAAAATAATAAAAAAAAAAAAAGAACTAAAACCAGAAAGTTGCATAGAGACTAAAAGCATAAATTACCCTAAAATTTATAATCACTTAATTCACCCCTTATTGGGAGATGGTTGTCTTGGCAAATATTTAATACCTGTTCACAACTATTTTGTTCCAGAAAATGTAGTTATTACATTTTCTTTTTCCTAATAAGAAAAAAAAGCATATCATAAATGCTTCATATGTCATACCTCTTATCTTGATGATTAAAATAAATATAGTAGTAAAGCCACAAGCTTCTTTGCTAATATTAATTCCAATAATTCCAAGCTTTTTAATATATCTGGTCCCTCTATAACTATTCTAAATATGTAAAATGAGCCATTTTCCAAACTGCAAGCAACGTCCGAGGATGCACGTTAGCAGAAGTCAGAAATATTTCCTTCAACCAAAGACTTGTTTGGAACTTCCAAACTATGGAAATTAAGTCAAACAGTTTATAACTGGAGGGTATCTAAGCTCCCTTTAGCAATCATTTGCAGAATGGGACCATGCTCATGCCTTTGATTGAAAAATCAAAATTATCATTCAACTAAGTCGCCTCTCTGTCTCTTGTCAGATTTAATCCTTTCAGCCACTCTACCTATTGAAGGGCTACTCTTGCTACTTCCACTGCCATCTTTCTTAGGGATAAAACGCTGCATGATCCGTATAGGAATTCCACCCAAATCAAAGTCATCTTTCAAGGATTTTGTTAAGAACCTAATGTGTGTATCAGAAAGCTGGGTCTTCCCGCGCACAAACGCAACAAATGTTGGTGGTCGGGCCTTGACCTGAGTGAAATACTTGATCTTAGGCTGTGCTGCCTGGTCTTTCCAAGAATGCCTGCTCATAACCTGATCAAAAACAACCAGGAGAAAGAAAATTTATTACCAACTGCACGTTTTACTCTTCACATAAAGTGATAATAGAAGTAGTAGATACCTTTTGCAACCAACGGTTAAGACGGGCTGTAGGTAATCGGGAACACCATTTTTTGTATGTATCAATGACCTGGTGCAAGACAGTCGTCCGGCCTCTTCCCTCCAGTGCTGAAATGAATAATACCGGGATTCCAGTAACCTGTTGAAAAATGTCAATACTCGATGCTAAATCTTAATACAAACAATGGGTAAAGTTTGTTATTCATTCACTTAAAGCAAAGCAAGAGAGATGATTCACTTAAAGCAAAGCAAGAGAGATGGTGCGGACTGTATGATAACTTGATAGCCTCACAGAACTTTTTTCTTTTCTCAATTTTAAAAAGATAACGTTTTACACATGTAAGGAGTCCACTTTATTGAACATCTAGACAAAGTTAGCTCATTACTACATATCAGACCTGAGGTATAATTGTCTGAATTTCTTGTGGAACAGCCTCCATAAGCTTTTCATAGGATGATGATTGGTTTTTGCCCCTTAGAAGGTCCATCTTGTTCACAATCACAACCAGACCACGTCCCTCTTCCACTGCTCGTCTGGCTATAACTACCTCAGCATGTTTCATACTTCGTCTAGCATTTATTATCTGGTCAACTCAATAAAAACTATTAATTAACACAACATTAAATATCTTATTAACATGTAGAAATTAGGAAGAAATGAAAAACCTTTCTGATAGATCATTACATTTTTAAAAGAGGCTGTTATGTTACAAACACAAACATATACTTCACATTCATAAATGCACCAAGTCCATCATAATGGACAAGATAATTTCATTTAAGGGGTAAACCAAAAATTATGGGACCGAAGCAAGACAAGTTTCTATCATCACGGAGAATAAACCACCCTGGCACTAGGGAGTCTTCAATGAAAAAGTATTTGGCAAAACAATCAACAAAATCCAAAAATATTAGTTTCATATTCAAAACTTCCGCCAGACAAATGAACTACTAGAACAATTGCTACTAAATTGGGTCAAACTTATGTTTATTTAAAAGATACGAGTGAATTAAATTAGAACAATAAACATCATGACATATAAATTTAGCATGCTAAAACATTGGTTGATTATACCACATCACATCTTGGCGCTATTCTCTATGCAATATAAGCTGCGTACCTCATCTGCATCTAGCACCAAAGCAATTACATGAGCCCGGAGTAGACTCTTTCTTGATTGCATAATGCTCAAGGATGCTGCTCCTTTCTCTTGTTTTGTCCTCTGCAACCAACCCGCAGTATCAACCTGAATGACACCAAAACATGATAAAAATTTAACCAGTGTTTCAATACAAATGTTCACTTTTAGCTAATAATAGGTACTGAGAAATTAAACAGTAAGGAAGAATTCACTGGTATTGATTAATTCAGGCCTGTATCGAGATGATGTCAGGTCCCAGGTTCTTGAAAATGATAAGATGTATACGGAAGAAAGAAGAAAACAAAATAGCCTATGCAATCAGAGATAACAGATCCTGCCAACATATTCTTTTCCAATGAGTTCAGACTAATTCCATAATATCTCCCACAATTCATACTCTCATCCTATACCCCTTAATCACACACCCACTATCCTCCGCATTGACAACCCAGCAGTGACTAGTGGGGACCTTTTTCATTCTCTACATTGGTCACGATTCACGGCATTGCACCCCCACTTTCTCTCTCTAGAGATTGATTGATGACATGATCCTGCTCTTTCCTTGGGGGGCAACCTGTTTGGTTCCTAATAAATGAAAGTAATTTTTTTCAAATAAACATCAATGTCCTCGAATAAATGTTGTTAATCTTTTCTCTTCTTCTAGCAGGTGTTGTTACTATATATAATACCCCTCTCCTTCATCTAGCAAGGGCTTGATCATGGTTTTCAAAGAGACTTGTGCTTTACAAAGGGAAGGATCTCCCCCCTTAAAACCATCTTACTCCCTCCTTCTCCCATTCAATGGTTAAATTTATGAAATTAGCCCCAATATCCACTAAACTAGTTAACCAATCCATCCCTTAGACCATCTTTGTACCCCTCAGATCAAATATGAAAAAATTATGCTTAATTTCCACTCCCTACACTTCAAGCACCAACATAAAAATTACTCTAATTTTCACCTTCTCACTCATCCCCGCCCCCATTGCAAATTTAGGAAAATGCCTTTTAATATCACCTTGTTTGCGTTCCTCATTGGTGTTGAAACTATCTCAAACTTCTCCTGGTACCCCATGCAATACTGATTTGCCTAATGCTCAATAGAAGTCCAAAGGGATTCTGGACCAACCCTAGTTGAAACTTAAAATCTTCATATCTCATCATCCTTGAATTGCTCCAGGCAACTGAAAGCAGTTGTTCCTCCCACCATGGGTACCGATTCAATGCTCTGTCCTCTAGAGTGACTAATGCAGCATCCAATTTCTCAACATCTACCATTGTGCTTAACTTGAAATATTGCTCTCTCAAGTGATCCAATCGTAATGTCCCTAAAAAATATTGGTACCTTCTGCTTTGTCCTCTATGAGAGCAAGAAAGAGGATAACTTTTACCCAAAAGAACCCCCGGCATCTCGTTGGTGAGAATATTTTCAACATTCAAATCGTCAACTCACGTCAACTCTACTTGCATGGCTCTCTCTTCAATGTAGCAGTTTTGCAGTATTTCATGGTTGAGATCAACCTCCAATGTACTCTCTACTCTACCCCTTCAAGAGCTACATGATCTCGTTCAACTGGGTTTGGCTCTCATTGCTCCATTACGATGGGATTCTCTTCAACTCTCTACTTGAGACTCCATCGCAGCTCATGTACTAACCATCCAAGATCCTTGAACTAAGAGCTTTGACACTAATTGATCGGCACCAAAAAAATATAAAGGGAAATAAGAAAGAAATTTTTAGAGTATTTATGCTTATTTCAAGCCTGTATCAAGAAGATATTGAATATTGGGTTCTAGAAATGAAAATATCAATATAGTAGGAAGGAGAAAACACAAAGAGCCTAGGCAATTAGAGAGTGATCAGTCTCGAGGAGAAAACACAAATAGCCTAGGCAATTAGAGAGTGATCAGTCTCTCCCAAAGAATCCCAATTATTTCCAGCCTTATCTCCCCTTATTCACACTCCATCCCCTTGCATCCAAATAAGCTAACTCAACAATTTGTTACATAGTGGGAGCCTTGTCAACTTTTTTTCTCTTGCTCACAATTCCCTGCATCATATCCCCTCTTTATCCTTATGTACACCTTAGTTATTTTAGGGGTCCTGTCGGTTTATTACCTATATCCTTAAAGTGAACCCTGTTCAATATTACAACTAAATTAAGTAACTCTGATCAAAATCCTAATTTGGATGCTTACAACCACGAAGCAGCATGGTTGGCAATTAAATATACAATTGATGTGCTAAGAACAGAGATTTAAAACTAAGGAAAATCAGAATTATAGCAAGTTGACTTTGAACTGACCATGCTTACTAGACAAATTGTGCAATACTTCCCCTGATGATGCATATAAAGTGCATAATGAACTTTAAAGAGAAGACTTGCTACTTGCATATCTTCAAGGCTGCATGCAGCAAAGAAACACACAGCACTTGAAGATACACACATAATGGAAAAGAAATGTGTGTCAATAACATCTAATCTGAAGGTCGGAGAAAAAATAACTACTATGCTTTCCTCCTATACATACCTTCTTTTATATCTGTTAGCTAATCTGTTTCCAATTCTATCCACACTACCAGAATTCTAGAACCAAAAACTTACCAGATAAATCGTTCTTCCTTGAAATTCAAACTGAGTTCTGATTGCATCTCTTGTCAGACCAGCTTCAGGACCCACAAGAACACGGTCTTCTTGCAACAATGCATTCAGTAAAGTTGATTTACCGACATTGGGGCGTCCTACAATTGCTAACTGCAATGGCAGTTTGCTTTCGTCAACCTCAGTGGAACTAGTCTCATCACTGCAACTATTCTCTTCAGCACTTTCATCTATGATGAGTAACAATTGAATGTAGAGTCAAATGAAGTGATTAGCCGGCAATGCAACAGTAAATTTAATGTTGACAAGTCCAAACTCTAATAATCCTTCGTCTCCATGAGTGATCATGATCACAAACAAAAAGACAGAATTTTATGAATTGTAGAATAGAGTGAGCATAAAATAACCTTGCTGATATCATTTTTTTTCACTGCCAAGTAAAAGATACTTCCTTCATCTCATATTAAATGTCTCATTTGAGCTTATAAAAAAAAAGTGTCTCATTTGAAATATTTGTTTGTCTCATATTATTTGTCATTTTAGATTACCAAATGAAACATTAATTATTTGTTTCCACTTATATAATCTTATTTATTGTACCCAACAATACACCTAATTACTCCACTAATTACTTTATTATTAGAGTAGTTCAATGAAGTTCATTTTATCATAGAAATTTGTGCACTCAATATTTTTTTAAAGGAATATGCATAATTCAAATCAGACACGAGTAGTATTGTAAATTGAAGTTCGCTTACCATTCAAGAGACGAAACAAATGGTCCTCGAGGACAGGCTTAAGAGACAGATGCAAGTCATGCATACCCAATCCAGTCTCGGCAGATATAGCAATAGGATCCCCAAATCCTAACCGATACATTTCATTAGCAGCAGACGCAAGAGAGTCATTAGCATCAAAGAGTGACTCTGATTTATTCATGACAAGAATAGGTTTAATTTGAGGTGCATTTTTGCGCAACCATTTTCCAACCTCAAGATCAAGAGGATGAAGTCCAGCTCTGACAACAGAGAAGGCATAATAAGTGACGATAACATAAAAGCAAAAAAAGTGGTTAGGGAGTACCTTGCATCGGTGAGGAAGAGTAAAGAGTGAGAGTTTGACAAAACATTAGCAGTGAAGGAAGCAGTTCTATGGAGAATGGAACCGGAAGTGGCTTCAGCTTCCAAACCAGCAGAATCCAAAACTCTGAAACGCAAGTGACCTAACTTGGCGACTCCTTCACGAATGTCACGGGTAACATGATCGTCAGGCGTGTTGTAAACGAGAGCCTCCCTTCTTCGAATGAGTCGGTTAAAGAGTGCAGACTTGCCGACGTTAGGTCGTCCGATAATGATGACGGTGGGGAGGCGAGATATTTGAATTTGAGTAAAATCCAAAGGTGGAGGAGCCTTCTTGTTCGTGTTCTTGATGTTGTTGGTACAAAAACCACTCTTCCTAATAATTAAATCCAAACCTAAACTACGAGTGCGTGTCCGCCAGAAAAACAATAGACTGGAATGAGACATAGGTCGCGTGGCGAATCGTCTCTGAGTTAGTTAAAAGCTGTGGCTCTCACTCTGAAGCATTGTATCAAACAGGTGAGTGGCGATGCGGGCCTGTGGTTTGGTGTGGCGTGGCGATCACGTGTTCGTTACACTCAAATAGGATTACAAAAATGCTATTCATACCCCCTATATTGCTATTCACACCCCGCAAAACTTTAAAAATTACAAAAAGGACCAAAATACCCTTCCCTTTATTTCATCTTCTTCTTCATAACATCACTTCTTCATCTTCTTCAGCAATCTCACCAGCCTCATCATCAATCATCATCCTACATTTTCATCAATCATCATCCACAATTTTCATCAATCATCATCCACCATTTTCATCAAACATCTTCATCAATCATCAATCATCATCAACCAAGTTCAAGTAAGTAATTATCATTCTTTATTTTTGTTGTTATGTTGTTTTGTTTTATCTATTATCATTGTTTGTTTATGTTGTTCTGGGTTGACGAAGAACAACCTGCGTTTTGCCCTAAATCCAGAAACGTACGTGAACTCAGTTCACGTACGTTCAAAATTTTTCAAAAATCCAGAAACGTACGTGAACTGAATTCACGAACGAAAAAAAAATTTCAAAAACCCAAACCTTACGTGAACTTAGTTCACGTATGTGTACGTGAATTAAAATTACGTACACATACGTGAATTGAGTTCACGTAAGGTTTGGAAAATACTCAGTTCACGTACACTTCAAATCCAATTTTTTTTTTCTTCTTCTTCACTATGACATGAAACCCTTTGTTATTTATTATATGAAACCCTTGAAATCATGTGCTAAACCAAACCAACAAATAAAAAGTTTATAGAACCATTGCTATAAAAACAATTAATTAAAGGCAATTATTCTAAACGGTCATCAATAATTTGGCTTATTTACATTCAACTACTTATACTTTCTTAAATTATTATTGGTGACTATATACCAGTGGCAGTCTCATGTAAGTGATTTATGGAATTTTGAAAATTGGTTTACTTAATTCAGAAATGATTTACTCTTTATATATTTTTAAATGATTTTCGTTTTGCAGATATGGTGCGCACTATGTATATTGACAGAGAGGGTCGTATTAGACTTAATGAGGGTACTTCTAATACAGAGTCTAATGCGGACAGTCACCGTATTAGGCCAACTGTTTCTGCAAGGGCACAACGGCGAAGAGTATAGCAGCAACAGGAAGAGTCCCAACCTGAAGCCCAACCCGAATCCCAAACAGCTGATATAGATGAACCACCACATGATGTTGGCTATCCCGGTGGTCCGGTTGATAGTTCTGTCCTTAGAACATTTGGCGATCATGTTGCGACTCGACTTTGGGATGGCGAGGTAATTTTCTCAATCAAATTAAGTTAACTAATTTTTTTTTTTTAAAATTTATGTTTAACATTTATTTTTAATTTATATGTTTCACTTAAATAATGTCAGGATCGGGGAGAACTAAGGGTGTTCAACAATGGGAAAAAATTAAAAGAAGCTGTTATTGAAGACCAAGAGGTTGAGCAACTAGTTAAAAGCTCGGGATTGTATTCATTAATAAAATGCAACTATGAAATGATCGACAAAGGGATTATTTCTGCATTCGTAGAGAGGTGGCATCGTGACACCAGTAGCTTTCATCTCCCTATTGGTGAAATGACGATTACATTGGACGACGTGTCATCTCTGTTGCATATTCCCATTACTGGTGCATTCTTCAGTGTTAATGTATTTAACAAGGATGAAGGTGCAGATATATTGGCAGAGCTTCTTGGAGTTAGTCACGGTGTTGCTTATGCTGAATTTAATGTGACGCGGACAACCATAGTTAGGTACAGTTGGTTACTTGACGTATACAATCAGCGTTGTCAAGAGCAGCATTGGCAGATGGCTGCGAGAGCATATCTATTGTTTTTGGTCGGTTGCACACTCTTCAGCGATAAGAGTGCCTACGCAATTAGTGTTGCCTATCTTAAGTGCTTCCGAGACCTTAATTATTGCGGGGGATATGCATGGGGTGCAGCTGCTCTTGCTTATCTTTATGACAATCTTCGAGAAGCCAGCATGCATCAAACCAGATCTGTTTCAGGGTATCTGACACTTTTACAGGTAAACTGTATAATTGTTTATTGTGTTTATATTTTTTATTAATACTGATGCTAAACTAATGATATGTTATTATATATGTGCAGGCATGGGTCTATGAGCATTTTCCTACATTATGTAGAGACTGTTGTAGACTTTCTCCTAGTTACGTTGAAGACTATCCTAGAGCACTTAAATGGAAGCCTAAAAGGGATAAGGGTTTGGTTCTTCCATTTAGGAAAGCTCTTGATGAGATTGATGTTGACGAGATCTGTTGGACACCATATGAGGAGCATCGACTGAAGCGGCCTTTTGAAGATGTATCTTTATTTCGAGGGTGGATACGTTGGGGTTCGAAGATGTATGCTCATCTACCAGACAGAGTATTGCGGCAATATGGTCATGTCCAAACCATTCCTGGTTCACCGTTAGAGGTAGTGGGTCAGACGACCACACCAGATGAGATGGACATAATGTTTACGCAATATGCTGTGCATGTAGTGGATGTTGGCGCAGTTGTGCAGGGACATGTAGTCTGCTCAAATGATTATTACCTCTAAGTGATGAACGATATGTTGCATTTCTGTTTTATTACCTCTAAGTGATGAACGATATGCTTGACGTGCATTGTAAACTTGTTTTATTGTCGTCAAACTTGTAACACTATGATCTTTTATTGTCATCAATATGTTTCTTGGTTTGATCATATTTTTCGTCATATCACCAAGTACAACTTTCTCTTCCTGAGACAATCGGCCTAAGAAAGCATGACCAGTCAGTTTTTTAGCCAATTCGTGGTTATGGACACCACATATTACATGCAGATACCATCCATCACCAACATTTGATGGTGTACCTCTCAATCTAAAAGGACATTCACATTTTCTACTCCAAGTACTCCTCATCGGTTTAGGATTCTTCTAAGGTCTATATTTGCCGCTTCTTTCACAACCAATAATTAATTTTGTCTTTGTTCTTGGTCGTGCTGTCGCATTTTCAGATCTAAAAATAACAACGACAACTCCATTTTCCCTTCCAACATTTCTAGCCCATTTTAATAAATCATCTCGCATATCAAACATCATGCCGGTGCTAAATAAATCAGTCAAATCAACCATAACATCTTCACCTCCCTTGTTCATAGCGTCATTCATTGCATCAAAATCATCATACCTTTCATCGAAATCACGTTCCAAACAGTCATTCATATCCTCGAAATCAGGTTCCAAACCTTCATACATTTCATCACTGTTGTATTCCCCTTGGTCCATTTATCTGTATTCAGAACAAACGAAAAAATAAATTTTCAATTTTTTTAAAACGTAAGTGAACTCAGTTCACTAACGTTTACGTGAATTGCAGTTCACTGACGTTTACGTGAATTGAAATTTAGTAAACCTACGTGAACTGAGTTCACTTACGCAATTTCAGTTTACGCACGTGAACTTAATTCACGTAAACGTACGTGAATTCAGAATGCGTACAGTATGTGGTGATAGGTTTCAAACTCCATTAAATACGCAATCTGAGTTCACGTACGTTTACGTGAATTCAGATTGCGTAATGTTTCAGTTTTTTTTATTTTTTTTATACATACGTGAACTCAGTTCACGTAACACCATAATGTACGTGAACTGAGTTCACGTAAGATCCCCATATTTACAAAAATAATACGAACCAAAAAATCAGAGCAACAAACATACCTTTTTATGTAGTTTTAACCACAATGTGATGATCAAACTGGTGTGTTGTAGGTTATTAGTGAATGATGTAACTTTTTAATGATTTTGAGGATGGGTTAGTGAGGTTTGATGATGTATGTGAGTTAGTGAGGTGTGATAAAATTTGATAAAAATGAGTTATGGGATAATAAATGTGTATTGTTGATGACAGGAGCATTTTGGGCATTTTAATTTTTTTAAAATTTTGAGGGGTGTGAATAGCAAAATGGGGGGTGTTGGTAGCAATTTTGATATAATTATTATGTAAAAAATGACCCGAGGAGGCTAAGACGGCGGAATCCAACCTACGTACTGCACACACTTTTCTTCTTTTTCCTTCAACTATTTTATAATTAAATTCATTTTAAATATACACATTTTCTACAAGTATTTTTAGATTAAATATGTTTTTTATACACGTAAAATATCATATTTTTATTATTAATCTCTACAATTTTTTTACCTTGAAAACAAGGTTGTTAGTTGTTAGTTCAAAATACAAAAATTATTTTGGATTAGTTTGATTTTTTGAAGTGTTATTGATATCAGCTTTCTTCGATAACTAATTATTTATTTTTTCTAAGTGCTTTAATTTGTATTTTATATATGTATAAATTATTATGATTTTTTTTACTTATCATACAAATTTAATGTATTTTTTTAAATATTTATCTCTTCATAAAATATATGTTAGCTTAACCATTAAATGGATACATGTGTAATGGTGCTTATAAATTATAATTT
>JBBPBS010000007.1:15095252-15117135 GCA_037974835.1 Cicer judaicum
GTTAATTATTACTATAATTGATAAAACATTAAGGTATAGTTGTTGCTCACTTACATCTATTTAAAAGGGTCTTAATAACTCATGTTTTTAGGATTTTAAAAAAAATAGTGTTAGAAAAAAAAAAAAACTTAAGTTGTTAAATATATAATTTTAATTTTTTAAGATAAAATTTCTATCAATAACAATAACATGTGTCTTTAAAATATTTGTTTGTATATTTTCCAAAAAAAGAATTAAAGAAAATGATGTGTGCTATAGCGACTTGTACTTTAAGTGAGATCCAAGCTTACTAATTTGGTGAATCGTCCATAATCCATATAAATTTAAGTTGTTAAGCGAGTCAATTTTTTTTAATATAAATATATATTTTTTTTGATACTGTATATTCTATTTTTAGTAGTATTTTTGATATGGACTGCAGGAATTAAAATTATGACGCGAAGCTAGCTAGATATTGATTTTGATTGGTAAGAAAGGGCAATCAATATTACGTAATCATTAATTACAATTATTGTATTTATTATTCTGTTAACAAAAAAATTAAGACAGGAATTAAAGGAAAAGTAGCGGGAGACACACCCAAATAGTATATTTTTTCGCAGAAAAGCATTATTCTTTATTATGAGTATGAATATGTTATGGGTATGATAGTAGTTAAATGCAAGTGATGGCGAATATTTTTCTTGACTCAAGATGTAGAGTATATTGAGGGCGTAATTAAGGATGAAAGTAGTACGGGTGAAAAAAATGAGAAATGAATCAAAGTGAAAGAAGACAATGAATGAATAGAAGATTTTTTTGTTTGACACGTTATTAAATACCATAAAAAAATATTAATTTCAGTTTAAATTCAAAATATGATATTTAAGTTAATAATATTAGTGTTTATGGATTGAAGTAATAGTTGAATAAAAGGTTTTAGAAAGAGAAGAATTCCAAATTCCAAATTCCAAATTCCAAATTCCAAATTCCAAATTCCGATTCCGACCAAGAGGCAAGAGCAAAGCAACAAGTGTGAATGTGTCTCGGTGTTTGGTTTGCAGTGGACTGGACTGGAGTGGAGTGGAGTGAGTTTTGTTTTTCTCTTTCTTTTCATTTTTTTTCCTATTTCATTCACATCGCATTGCATGTTAGTAGTACTACTACTAATTGATGATGATGTGGTTGGTACTTTCGATAATCATCATTATCATCATATCAAAAGAAAGCAAACAAACACTCAAATTCAATCATCCCATCCCACACAAACAGACACACGCACATTCAATTCAAGATTTCACACTTGCACTTGGAGCGCCAAATTTAAATAAAATAAAATAAAGGAAAACCGTATCCTATTACCTATTTAAAAAATAAATAAATAAAATTAGGCAGAAGAAGAAAGAGAGAGGAATATTGATTGATTGATTTCATTCATATGATATAGGCGGTCAACTAAAAAAGAAGCTCACCTTACTATCTATCTACTATCTCATTATTTTGATCCCATTTTATCACAGTGAAGCTAACATAACACTAACAACATATTAACTCTGTTCTGTTGTGTCAGATCTGCTGCTGTAACTGAATGGAGAAGTGAATGAATCAAGCAAGCAAAAGATGAGTGATCCAAGAAGGCTCCACTTGAAGAAGGAACTCACTCAAATTCGTAAAGCTTCTCGTGTCTTAAGGGATCCCGGCACTACTTCTTCATGGAAATCCTCAAGATCTACTACTCTTTTCAGGGATTCCAACAACAACTCTCTCTCTGCTAATAATAATAATAATAATAATAATAATACTAACAATGAAAACAACAACAAGGTCTTCTTATACAACTGGAAGAACAACTACGATTCCTTCAACCAAAGAGATAGAGAAGAAGAAGAAGATGAAGAAGAAGAAGATTCTTCTTCTTACTCCCTTCTTGCAAGTTTAGAAGACAACGGTTTCGATTCCAAGAGTGACGCTGGGACCCGCTCTTCCTTTTTCCTTAATCATAATAACAAGAAGAAGAAAAAGTGTAACAAAAACACAAACCCTCATTTTGATTTCTTAACAAACCACACTAAACTCTCAACCCCTAACTCCAACAAATTACTACACCGCCATTCTTCAGTACCTATCTTTACCAAGGATGATTCCGACTGTTATTCTAACTCCGTTTCTGGTGCTTCTCCAATTCTTCTTCGCAAACTCAAACATACCAATCAATCTCGTTCTTCCTCCAACTTCATTAGAAGAAGCCCTAAAGATGACTCTTCTTATTCCTATAGTACCCCTGCATTGTCAACCAGTTCTTACAACAGAACTTACACTCGTCGCCGCCGCCACTATCCCAGTACAGTTGGATCCTACGACGGTACAACCACATCCATGAATGACGGTGATGACGAGATTGATGACCGTTTGGATCTGCCTGGTCGTCAAGGATGTGGAATTCCTTGCTATTGGTCAAAGAGGAGTTGTTGCTCTCCTTCACTTTCTGATACTTTAAGGAGGAAAGGTAGCAGCATTCTCTGTGGAACTCAATCTATGTATTCAAGACACAGGAGATCTTGTTCAGCTTCACAAAAGAGGAGAATGTCTTTGAGGAATGCTCGTGGAGGTGGAGGTGGAGGTGTTGTTCCTTTGCTCACTAGTACTAGTAGTGGTGATGTTAGACAAGGTTCATCTATTGGAATTGGTAGGAGTGATTATGAGGATGATGATGTTTCTACTAACTTTGGAGAGCTTGATCTTGAGGGTTTGAGTAGGTTGGATGGAAGAAGGTGGTCATCCAGTTGTAGGAGTCAAGAGGGAATGGAGATTGTGCCTATCAATGGGGAAGGGGAGGAGGATGAAGAAGGATCCTCCGAAAACGGTAGGAGTTTCAGCCACAAGTATAAGCCTTTGTTCTTTGGTGAACTCATTGGCCAGAATATTGTGGTTCACTCACTCATCAATGCTGTTTCCATGGGCCGAATCGCACCTGTTTATCTTTTTCAAGGACCACGTGGGACTGGTAAAACATCAACTGCCAGGATATTCTCAGCTGCCTTGAATTGTGTGGCTTCTGATGAAAGTAAGCCTTGTGGATACTGCAGGGGTTGTGCTGATTTCGTTTCTGGTAAGACCAGTGATATGGTGGAAGTTGATGGAACTAATAAGCAAGGAATTGATAAAGCTAGGTATCTGCTGAAAAGATTGTCAGTTGGGTCTTCTTCGGCAGCCTCTTTGCGATATATGGTTTTTGTTATCGATGAGTGTCACTTGTTACCCTCCAAGACATGGCTGGGATTTCTCAAGTTTCTCGAGGAACCACCTCAGCGGGTTGTATTCATATTTATAACATCCAATGTTGACAATGTGCCACGAACAATACAGTCTCGATGCCAGAAGTACGTTTTCAATAAAATTAAAGATGGGGACATTGTGACCAGGTTAAGGAAAATATCTACTCAGGAGAACCTGGACGTGGAAACAGATGCACTGGACCTTATTGCCATGAATGCAGATGGTTCACTTCGAGATGCAGAGACAATGTTAGAACAGCTAAGTTTGTTGGGAAAAAGAATCACTACTTCTCTTGTTAATGAACTTGTGAGTTTGTTGTGACTATTTTTCTTTGAAATGAAACAGTTCTGATAATGCTTTTGATTTTCACAGAAATTTTTTAGTGTGGTTGCATGGATATCATTTACAAATAATAATGCTGTTTCATATTACTTGCAACAGGTGGGGGTTGTTTCAGATGAAAAATTATTGGAACTTTTGGAATTAGCAATGTCTGCAGACACTGCAGAGACGGTGAAAAGATCCAGAGAATTGATGGACTCTGGAGTTGATCCAATGGTTTTGATGTCTCAACTAGCTGGTCTTATTATGGACATCATTGCTGGATCGTATACGGTCGTTGATACCAAACCTGACGGTTCATCCTTTGGGGGTCGAAATTGTGAGTGAAATCTCTGTTTCAAATTGATAAGATCTTCACTTTATGTTATTCATCATAATCTTTGCATTGATATGGTGGACAACCTTTAAAACATAGAGAATAGCTGGGGGTGTTATTTAGTTCAATGCCATTTCTCATTCAAAAGTTTAGTTTAACTAAAAAGTAGTACACTAACTCATCTAAAACAGAAAGTATATTGGCAAAGATGAACTAATAATAACATTGTCTTGCTACATAATACTGTTTTATCATGAAGCACAAGCTTATGGATTTATCTGTTTACCTTTGTGCGACCTACTGTTTTTCATTACTACAAGTAGTTTACACTACTAATTTATTATTCAGGTTTAGTATTGCATGAAATTGTGAAAGCTGGGCATTAATATGTGATCTATAATGGCAACTTCTTGTTATTTGATCAGATAATTCACAACTGCTTGTTTCTATTTTTTTAAATGTTTTACTTTGTATTTTATGGAGCTTCACAATTGTCAGCTGGGAAACTGTCAAATCATTGAGAAAGAAAAGTCCTCCAGTATAATGAATTTCGACAATGTCATTTGGGTCTGCTTCCTGATCTTGTTTTATGGTTTTGACCTTTAGGCTTCGGTACACAATATCAATACACTACATGTTTAGAGAAGGTTACATCTGCTTTGAACATTTTCTCCTATATATTTGGAGTGCTCTGTAACTCTTTTGATTGTCATATGTGTTGTATGCTTAATACTGATAAAATCCTACATTTGGATGATTATTGACTTATGCACTTGGATTTCATGCTCAGTGAATGAAACAGAGTTGGAGAGATTAAAGAATGCTTTGAGGCTTCTCTCAGAGGCTGAGAAACAGTTAAGGACTTCCAGTGAACGCTCAACATGGTTTACAGCAACTCTGTTACAGCTTGGTTCCGTACCTTCTTCAGATCTTACTCAGTCAAGCAGCAGCAGGAGGCAGAGCTGCAAAACAACCGAAGATGATCCATCAAGTGCTTCAAGAGACATTACTTCTTTCAAGCACAAGTCAGACCTCCAATATACGCCTCAAAACTCAACATCCCCTGCTTCCCACCAAAGAGCAGTTAACGGCATTTCCGGCCTTCAAATGGATACGTCCAGCTTGAAATCAAAGCCGTCAAATAGCCCGGTTATAAATGATGGCTCTACAGTGGTCTCATCTGATGATCTTATAGTTGGGAATGCAATGTTTAGATGCATAGATTCAGGGAAGTTATGCGACATATGGGCATGTTGTATCGAGAGATGCCACTCTAAGACATTAAGACAGCTGCTACACAATCACGGAAAGCTTGTGTCCATATCTGAAGTTCAAGGTAAGCTAATAGTATTTTTTTGCTCAAAACTTATTGCTGATGTTCTTGCTAATAGTATTTTTTTGCTCAAAACTTATTGCTGATGATAACTATCCCATAAATCACCTGCTAGTTGTTTGCTCTTGTATGCACTAAGCAAAGTTTGATTTTGCTTGCTTTTCATAATTGTTTCTGCATACATCTCTTTTTCAGTTCAGTTATGTCTAGTTCTATCATTAAAAGAAGCCAATGACACTTTAGCAATTAGTAGATATTTTGTTAAGTATTATATGCATAACAATAACATTAAGTTCCTAGCAGTATAAGATTTTTTAAAATAACATACGACAACTATCCCTAAAATAGCAGAAATTATCTTAATATGTTATTAATGCATCATTTTTCCCTCTAAGCAAATTTGTACATATTCTAACAGATCTTTTTCATCTAATATTTTCATCTTTGTTGACCTTCTTTCTTGTTCCTTTGCAGTATAAAATCTCTCCCTTTCTTTCCCCTCATTTATTTTTTCTCTTTTACACCTCATTACTATGTCAGCTTTTGTTGTCATGTATTGTTTTCCACTCCTAATGTGTAGTTCTTCTAGCAGGAGTTCTTGTAGCATATGTTGCGTTTGGGGATGGAGATATTAAACTTAGGGTTGAAAGGTTTTTAAGAAGTATTACAAACTCATTGGAAATTGTTCTTAGACGCAATGTGGAGGTCAGAATTATCCTCTTGCCAGAGGGTGAAGGTGAAAATCAGGTTAATCTTCCAGGTTTAAAGCAAGCTGCATCAACAGGGGCAAGTGAGGAGGAACATAGGCTAGGTCATGTGAATGGAGGTTCATTAGATATTGTGGCCGAAGGAAATGGCGGGAGGGAAAGGAGACGGGATAATCCAGTGCAGAGAATTGAATCCATCATTCGCGAGCAAAGATTGGAAACCGCCTGGTTACAGGCTGTAGAAAAAGGTTCTCCTGGATCATTGAGTCGTTTGAGACCTGAGAAGAATCAAGTCCTGCCTCAGGATGGTGCTTATTGTGTAAACCCAATGGAGTCCATGGATTCAACGAGATTTTCCTCTCATCAGCATAGGGATGATGGCGCAAATAGTGATCTTAAAATTTTGGCCCTTAAAAATGGAAGGGACCTACCGAAGGATCAGGTTGGTAAAATGGCAGAGTGCTATCCCATGTCCCCGAGCTTATTGCATGACAGCAGTTTAGCAATAATAGCTGGAAAAGATAACATGTAAGTCTTCCATCAATTGTGCAATCTGTCTCTCTTTTAAACTATGATTAGCAACTATAGCAAATTGCTTGGTGAATTCCTTGCATGATTGGTGGACAAAGTAGCTGTCATGTTTACAAAGTGTTTCTTGGATGCACAAACTAATAATTTCTAGTAGGATTTTTTCTTTAAAGAGGAAAAATGATCCAATGCTTTTAATAAATCATATGGAAATTATTATAAAATGTAGAATTGAAATGGTAAGTATTGGTAAAGAATTACTGATAATGTGTAAAGAGTGGGATATTTTTGGAATTTTGGGTTGTTTTTAGTTAATTCCTTGTGCTTTATATGCCTACTTGGTAGTTATAATGGTTGACATGCATGCTTGTGGTATTTTGAATATTACTTTATCATCCTATTTCTTGCATTCAGTGCATTGTATACATACATAATATGGAATGATTATCCATCATTCTGATGATAGTTTTTATATATTTTGAATTTTTCTGTTTGAGGCTCCTAGAAATTAGCTGACCCATGAGCTGCAGTTGTAACTTGAGTTCTAAGGTTTGGCATGCTTGAGTACTATCCTGAAATTTCTTTTGTAATTCTTAATTTTAAGAGTTTAATTTTAAATGCTCTGTTTTTATTTTATTTTCATTGTAAACAAAACATAAAATGAAACCTACAACTCAAGCTCTATAATGTGGCACAAGTTCCTAACTCTTAAAAAAACACACAAAATTTGACTCGCTTGTGTCAAAATTCATCTTTATTTGTTGCTTACTGCCATTGTTAATTGTTTTTCTGTAGGGGTTACGAATCGGGTTCGGGAGCTAGAGGTTGTGGATTTTTATGTTGGAAAAATAAGAACTCCAAGACCAGAAGGGTAGTGAAGGTAACTTCATTGGTCTACTTGTCTCAATAATAACAATAACAATTTGTTGTTTGATCGAACATTTTATTTTCTGTTGAAAATAGGTAAAAGGCACACCGGTTGGAGGGCGGAAAGCTGGGCGTTGTACATTGTTTGGTGAGTGTGGTAAGAAGCCGAAGAAAAAGGAGTGTAAAAGATAAGGTGGCATTGGTTTGGATATTCTTTTTCCTTTTGTTTCTAGTAGAAATTTTCCCTACTTTTTCTTTCTTTTATTTGATTGGGGCGATTCTTCAAGGATGCAAGAGAGTGAAATGTGAAGGTTATTATCCATGTATTCAGCAGCTTCTACTTCTGTTCTCCTTTTGCTTCATCCTTTGTTTATGGAATTAATAAAGAGGAACAGTCAAACCTTTTTTACTTTTCTATCTTCATAATCGTAGTTGCTTTAATCATTCTTGCTACAAAGGTTATAATTCTATATGTATGTATAAAGAGAAAGGCTAACAAGTAACAACACTCTAGCACTGTAACTTGTTTGCTTCAACTGAACAAAGTAATAAAAGAAGAAAAAGAAAGACGAAATTGAGTTCAAACTAATGTGGTAAAAGATTATAATAGTAGAGTTTTCATGAAAAGCTGGCCTAGTTGTGAATGTGAACGAGCGTGCACATAAAGTTACTTTGCTCGGAGCACGTAAAGCTTAGTATTTATTTTTCTTATAAACTAAAAAAAAGCTACTGCAGGTTGAGACATGTGATATATTGCTCCGCAAGTTGCGGAATCGATCTCCGATTATGTCATTAGAAGTCATTGGAAGACATGTCATATTGCTTAAAATGTTACAAGTGTCTATGTGTTGATAAATTTTCTTCAATCATCTCATTTCTATAGAGCTTCATAACCAAAGGTTGTAATTGATATTCATTCTCTTGATTGACTAGTCTAATCTAGGAAATGCCATTTTAATGAATGCATATATATTTATAGTTTGGTTTATGCAAAAACATCTGGCCAAAATTACTCGTTCTTCTAGAAATTAACTCGGACATTTTGTTATTGTCTATCCGACTAAGACTATCACTCACCAAGTCGAATGACTTAATTTTTTTGGTCAAAATGATTAAATTTTGATTGTTGTCTTTTTATGGTTCAACTTCTTTATTTAATATATGCTTGGTTCAACCAAATAGATGAGAGATAATTTATCAGAAAGAAAAGGAATAGATGAGAGACGAGGACATAAATTTTAAAATATTGTGTTCCGTTTAATGTAGAAATTTTTTAATAGAATTAAAATCTAAAATTATTTTTCATCTTTATAATATTTAAAGTTAATTTATATATAATATGATTTAAACCAATATTCTATCTCCTCTAAATATCTCTACTTTTGAAAGAGACTAAAATTAACTTAGAAGAAAGAGATTTGACTCCCCTACCTTACAAAAAAGTAAATCAAGCCACTAAAATTTAAAAAGAAAATGCTATAATCTCATATTCCGTTTTCATCCCTCTATTCCCAGTTTTTTTTATGTGTATATATTCTGTTTTTAAATTTTAAATTTTAAAATGTCTTAGTTTAAAAAAAAAAAGGATTGTTTTACTTTTTTTGCTCATCGCAAGAGAATGTGACGTGATGAAATTTTTTAATTTTAACTGATGGTCGCAACCTGAGGATGCAACTTTGTACTATGTCATTTTTTTTTTGTCATTTGTATTTGTTATTAATTACATTTATTATTATTAAATAATTTAAAAATAATTAAAAATTCAAAATACTATTATGAATAATAATAATAAATTTAATAATATTATAACTTTTATTTTAATGTATTTATATAATTTTCTTATTATTAATATTATTATTATTATTGTTATTGTTATTATTAAAATTATTATTCTTATTATTCTTTTTATTATTATAATTATTAAAAGTTATAATATTATTAAATTTATTATTATTATTTATAATAGTATTTTAAATTTTTAAATATTTTAGTTAATTTTAAATTATTTAATAATAATAAATAAAATTAATAACAAATACAAATAAAAAAAAAAAAAGTTGGCTTAGTACAAAGTCGCGTTCCTAAAATGCGACTATTAGTTAAAATGAAAAATTTTCAACTGGGCCAAAAAAATAAAACAATCATGTATTTTTTTTTTAAACTAGGACATTTTAAAATTAAAAATTTAAAAATAGAATATATCCATCAAAAACCCTCCATTCACATCTAACCAAAATAACCTTCTAACCAGAATAACCTTTAGGATTTGCTTAAGTTGTTTAAACATTTTATTTTATAAAATGTCATTTTGAATTGTTAATAAGATAAGTGAGACACACAAGGTAACTAACTCAAATAATATATTTTTAAAAACAATTAGCACAAGTAAAACTAACTCAAAATTTTAAAGATATTTTATCTCTTTCTTTTAAGAAAAATCTTGAAAGTAAAACCAACACAAAATTTTTTAAAATAAAATGTTTTCAAAGAATACTGGAGGTATTGTACCTTGGTTTCGTTATTTGATTGAGTATAACAAATTATAACAAGTCTAAGTTATCAATCAATCATAACTAAAACTATTATTTAAAAAAAAAAAACTTATATACATCTTGAGTTTTATTAAATATTCAATCAGAAAATCAAGATGCATGACTAATAAATATATAAAGGTGTTAAAGATTCTTTAAAACATTTGAAAATCGAGACCTTTATTATGTTTGTCAAACTTGGTTAAAGATTCTTTAATACCATCCAATTGCATGCGGAAACACTTCCCTTGGTTTAAGCAAGGGCCATGTGTTTTTACACAAATCTCAATAAGTTACAAAGAGTTAACTAAAAAACTTGTATACAGTTTCCTGAGCTGCCAGACACCATGTTGCAGGAAAAAAAGTAATAATCTATTGAAGAAAAAAATGTTTAATAATGATTTCCCTTCAACTGTGAGATTGACAAAACTTTATTAAGAACTTTCCCCAGAATTTATATTCAATATTCTCTCTGCCAGTAATAAATCATCAGGTGTAGTCACCTGCAAAACATCCCAAAGAGTTTATATATTTTGTATCAAGGAGCACTACATGCTTCAGTGCCAGAGTTGTAAAAATAAACTTCAGTACTAGTGATAGATTAAGTCAAAACATGTACAAAATTAAATCCAAGATCATTGTTAAGCTAACTTTTGCCGAAAAAATCATTTTTGAATAGTATACATGATTTATGATACTTTTATTGTGACAAATAATTTAGGATACTTAATATGTTAACAAAATAAAGTGATAACAACAAACAAATCAAATTTGAAATATAAGTAAGACAAAAAGTCAGCTAGTTTTAACGAGACTAAAAAAAGCCATAATTCTACTTATAGGTCCAACCTAAGAGATCTTAGCTGAAATCCAAAAGTGCAAAGTTTCCAAGCATCAAGAGTAGGGATGTACATGGGCGCAGCTTGACCCGCCAATCCGATCACCCAACCCAACCGAAATTTTACCTGTACCCGATCACTTCGGGTCTAACCCGACCCAACCCGTTGAAACTCATTGATATTTGGTTTGGGTAATTGGTTCACCAATTTGAACCCATCGACTCGTAGACCTGATCCGTTAACTGTTTATAATTTTTTTTTTAAATTTTGTTTGACAGCTCAATAGGGTTTCATTACTCTTCTTCTTTGTTCGATTTTGAGGAGCCGTCATCTACCTTCTTCTTCCGTTTCATATATGCGTCCACCTTCTTCTTTTATTCCACAACTGCGTCCACCTTCTTTTTCTGTCCAGACTTCTTGAAGTCGTGTCGCCACGTTCTTCTTTTGTTCCACACTCATAATATTTATTTGAATGTTATATTTTGTTATAGTTTTACACAAGGAAAGTATGAACTGAATGCTTATGATTATGATGAATTTAATTAAATTTTTTACATGTTAAATACAAAAAATTTGAGTTAAATACTATTTATGAGCAAAAATGATGCTTTTGCAAAAGCTTATTTTTATGATGAATTTAGTTTAAATTTTTTACATTTAAATCAATTACATACTTTTTTTAGTAGTGTATTTGAAATTAGTAAGTACTCTACCAATAAACAAATGAAATATTACTATTAAAAAATTATGGTAGCTTAGTAAACTACAATGGTTGGTGAGTTATGTGTAATAATGAAATTGTTAAGTGCTTGGACTTGAACTTTTTGCAGATTCTCAATTGTTCCCTTCTATAATTTGAGGAACTTGTTAAGTGCTTGAAGTTGAAGTTGAAGCTGCTTATAATTGATGAATTTTCATATTTTACTGATTTACTGTTGTTGAATTTATTTATTTATTTAAACATTGTTATATTTTTTTTTTTTTTTTGTGAGAGGTTGTTGGTTTTTTAAAGAATTGAATGATGTGATTCAAATTTTATAGTTTTTAAGACATAAGTATTAAATATATTTTTCTGTAAAATAAAAAATAGATTATTATTTATGTATAACCCGCCAACCCAACTCAACCCAACCCAACCAGTTCTTGATTTTGGTTCGAGTTAGGGTTTAGAACATAACTCAACCCAAAGACAATCGATCGGGTCGAATACCAGATTTTGTCAAAACCAGCCCAATCCAACCAGCGTACACCCTTAATCAAGGGGGAAATTTGGTTAAATAGCTTAGATGAGCACTAATTCAGTGAATATTTATCAATTCTCATAAGCTCATACGCTTTTTCTGACGTGCTAGTACTAGGGCATCATCCACTGCTAAATGATAAAAGTTAAAGATTTAAGGCTTTGTGTGTAGTTATATAGAATAAATAAATGGCTAACCATCAAGTATCCAAGACGAGTACCTTGATGTTGGTATAAGATCCTTCAGTGATATAAACAGGATGTTTAAGGTGCTCCACAATAGACACATCATCAGTAACTTCAAGACCTTCTCTGTGAAGAAGGTTGCACATAAAATACCTGTTAGTTTCTGAAAGGCAACATATCTTCTCAACATTGTTGCGGATAACAAAACCAAAATCTCTAAACTTTTTATCACAGATTCTGATTTTATCACGGGTGAGGGTGAGTACCAGTATGTGTCTGTATAGCTCTTTGTTAATAGAGGGGTGACAGTGTGATTTTAATTCTTAAGGTTTATAAATAACTGTAGAATAGGATACTTTGCAATTAAATTAGGCATAAGAATAAGAAACTACCTATTTACAAGCTCAAAGCCTTCCCTCAGCAACTTGGGTTTGATGACCTGCAAAAATGGATAAGCATTGTAAATAGTTGAGTAAGTTTTCAAAAATAAATGAGATATACATTGTCATGTATTGCAGCTTGACCTGTGGGGTCTGCATCTCCCATAGCGTTTTTCTGTCCAGTGTTCTAACCACAAATGATTCAGTGTTTGCCTGCACAAAGATTAGTTTACGAATATCATTATATACAAGTCCAGTAAGGGAAAAGGACTAAATTACATGCATATATACATCCAAACACAAAATGAAAATTTCATTCTTAATTAAAAGACATTCTAGTATGCACAACTATGTTCATAGGTATTCATACTTAATCAAGTATGAACAAACAAAAATGCCACTAAGATTAATAACTTACATCAAAATTATTTTAAAAGGATGTTAGTTGTGCAAAAATACATGGTTTAAAGTCAAGAAAATGACTAATTTCCCTCAAATCAGTTGCTTGAGTGGTAATTAGTTTAGAATAATTTAGTGTTTATTAGTATTTTGGGGTTTTTTTTAGTTGATTTGTTTCATCATTGAAGTGCACCTTGATATGATTCCTTATTGTCTCTTATCGTTGTGGCAACAAAATTTAGTGTCTAGGCACTAAATTTTCACTGCCTACGCACTTTAGGGTAAGAGAAAGAATGCTGATGTAGCAGAGAGAGGGGGTGGATTATCTGTGATGAATTAAGGGAGATTGAGGGGTCTCTTGGACAGTTGGAGTTTGTTATGGACAGTAGGCATTATGCCAGTGCAGGAGCTTATTTCTGTGGACAGTAGGAACTTCATCCTATTGTATTGCCTTTTAAGTTTCAGAAATTATACACTTTAGCAATTTTGGTTTGCATCACTCTTGCTATCACTCTCGTTCTTATAACTGTTGTTTCTCTCTAACAAACTAGCCACATCAGCAAATGTAAACAACTCCCCTATTCAGCACATTTGTTGGGCGTTGACCCAAGGTTTGGTATCTAACACTAGGCACCCAAAGAAATCCTAAATGTCATCCATCTAGTGCTATAAATATCACTTTTCTGCATTTTTTTAAAGGGAGAGTGCACAGCCCACTCATGGACAAGGAGACTATCAAATTTTAGGGTTATCCAAGGAAGTTTTTGAAGGATTTTATTTGCACTGGATTCATCACCTATTTCTTGTAGATGGTAAGGAGTTCTCTCCTCTTTTGTTTGTTTCTTGTGTTTATGTTTATAGATAAAGAAAATTCATCAACCACTTACAACAATAATAAGAAAAGCATGAGCAAACAACTAACGAATACCTCTTTGATTGTGGCCTTTACAGGAACACCAAGAACCGCAGCTCCGTTCAACAATCCATCTTTAAGGACCTTAAAACAGAATATAGATATATAACTTAAGTAGGCAGGTTAACTAAAAAGTAGATGATTAGATTTTATTTTTTTTTAACAAAAAGTCCTAACCTAAAATGACAAATGTGCATTTGAGTGCATTAAAATTGTACTCTCACATAACATATTAGCATGTGGATCCACATAACACAAGCACTTCTATCAAGAATCTGTCGTTGGCAATGGTCAAGTCATTTAACTCCAGAGATGAAGAGAATCTCAACATGATTTGTAGACTCTTTAGTGACTAAGGTGAAATTGTAAATACCCATATAAACCATTGACCTTAATTCCATAACACTCTCACTAAACTAATGCAACAGTGTCAATTTTCTTGATGTATGATAGGAACCTGGAAGGGAAAAGTGGGGCCAGGGATAGAGAACAAAAGTTGGTTGGGAGAGTTTTTTTCTCTCTGGTTTAGGAGTTCTCTGAACTCTGGTTTTCAGCTTTTCCTTACTGTTTTCACCATTGTAAGAGCTCCCTTCTCACATTTTCCAGACATAATACACATTTCTTCCATTAAAATTCTAGTTTCTATGTATGCATTACATTCTAAAAAATTAAGCGGTGAACTTAGTAACTTGTGCAAAAGAAATTTATTGAATCCAAACCTTTTGCACATCTCCTTGTAACACCAAAGGTCTTGCAGAATCATGAACGCAAACAAGTTCAGAGTTAGAATCAACAGCCTGTAAAAAAAAGGCAATTTATAATAATATAAGGAGCCATTAGTGTTAAAGGGATAAACAGGTCGAAATTAACACAAACTAAAAAAAATGCTTGCACAAACTTAACTTTAATTTATGCAAACCCAATCAAATAAAGAAACCAGAAGTTGTCACACCGACAACAGTTAATTACTCTCTTACATGGATTTCAAGACTTTGAACAGTCTGTTTTATGAGTGTATACAAAGTTGAAATTTATTGAAAATGCCGAGTTATTGATATTATTTTGATATATGAATCAATTAGAATTTTACTTACATCCTATCACTGATTGATTCGCCTAGCAATCTGACTGAGTTATTTTTATGTTTACAGTAATCCAAAACATCTCCCAGAGAATTGTTTCGGTACCTTAACCAAATGGCAAGGTTGAAGTTTGTCACATCCAGCTCATAGTCATTGTTTAAAAGGAAGAGGTCAACTAATATAAAATTGAGCAAAAGAAAGAAAATATTTCATGATTAAAGAAACAACAAACTGCACATTCCTGAAGGCCATTGTAAACAGAATCCTGCCTTTCTTTTCCGGGCAGTGCAAATTTGAGTTGTACTTGGCTATTTCCTTTTACATCTGTGGAGGAAAAAAGAATATCAACAGCAGAGAAGGAAAGACATGATTAATGGAAGAAAGCAAAGGTGAATAAGTAGAAAGAAACCTTCAAAAACATCCTTGTATGAAGGATCGCAAACAACAACGATTTCTTTGACTTCAAGCATTTTAGTAAAAGTGTAGAAACTGCAAAGGATTGACATATTCTCCTCTAATTATATTGGAAAGAAATGAAACACATGTAAAGCACATAAAGTGAGTGAAGACATGAACCAAATAAAATGAATATAGAATGATATATTGTATTATATCACTGAGAACTGTGTTCTTTCTTTGCATCACGCAGACGATGGCATATGCTTCCTTTGAGGAAGTTGGAAATGGATAGTATTGGATGTAAACGTTAAGTTAGTTAGATGTAGTTTCTAGGTTGTTAGTTTGTTAATCCACTAGCTGTATATAATGTATTAATTTTGTAACTTTTTCTCATTCTATATATATATATATATATAATGAAATTTGAATTTAAATATTTTCTGTTAACACGATTGTAAGAGATAGAGCCGCAATTACCAACCAACCTATATAATGCAATGGGTTGACCCAAGAGAGGAAGATATTGCTTTGGCATGTTAGCCTATTTACACAAACAGGAAATAAATAAGAAATTGATTGGAAAAGAAAATAATAAAAGAGAGAGAGAGAGAGAGAAAGAACAGACTCCCATCCTTTTGCCTTTCCCTCCTGCGAGCAGGACAACGGAAACGCTTCTCTCATTCACAACAGACTCAGACTTAGATTCCTGCTCAAACAAACAACCACTTCAACTTTACTGTATGTATAGGATGTTGGAGGAATCGAATTGAATGGAAGCACTTACTTGGGAGGCAAGTGCAGAGCAAAATGTGAGCCTCGAATTTGACTTTGGAATAGATAATACATTTTTGTTTAAACATACTTTACGACCTGAGTAAGGGACAGAGAGTGAGCAGCAAGAGTAAGTTGAAGATAATTGAGAAAGATAAGTTGACTTGCCTCTAATTGAAGCTCTACTTGTATATGCTGCTACTTTGTTTATCGTTGGGAACGCCAAACTCAGAACAGGACAACTGTGTTGTAATTGTAACTCAATCATCGTCACTCCTACAAACTACCTCAACAAACGGAGTTGGGTTATTAATGTGTTTGCTTTTATTTATTATTTTAATTAATAATTAATAAGTTGGGCTTGGAGGAGAGAGTTAATATGTTTTGGGCCGAGCCCATCAAGTTTGTTTGTTTAGAGTGAAAAAATGAGAAAGAAGAGAGAGAAAGGATAGGATCATCTGGATCGAAGAAAGAATGGGAGCAGGAAAGCATACCGCAGAGTTCTTCAAGAGGAGGGATGAATGGAGGAAGCATCCGATGCTCGGAAATCAGATACGTCAAGCCACTCCTGGTCTCGGCATAGCTCTCGTCGCCTTTGGTGTCTATCTTGTCGCCGAACAAGTCTACAACAAGATCAATGCTCCATCCTCTTCTCACCACGTACCCCTTTTATTCTTCTTAGGGTTTTCATTTTCTTATTTTATTGCATAATTCTTCTTCCATCATCCTCTTCAAAAATCTCATTATTGATCGCTCAATTTGCGTATTAATTATGCTGTGTTGTCTTATGTGTAACTTGTTAACCACAGGGATTTTGGGTGCTTGGGGAACTTGTTTTCATAATAATAAAATTAAATCATGCTTCTTTTCTGTGCTCCCTCACTGTATTCAATTGGGGAACAAGCTTGTACTGTTCACTTACACTTAATTGCCTTGCAGGTGAATGCTGGGGAGCACTGAGGATGGTCAATTCAGGTGAATGCTTGGGAGATGGTCAATTCATCCTTTCCTGTCGTTTTGTTTGTCTAAACTGGTTGGTTGCTTGCTTAAATAAAGCTTATATTTGGCACATTGTTTTTCTTTTTATATAATTTTAGGGTAAATTTCCGACATTATTGGGTTTGTATAATAAATGAATGAACATGTATGGCCGTATATTTCATTTCTGTGAATGAGTAACTCTCTATTCTACATGTGTTTCTTATTCTTTAGGTGACTCAGTAACTAACTACGTTTTGATATTTTAATTTCAATTCAGATGCGCTCGCAATCACTTTTGTTTGTTTTGTTTCACTGTAATAAGTATGGCTTACCACAAAACTAACAATAGATATGAAGATTACTTGGCTCTAAATTCTTCACATTTCTTTAGTAGGAAGTCGAAATAACACAATATGGTGAATCCTGTTAAATAACAGAGTCGCATGTTGGCAATTGGTTCATTTTTATTTTGACTCAAGACAGTTGGTTTATTGAAATGAAGAAGACACTATAATTTTTATTTTCTGTTATCGACCAGCTCAGTGTAAGAGAAACATTTGATTTCAAAGGCTGAATGAATGCTTGGGAGAACTAAGAAAAGCGAGACTTCTCATGGCATCGCCATCACTTGTTCTAATGTTCATTTCGATCCAACTTATCCTTCCAACTCTATTCAATAAACTGCATATTTATATGTAAAAATTCATCGCGATGGCCAGTTTGTCGTATCACTTCTTTGATGGGCAACTTGCTATGATGCAAAACCATCAGATCATAGTCCTTGAGAGGACTTTGAGATTCAATTTGATCTCAGAAAAGTACAAGTAACTTTTTATTTCTAAAAGAACTTAACCCTTACATGAACCACTTCTTGAAAATGGGCAATTAAAAAATAACAATTTCTTCTTTACCAGATTGCTCATTTATGAATTTTTTTTTTAGCAAAATTTCGCATTTAATCATTTAAGTTTAGTTAAAATTTTTGGTTGAGTCCTTCAAATTCTTTTTCTTTTCACTCTTTTGAATTACATTTAGTTTACATAATTAGTCTTTTAAGTTACATGACATTCTAAGTTGCATTACATACATTACATTCTACATTACATAATTATTATAATGAATAAAATCTAACTGATTGTAGAGAAAATGTAATAAACGTAGATTATTAGGGAAGTTTCGTAAAGAATTAGTGTAAATGGCATATTTTTACAATGTTTAGTATAGTTTTTTTATTATCAAATACTTTCATTGTAGTAATTATTGTTAAAAGTGAAATAAAAGACTAGCAACACAAATAAATGTAACTTAAAAAATTAAATAAATAAATAAACTTAAGAACTTAAACAAAGTTGGACTAAACTTAAAGAATCATAGATATTTATTTATCTTTTTTTTTCTTTAACATTCAACAAACCATAGTTGACAAAAAAAAAAACATTCAACCAACCTCCATCTAAATAGATATATCACTGTAAAATGAGTAAAGTGTAGTTTGTTCTTGAATATCAAGTACCGTTGATATTCGATTGATCAACTTTGTCTGATTGATAAATGAAAAAGAGAAAAAAATAATGATTTAATTGAAGAAAAAATTAATTAATGATCCGCAATAAGAGTGCACCCCTCTAATAACTTATCCACAATGAGTGTGCTTCTATAAGATTATGTTAATTAACATAAACACCCATATCGTGGATGGTCTAAATAGTTAAAATCCTCTTCAATGTCAAAAGAAATAGAAGGATCATTGTGGATGATCTAAGTAGTTAAAATTCTTTTCAATGTAAAAAGAAATAGAGAGATCAATTTGTGAGAAAAATAGACACAAATAACATATTAACTGGTCTCGATTTTAAAAATTGATCATCTCACTTATACTTATCTATTCAAATGAAATCCTCCATTTCTCCAAGAAATTTACTAATAAAAACTTTAATTGAAAGTCAATAATTGGATTTCATAAATATGTGAATTGTATTTTGCAATCAGTATTACTTTAGCAAAAAAAGTTATCTCAAAATTAATTTCATTTATAATTTTTAGTATAACTTAAATTATTTTTTTTAATTATACCATTTAGTTATTATCATGTATATTATTTTTTCAAAATATTAATTATATTTTATATATCTGATAGTGGGAATACATTAATAATGAAAAAGAATAATTTGTTAAAATAAATACTAATACTTTTTTTATTTATAATATTTATTAATTCTAATATTTTTTTAATATACCTTACATAAATAAATAAATAAATAATTAAAAAATACTATTAAGTGCCAGAGATTAAAAACAGAAATTTAATATTAAAATAGTGCTTTCAAACTCCCTCCCTTAAGCCATTTGTAAACATGATTCAAATGATAAATGATATGTATTGTGATGTGACATAGAGTAAATAAATCTCATGATGTAGTCGCTGAAAAGATTGATATGATTTGCATAAAACTGCAGCACAGTCTGTTGCAGATGCTGACTAATCCATAAAATACGAGTCAGATTCTGATGCAAGCAGCGGATAATTCGGAAAGCAAGTGCATTTCTAATCACAGGAAATTGCAAAATCAAAAGATGAACCCAACGTTCTCAAGTAATAGTTGTTCATTCCCCATCCAGAAAAATAAAATAAATTTTCATAGTACACTACATTGGTCTACCTTTGTATCTAAACACATCAGAAAAATAATATAAGAGATTCTTGTACCAAAGAGAAGATTCCTATTACTTTTTAATTTAATTATAAGAACAACAATGTGACAATAAGATAACAGTACAACAGTAAGAAGAAGTCTATCGAAAATGTCCCATTGTTAACAGATTGAATCCAAGATCATTGTTTTTGTCTGGTCTTATTGTCTGGAGTTGAAGATGTCTATTATTACCAAGATTAATCATCTCCTTCATAGAAACATAGCTCAAAACCTGAGGAGTAGCTTGAATATTTCTGGAAGAAATTCCCCCAATATCAATGTGTCTAAATACACCAGTTTCAGGGCTAAAAGAAACAAGACATTGAGAATAGGAATGTGAATCAGAATCAGCTCTGAGCCACATATCTCCACAACTGTTAAACCCAATTGGTCTGTGCTTATCCTGTGGACACAATCCACAATAAGAATTTATGTCAATACTAAATGCCATTCTCCATGACTCTTTCACACCGTACTTATCCATCACCCAAGTCTCAAATTGAGCACCGTCAACCACATAGCACAAACACAAACAACCTTTTAACACTCCAATACTAACCCCTGATATCTTGCTCACATACTCGGCGTTAAAATGTGGCGGCGGTGCCAACGTTTTGAAGTTGTTGGTGTTGAGATCAAATGAACATATCAATTCAGAAATTTGATCATAATCAGTGATCCAATGAAGTGCACCATTGAGACAGGGATCAAAAGAAGAACTGTTAAATTTAGCAGTAGCAGAGGGAGCGTTTGGGATAACAGTCCAAGTGTTATCATGAGAATCAGATTGGTACAATTCAGCAACCATACGATTTGATTTGGAAACAAGTTGAAGGATTTTGAAAATCTTTTTCTTAGGATCAAAACCAAAAGCTGAAAAACGGAGGTTATGATCAGCAGGACTTGGAGCAGGGGGAATAGTGAGAACCTCACCCAACAAAGGATTAGATATATAATAAAGAGAGTGAGAGTGATAATTAGAAGCACGCAAACACAAAAGACCGTTACTTGAATTGATCAAATTCATACGCCGATGTATATGAAATGTGACGAACCTGCTGATGTTTCTTTTTCTTTTTCTGTTATTAATAATAACAGATTGTTGTTTGGTGTGAATTGTGCGTGTGCGTGTGCGTGTCCGACGCTTTGTGGAAGAAGAAGGTTGCAATTGCATGGCGATACAAGAGGATCCGTGATTTGAATTTGGAAATGATTGGATTTGGTTGGAAGAGGAATCGATGCAGGTGAGTCGGTGGTGATCGGAGAGAATAACGAATGAGATTGGGGCTCTTGAGAAATAGGATTGTTGAAAAGAAGAATCGGATAGGATTGTTCTGAATTTAGTGCATACAGAAGAACATCGAACGATGGATATAGCTGAGAGATTGAACATGATTTCTGAGAGGATGTGAATCGGAATATCGAGGATGTGAAACCCTACCTCTTTCTCCATTTTCTCTTTCTCTTTCTCTTTCTCTCTCCGTCGAGTACTTTACACACAAAATCACAATTCTTTTTTTTTTATTTTTTAATTTCTACCAACTACTCTCTCTCTCTCAGATTCCTTGCTACTCGACACATATATCTATCACACTCACTTAACTTCTTCGAATCTTAAATATCCGTTTCACTCATCACTTCAGAATATTGCTCCTCCTCCCTCTCGTTTATCAAAAACATTCAACAAATGTATCCAACCTATTTTTAAATAAAAAATCTAACTCTCCCACATTAATTAACTACTCATTTAAATATTTCAAAAATCCAAAAACTATAATAAAAATATTTTTTTTTTGGAAAAAGTATATAATATATAAGTAGTATTTATTAAACCATCTAACTGAAAAAAATTATTAATATTATATTACATATTTAAAAGAATCGTTTATTTTAAGTCAAATATTAACATATAAAATAATAATGTGCCTGTTTGTCTACTTTATTCAATTAACAAAATTTTATGTAATAATTAAAATAATTTAATTATTTTAATTGAATAAAAAATTATAAAGATTTGACATAAAATTAAATTAATTGAAGGATAATTTGAAAGGAAAAAATATTTACAACAAAACTTGATTGGGCAAAGAATGATAAATTATAAATAAAAAGTACTATTGA
>JBBPBS010000007.1:15119118-15150734 GCA_037974835.1 Cicer judaicum
TTGAGAATAAACATAAAAAATGTGATTTTTTCTGTGTGATTTTATAAGACGTTGTGTAAAAAAATTATATTATTAAATCGTAATAGTTAATCTATTTGAAATATTTTGTTATTTTAATGTAATTTATTTTAATATAACCTATTTTAATTTATTATTTGTAATTTACTTAAATAAATATTATACAATAACAAAAAATCTTATCTTATTAAGTAAAATTAAATATATAAATTAAACGACTTTATAATATTTTATTATATATAATATATTTATTAAATTCAATAATAATCTTAATATAAATTTATATTATGAATAACATAAATTATGATAATAAGTATATATTGACTGAAAACGTGGTGATAATACACTAATTACATTTAAAATCATGATACAAATAATTCAGAATTAATATGACAAAAATAAATATATAGTTCAATAAATAATAAAAAATTCCTCTTCAATTGTTAATAGCAAGTATTTCATTGTTCTTCAATAAATATCATGTATACAGAGTTATGTAAAAAATAAAACTCAGCAAATATTTAATTGTTAATAGAAAAATAAAGCTCAATAAATAAAAACTAACAGAGACACATAACTATAAAGTTTTTACGTTAATTTTTTTACCATTAATACATTATACTAGTATTTAATTGTTAATAGAAAAAATGTCAAAATAATAATGTTTTAGTTAATTATTTTTTTTCTCAATTATTAATAGTAGTATAATTTAAATTTTCATAAATATTTTATTAATGTGAGTTTATGCAAGCTTCTTGAAGCTCAACTAGGGTCATGGACTCGGCCTACACACCTGGCTAAAAATCTATAATAATTTTATGTTCAAAATTTCTTATCCAAAACTCTATATGTTTTACACTTTTTTGGGATGATTTGTTCGGATTTGTTCATTTTGACAAAACTACTTATTTTCATATTTTTTTATTTAATAATGTATATTGTGAAATACTCTTAGATCAATGTAAGTTTTATTTTCAATGACTTTTTTTATTATCATGGAACATACATTTCTTGAGATTATACTTATATTATTTTATTTGGTATGTAGGTTGAATGGAAAAAATATATGTAAAAATTAACACACACAATAACAAATTTTTAAATTTGAATTTAAAATAATATATCAAATTTAACAATATTGAAATTATTCGTTGTACTTTATGAACTATAAATTTATAATACAGTTTTATTTAATAAATATAAAGTTAGTTATTTTTTAGTTGTATTAATTTCTTTAAATGAACGCGTATATAGTTGAACTTGATGGCGCTTTAAAAAAATCTACCTAATACAAACACAATCCTCTAACTTTTTCTTCCTGAAATTGTGTAGTAAGGGGGTTTTCTTCGCAATAATTACAAGAAGATAGCTACCAATCAAGTTTTAGCCTAGATACTTTTATTTTTTACTAAATCTGCTAGATAGAATTAAGGTGAAAGATAGTTTTAAGATTTTTAAAATAAAATATAAAGTTCTCTTAATTTAGATAATTTTAAAATTAAAATCTATTAAAATAAAATGAATTTGAGTTGGTTTTTTATTTAATTTTAAAATAATTTTTCTTAAAAACTCAATCAAGAAATTTTTTTTTTAAAGAATTAAATATACAATTTTCAATATAATATTTTTATATTTAGATTTTGCATACTGTTTTTGAATAAAAATAAAATTGTCTTAAAAAACATAGGTGTTAACAATTATCTTTAAAAAATTGGCAAAAAAATGAAAATGGCCCAATAAAACCCAACTCGTCAATATCTACCCGGTCACCTGGTAGTCTGACATAATTTTGGCTAAAGGCTTGTGCGACTTGAAACTCGTTCAAACTATATTGGGCTTACCTTCAGCCCGGAAGTTTGTATCATTGGATTTGGTGTTTGGGCCCAAACCCAACTGCTTGTCCACCTTAGTGGGACAGTGCCAATGCGGCAATGCGGCAATGCCATATTTTTATTTTTCGGTGACGCCGATATTTTTCAAATATATTGTTTATTTTTTCCTATTTTTGACTTATTAAAAATATTTCCTTTCTTTTGTTTTGTAAATATTTATTTCTTTTTTAATTTTTTCATTTTCATACTTTAATTCTATTTTGATTTGTGATGTAATAAATTATGAAGACATTTCTTACACACACATCTATATATATATATTTATATATATTTCGTGTGATTTATATCTTTTATATAACCGGATCACATTGATTTAATATTTTTATATATTTTAAAACTTACGGTAATGTACTTGTACCATAAATTTTTGAAAAATCACGTATGGTGTACTAAATACCGGTGTTCTAATTGTATTTATTTATTTATGTATTTTAAAAAAGAATAATAATTTTATTATAACAAATTTTGACATAAATATAATGCAGTATAAAATACAATAATGTTATTTTTATTTTTAATAAAATATCATATTATTTTATTTATGTTATATTTTATATTAAATTTTATATTTTAATAATATTACTTCAAAAATTGTATTATGCAACTTAGCTAATTAGTGGCACCTTAATTGATTAAGGTTAAGGAGGAGGAATATAGAAGGAAAAGGGGAGATGAGAGATACAAAATTTCAGGTAGATACAAAATTTGAAGATATGATGAAGATTTAAAAAGATTCAATTAGGAGAAAAAATGAGAACATTTTAAATGAAGATTTTAGAATAATTTTTAGTTTTATATATGTTTTAGTTGAATTGTAATAGTTTAGGTTATATTCTAATTAAGTGATGTAAATCTATTTAATAAACATATATTTATACCTTTATGTTTTTTAGCTATATAACTATTTTTCCTATCAATACTCTAGTAAGGTTATCATTTGAAATTGTTTGAAATTAATTGTCTCTAATAAGAAGTGTGAGTCGGCTAAATTTCTTTTTAAAGTATTGGTTTTTATACTATTGTGGCAATTGGTTTTTGGTTTCTCAATTGTAAGTGATTGTGGTATTTTTAACCTAATTCATATATATTTTTCTTCTTTTCCCGTTCATTTACTACATACTTTGATTCTAAAAATCACTTGGTTGATGCGAAAGAAACTTAATCCATATAAGATGATGAAGGTATTTGAATCTCTATGTTTAATTTAAAGAGAGAGATAGACAAATGTAGAGAAAGTTTAACATAAAGACATGTAAGAGTACTCTATTTTTTGTGGCTTGAATTCCCTCCATTACTAATACTTGTGAATCTTATATTAGTCATTTACAAATTACAAGTACTACTCTGAAACCAAGTTCCAAGGTTGTATGGTCAGCACCCACACGCAAAATGATGCTGTCTAATTCCATCCCAAATCCCATCATTCCAAACAGCTTCATCTTTTTCTCTCTGTCCAACAATTTCAGGAAATTAAATAGACTACAACCATTCATTCTTTTACTCTACAATTTTTTAAAGATAATCCCCAAAATCTAAATATTATTACTAGTCAGTTGTTTGTTCAGTCCTGAATTGCAGCTGGGAGCTTATATTGAAAAATTAATTACACTAATATCGTATTATTACACCTCCCAGCATGATCATGCTTACTCTAATGTCTATAGTATTAAATTAATTTTGATACATTTAAATTGTGGTTCAATTTATATGCACACAACTTTTTGAGTGTGGAACATGCATGTTATGTATTGTAGAGTCAGCAGGCAGAAATAAGTGAACACTCAAATCTGCAATCAGCCTAGGATGAATGTTGAACACCATTATAATAATTAATAATTTAGTATAAACTTTGTGTTATGTTGTGGGTATTCAACACGCGCGACGCGAGATACACAACAGATGCCAATTTGTGTTTGATTATTTTAATTGTCAAAAGTCTGCGCCTCACTCGTTGCTTTTGCTACCAACATACAAATTAACCACTCTGCAATTGATGCAACTTTTTGTTCTTATTAGTTCTTGCATTGCATCTCTATATATGAATAGAAAATTAAATTGTGTTTAATTTGACATATGCACTTCTCAAGTATATGTTTATTTTACATTATTTTAGATTAGGCCTAGATTCACTCTACTTTCTCATACATCATGCACAATTTACTATCCAACACTTATGTTTCGACTATTATCTTTATCAACCACCTTAATTCTCAACTATAAAATTGTATTATTTTGATACATTTAGAGTATACAATTGTAATTTTTAAATCTCTACTATTTTTCAATCACGTAAGTCAATAGCCACCATTTAAGGTGATAAATTCGATGACATGGTAAATTTACTATTTTATTTGTTTAATTTTACCACGTCATCTAATAAATATATAACAATAGAGTTGTCAACATAGATTTAGCCTAATCCATATTTGAGTTTGGCTTGGGTTGTGAAAAAACATCTTAAAATAACCGAACTTTTTGGGTCCAATTTTAAAATGAGGTTGAGTTAGGTTTATTAGAGAATTGTACCAGGCACCCCCCAATCTGACCTGCCACTCCCCCAATTTTTTTTAAAGACCATTATACCCTCTGTAAAAAAAGTATAAAACCAAAACAAAATTACCATTTTAGTTTTAGACCCCACTTTCGAAAATTTAGAAAAACAAATGTAGGATTTGAAAGTTTCAAACTTTCGAAACGCATTTCATCAGTTTCTCGAAACTTTTGTTTTTTTAAAACTTTCGAAATGTAATTTCTTCCAAAAAAATACACATTTTTGAAAGTTTAATTGCATTTCAAAGTTTCGAAGTAAAACATAAACTCGAATATTTGGCCTTGTACTAAACTTTCGAAGAAAAACTATGCCTAAAAAATTTGACCTTGAACCAAAGTTTCGAAATGGTCTTGCACTAAAGGTTCAAAAGTTTGGCCTTGCAGTAAAGTTTCGAAGCCTCGAAAATTTGGCATTGCACTAAACTTTCGAAATGAAATATGTGGTTCGAAAGTTTCATTTTTTCACAAAGTTTCGAAATGGGCCTTGCATTAAAGTTTCGAGAAAATTCCATTTTGTTTTAATTAATTTTTTTACTATTTTTAAATAATTGTTTATTTTAATTACTTTTGAAACTTTTAATTTTTTTTTTAAATTACTGAAACTTCCAAAAATAAATATTAAATTTATTACTATAAATGTATTACTATAAATTATTAAAAATGTATAATTGGGGTCTTTTACTATAAATGTAATACTATTTATTACCATTAATTTATTAGTATAAATTTATTATTATAAATTTATTATTATTTATTACTATCAATTTATTACTAATAACAATGTATTTCGAAACTTTCTATTAATATCAAATTTTTGAAACTGACCAAATTTCAAAAATTTGGTAAAAGACAATTTCGACTATCTATTTATATTAGTAATAAATTTAATATTCGATATTCATAGAAAGTTTCGATATTCATGGAAAGTTTCGAAATGCATTTTTATTAGTAATAAATAGTAATAAATAATAATAAATAGTAATACATTTATAGTAATAAATTTAATATCTATTTTCGGAAGTTCCAGTAATTTAAAAAAATAAAAATTTCAAAAGTAATTAAAACAAACAATTATTTAAAAATAGTAAAAAATTTAATTAAAACAAAATGTCAAAACAAAATGGAATTTAAAAAATGAAATTTTCTAATTTTTTTTTCAAATCTTTTTTTTTATAACAAATTTTAAATTAAAAAAAATTCGAAACTTTGGGTTTTTAACAAATATACAGAAGGGTAAAATAGTCTTTAAAAAAATATGGGGGTAAAATAGTCTTTAAAAAGGCAACAAAAAAAAAATACAAAAAAAAATGCAACAAATAAATAATGTTAAACCCTAATAAAGGCAAAATAAAAAAGTTTCAAAAGTTTCCTCCTTCCCTTTCGAAAGTTTCAAGCCCATTTTCGAAAGTTTCCTTCCCATTTCGAAAGTTTTCTTCCCATTTCGAAAGTTTCCTTCTCATTTCGAAAATTTCCATCTCCTTCGAAAGTTTTTTGGGTTTCGAAACTTTCAAAATCTTCGAGTTTCACTTCGAACCTTTCAGGATGATGGAAACTTTCGAGGTTCACATGAAACCTTCGAAGGTTTGCTTGGTTTCGAAAGTTGACAAAGTTTCAAACATTTGAAAACGATGACAAAGGTTTGAGGGCAAAATAATCTTTTACTCATGGCTGAGGGGTTGGCAGGTCAGATTGGGGCGGTACCTGGTACAATTTTCGGTTTATTATCTTGACCGCAGGTTATACAATTTACAATCTATTACAAAAATGGAGCAGATCGTATTGGTCCATGTATGAACCTTGTCCCATTCGGGGCCAGTCGGGTCGGGCCGACATATTTTACAACTGTACATAACAAACATAATTTTTCAATTGGAGAATATATGATTTTTGCATCATTTAAATTTAAGTTAATGTATTATACTATATCCTTTCTCCAATCTTAAATATAAACAACGAAAAAATTATATTTTTTTTATGTGAGAGGTAAATAAAATTTGACTAATTCTATTATATTTAATGCTATTATTCATAAAATAAAAATATCCTTTAATCAATATAAATTTTATTTTTCAGTAACTCATTTTATTCTTATTGAATAAAATCTAATGAAAGACGTACAATTTATAAAATAGAGTTACTTTTTTTTCTACTTTGAGAAAAACATAAGGGCATCCACAATGGAACTTTCTATTTGAGTGTGTAAATGAGTTTTGTGTGTTCACATCACTCGTTTTATAATTTTTTAATGACATTCTTAATAAACGTTTAATCTTTCTAATATAATATTTTTTAAAAAAATTATTAAATAAGTTCCACTATAATATATGATCCTACGCTTAGTTTCAATTGCAAATTTGAAGTATTTTCGTTTTTCAATTGTGATCCTACGTAACACTTGATATATGGAAGTGTAATATTTGTATTTCTCACTTGTAGGTCGATCTCATGATTGGAAGTTTGTTTAATATTTTTTTTTTTTTCTTAAAAAAAATAATTAAAAAACACTTACATAAACCAAAAAAATAAATGATCCTTATTTTAATATCTGCGTCAGGATAGCTAGCGTGGTGTGTTGTGATTTCTGACAAAGAAAAGTACAGCAACAAAATCCAGCAATGGAGTGTAACACACTAACACATTTATGTTATTACAAAGTCATTAAATAAGAGATACAGAAAACTCAAAAGCAAAAGGGACAAGTGATGAGGGTATTAATGTCTAACCTCCACAGATTTGTGACTATATAATTCCAATGAAGAATGATCATGAGCCTACTTCACTCTCAATAAATGCATACATAAAACTTGTCATGTTTTCTTCATTTAGCATAATTGATGCAATAATGACAGTATTCAAGTATTGTGTTTGAGTTGTTTATTAATCTTTGGTCCCCCAACTGAATCAAAATGGTCACACTCACAAACCCATCCCCATCTCTCTCTCATGGATAACTTTACTATAAGTTTTTTTTTTTTGTTAGGCATTATAAATCTTTCAAATGTGATTATTTTATTTTAAAAAATTGATATTAAATTGTACACAGTTTGATCTGGCAGGTAACTAATTTGAAGAAAGATTTAAGAGTAAAATTAAAAAAAAAATTGTAATAATAATATTTTTGAGCACAATATAGAGATATCTAATGTGAAGAAATGAAAGTTTATGCAAAAGCATAATAAAAATATGGAATGGAATTACTTTGAATCTCATGCCTTGGCCATGTGATATGTGTATGGGCTTTAGGTCTTACTCTTACTTGAGACAAAAATTAAAAGCAGTGGGAATGTTCCTAACGGCTAGCCCTTGCTTTTGAGGTAGTTTTTAAATACAAAAGGAAACACATACAGATTCTATCATAAGAACAGGGGTCCCAAAAGCCTACCCTGAGTCCATATCAATGACTTCTTTGGACATACATGATTGAGATGTGGCTGACCTTGAAAGGAACTATACCCACTTTTTAATTTTCTATATGTGCAATTTATTAATTCAATCTACCAAATCTCCTAATTTCTATGGTTTGCATTTAGGGCTAATGCTGTTATTTGGCTTCAATTCCAAGATTCCCCAATCAATAGTCATACATATTCATCGTTTGTTATTTGCATTCAGGACTTGAATTTATGGTGGATTTCTAATCAAGGAGATTATAATATGATTTTATATTTTATATTAGACATAATTCATCCTTAAAAAATATAAAAGTGTTATATGATGCATAGATTTTGAGAGAGAAAATAATTTTATCTTAATCTAATGATTCTTACATACTTAATTAGCATCATGTGTTGTATTTTAATTATTTTTTGAAATAAAAAAGAGAGGAAAAGTATTTATAGATAATAATGAGTTGAGGGTGAGATGAAATGATAGTCGAGTCTGACAAAATTGTATGATATCATCTGAGTGTAAGATTGGAAGGAAAGAAATAAAGAGGTAAACAGTATCTGAGAAGATTTGAAGCTTAAGGAAGGAAAGCATTGGAGCAAATTGCACATGGTTCTGAAAGAGTGTAAAATGATCCTTTCCTCTTATCACACGGAATGATGAATGATGCCAACATAACATAACGTATATTTGATGGTGGTCACCTGCAAGGAGTATAGTAGTACTCTAAACCTTCTACATTTGCATTTCTTTGGAGACACATTCTTCACTGCTTAGGAAATATAGGACACAGCTCCACTTTACCACTACCTCATCTATCACCAAATTCATTGCTTCTCCACATGCAACAACATTCTAAACTAATCAAACATAATCGATATCATTTCATTTTTGTAACATCTTTTTTTTACAAATACTTGAATCAAATCAAACTAATTCAAGAATGTATTGGTTTATATTTTTTTAAAAAAATTAAAATTTACTTTAAAAAAATCGATTTTTTTTAAAACACTTTGGATTTGGTAGACTGTATTAAAATAAATAAATAAACATTAAACTAAAAAATAAAAATTGAATAATATATATATATATATATATAATATTTAAAACAACACTATAAATATAATGTGATATAAAAAATAATGAAATATAAAAACTTATTTTATGTTAGTTTTAAATTATGTGAAATCTTTATTTAAATCAGTAAAATGGATCTCTCCACCAATTAGAGGAGATAGAGAGAAAGAAAATTCAAAGAGAGAACAAGTAAGAGAAAGAAGAAGAATTGATGAAAGAGATAGAGAGTAGAGATAGTCTGTGGAGCGGATCCAAATCACGCAATCAGTAAATAAATATTAGGTTTGTTTGATTCAGTTAGAATCTAGATATGAAAAAAAAAAACTTCATTTTCCCAACAACAGTTATCACATTTAAAAAAAAAAATATTTGTCCATAAAGATTGTCACTTAATTTCCAATGTAATTTTAATTATACACTCTAATATTTAATATTATGTATTTCATATTTAAGTTATTATTTTTCACTTACTTTTTATTTATGATAAATAGAATACATTGATAAATTATATAAAACAGAAAATATTATCTTGAAAGTGATGCAAATGTTATTAGTTAAATAATACAATTAAAAAAATATATTAAAAATAAAATATTATGTTTGGACAAATTCATTTTACTTACTATAGAGTAGAAGAAGTAATATTTTTATTTTATTTATCACATCTTTTTTAATATGTTTGAAATAACCGAATACAATAATTACTTCAAGATGAATGTAGTAATTGATTTGAATTATATTTTAGAATTTATTATATCATTGATGTGATTCTTACCGAATTAGTTGCAATCTTCAAACAACCCATTCCACTAAAAAAGTGGTATGAAAAAATTTCTCCAAATGAGTAAACACTAGTGGATGATTTAAAACACATGTGTTTCTAGCTTTAAAAGGAAAGGAATTATTATAAGTTTGTACTCATGATGACAAGCATGTCCAAAGCAAATGATCCAAAGGGGAACGGAAGAACAAAGCTAATTTAAGTGATTTGATTTGTTAATGGAAAATGATTGGCACAATAAAGGTAGAACTGGTTTCCCAAGACAAGGCACCTAGGATTAGGAACACGGATATAGTTTGATGATGATTAGAATAAACAAAATCGATAAAATAAAATTAAAATAAAATAAAATAAAGCAAAATGCAAACAAATCTATGAAAATTATTATTCTAATGAGGATCAAATCTAGTTGACCAAGAATAACTTTCCTTTCAACAAAGGATAAAAAAAAACAAGAGAGAGAATTGGTTCCTTTATCTTGTAAATTTGGTCTAGTTTAATTATTTTAATGCGACAAAAGTTGTAGCTTTTCATTGGGAACATCTAGTAATCTTTATGTAATATTCCTCTCTTTTGTCCGCTTGCCAAAAGAAAAGAATAAGCGATTAATCGACACTTTGCTTCTTTGATCGGTAGTTAATTATAACTATCAATTAAAATAACCGTATACTAACTTATTTAAGGGCACGTTTTCAGTTGAGGGGTCAAAAATGGATTATTGGATGTATACGGATTTGAATAGTAGTGGCTGAATTAAAATAATTTATTAATTTAAATATAATATATTAAAACTTTTTATTTTATTTTTAATTAAATTCATCCATGAAAAATAAGAATTATCCAATGCATCTATTATCATATTTTAATACATAGATATTGATCAAATCCACTTAATAATTTTTTTAATATTATAATAAATTATATATATATATGTAATAACTATTATTTTTTTATTTACTGTAGAAAAATATAAATAATGGTTTTTTATTATTCCTAAATTTAATTTACTTATTATTTTAATTTTTTAATATTAATAAATATATTTTTTATATTATTTTTAAATATAAAACTATTTTTGAAGTATTAAAAAATACTAAAAATTACTGGTTTTAAATATTTAAAAAAATATTTTTAAAACTTTTTTATATTATTATTAAAAAACACTTTATTATTATTTTTAATAGATGATTAACTTATTAATTAATAATTAAATAATAAAAATGATGGCCGGAAACCGTGCTTAGGCAAACACAATTGCGGTGATTTGGGACGACTACTAACTACCACTCAATTTAAGTTAATAATTAGTAAATTCTTATTATAAATATAAATATAAAAAAATTAATTATGTTTTTTATTAAAAAATATTTTTTTTAATAAAATATTGTTTTGTAATACAAATAAATTATTGTTTAAATTCTATTTTTCAAATATAATAAAAATATTAGTAATAAAAATAATATTTAAAAATTCTGATTTTTGTAAAACTGTTTTTAAAATAATAAATTTCAAATCAGTTTTTGCAAAATAATAAATAAAACTATTCTTAGAATTACTCCTCATAAGTTTTAAAATAACTAAAATAGTTTATAATGAAAAATATTTTATTTTAAAATATAATTAATTGGATTTGATTAAATAAACTCTTATTGGTTAGATTTTGAAAAAAAGTTGAATGAATAAGATCCACCCAAATTTTTAAATTGATGAATTAGTTCCAATCTATTAAAATTTATATTAAATAATAGATGAATTGCATGAATGATAGATAATTGGATCAAATCACATGAGATGAACACACTTTTTATTTTATTTCATGAAATGAACACTTTTTAAAACATTATCTATATATATATATATATATTAAAATTTAAACCATGCAAGACTAAGTGATTTTGTATACCAACTTCCCTTAAGAACCGAAAAACGTAAAATAGATGGGTTCTTGCACAAATCGGGTATGAATGGATGACATAAGACAGTTTTGTGTGGATAGTTAATTATAGTCGATTGTGGGTTTGGTAAATCATAGTCACGAATTACGAGTAAGACTATTAAAGAACAAAGAGTTGAAAAATTTAAATACAAGAGAGATAGTTTTACTACTTGATACATTTTCTTCATTTTTTTTAGGATAACTCAGATTACTTAATTAACGACACCTAAGTCTATTGCTTACACTATATGCCATTTCCAAAAAATGAAATGAAATCAACAAAATATAATAATATAATATAAGTCAATTGAATACGTGGATCGCAAACAGTATATTTAACTAAATGTAACAAGGAATGTTTACCATTGCACCCTCCCTTTCTAATATATGGGATGAAGACGTCTCAACTCAACTTTATGCGCGTAATGACTCTAAAACAACATACTTTAATTCTCAATATAATCACCAAACTCCTATGATTAACGTTCATTTCATTCTTCTGCTATAAAAACGTTTATTTGATTAACGAATAAAAGTGCACCATAAATTTTAGGAGTTGAAAACAAATTGCAAAAGGAGAAAATAAATAAAGAATAATTTGTCTAAGAGAAAAAGAAGAAAAGAAAAGAGACAAAAGAAAAAGTAATATATCCATGCAGAATTACCAGAAAAAGAGACAACATAAATAAAAACAAAGATGGATGAAGCCATAAATGTGGTGTAGTAGAGTACTAAAAACCAGAATAAAGGTAAATAATAATAAAAGAATAAAGGGTAAATATTTGAATAATTTATAAAAGAAAAACCATAAAACTTAAAAGGAGAATCCTTTTCCTACTTGGCAGTAGAATTAATATGTAAAGGAACCGCTTTACAGAACAACCGTGACGTTCCGGTAACTTTTCCATGACAATTTTATGTCAGATATTTTCAATATGTGGATATAAAAAGTATATTTTTTTTAATTATTGTTAATTTAGTTCAATAAATTTATTGTTATTAAATAAATTAAGTATATTTAATTTAAATTAAGAAAATGAATGGATAAATAAAAGTTGTCTGTATCTGTTTCTCTCTCACACGTGATGAATCTGAATGCAATTGAATTGCTGTTTGTATTCCAATGTAACATCATTGACATGTCGAGGGAACTATTTGTTGACACAACACCACACCACACCACACCCATATATACAGACCAAACAATAGTTTATTTAAATAGTAATAGTAATTTGTTACAAATTCAAGGGCTTCTCTATAAAAAGTGAAAAATTCTTATAATTGGAAGTATCATCATTATCTTCAATAAATATTTATAATTGGAAGTATCTTCAATTACATGACATAGCTTCTGCTTAATTAATTATATATATATATATATATTGGAATTCAACTGTGATTAATGAAGTCGAAACCTGCCTAATTAAGCGATGATGAATGAAAAGGACATTGGATAAGTAAATGGAATCTTGTTATATTTAAGATAAAAAATATAGCAAGGTATTACCGGCCACCTGCTTTTTATTTAGTTTTTTCTTTGCTTCTACTCATAACTACTCTTTTCATTTTTATTTTTATAACAATAAAGTTAGCAAACAAAAGCAAAAGTGAGATTAATGTTATCAATTTCAATTTGAACAGGAAATCATACATGTTGTAGTGATAATAGTAGTGGAGAAATTAAGGGATTGTTCTCTCTCTCTCTCTCTCTCTCTCACACACACACACACATTGTCTCTCTCTCTCTCTCTCTCTCTCTATATATATGTGTGTGTGTGTAAGGTAGGCAGGCAGCCATGTTTTGTCCTCACCACTATCTGACAGAGTGTTCCCCTCTTTCTTTCTCTCTCTCTCTCTCTGACTATATGGCGTAAACTAGATGGCTGATAGTGCAAGCAAAGCAAAGCAAAGGGAGCACCTTTTTGTGTGAGTCAGTCTCTCTTAATCTAAAACACCTTTGTTGTGCCGTGCCTTCCTCTTTGTCTCTACTTTTTCTCCATTCTCCATTCTCCCACTTCTCACTCTCCTCTATAACCTCTTCTTCACTGCTTCTTCTCTTTCTCATCATTTCTAATCTTTCTCTTTTTATTTTGCCCTAAAGTAACTATTACTACCTACTATTTTTATTTTATTTTCATAATAGCATAACCATATTGGAATTGAAGGTCATTGATGAAATCCTATTCATGTCACACACTTTACTTTTGAAGCAATAGAGAGAGAGATAGAAAATAATACCTAGAGTTGGAAAGTGTGTAGTATGTTTAAAAAGTTGTATTCTTAATGTTAATCCTGCCTGCGTGCTAGCTTCTTAATAAGTAAAGAGTAAATCTGTTTTGATTAGTGTGTCTTATTTCCTTTTCCCAACAAAATACTATCCTATCCTATAGATTGCTTCTCATCATCTAATTAATACGCACTTTCTTTCTTACAAATTAAGGAATTAGCAATGGAACCTTCCTCAAGGCAAGATGGAGGAGGAGGAGAAAATATCCCAATTCCAATAAACATTTCAAGTGTTGGTACTGTTAATGGACATGGTATGATTCATCATCATCATCATCACCCTCCTCAACTACACAATGTTATAACATCTTCCTCAGTGGCAGTGGCAGTGGCAGTAGCACCACCTCACAACCCTTGTTCAAATGGCACAACAACAGTTGGAGAGGTAGATGAGTCAAGCTACAAGAAAGTTGATGTGGTAGTTGTAAGGTACAGAGAATGCTTAAAGAACCATGCTGCTTCAATGGGAGGGAATGCAACAGATGGTTGTGGTGAGTTCATGCCAAATGGAGAAGAGGGTACCATAGAAGCACTTATATGCTCTGCCTGTCATTGTCACAGAAACTTCCACAGAAAAGAAGTTGAAGGTGCTGCTGCTGCTGCTGGTATTACTGATGACTTGCTGGATAACTACCACCATCATCACTCCTCCAACTTCAACTTCAACTTCAACAACAGAAAATTCATGTTACCAGCTCTTCCTGACCCTCATATTGGTTACCACCCTTCTGCTGCTGCTGCTGCTGCAGGTAATAACAACAACAACATTCTCCCTTCTAGAGTTGTACCACCACATGTGCATGGACATGGACATGGACATGGACATGGCCATATCATCATGCCTTTCAACTACAACATACCATCCCTTCCTTCTGAATCTGATGAACAAGAAGAGGGTAGACACACACAGGTAGCAGTAGTGAAGAAAAGGTTCAGGACAAAGTTTACACAGGAGCAGAAGGACAAAATGCTGAGCTTTGCTGAAAAAGTTGGTTGGAAAATTCAGAAGCAGGAGGAATCACTGGTGCAACAGTTTTGCCAAGAGATTGGAGTCAGAAGAAGAGTGCTCAAGGTTTGGATGCATAACAATAAGCATAATCTTGCCAAAAAATTACATACTAATCTCCCACCAACTACTTCTGCTTAAATTATTATTATTATTATTACCTTCTGCTGCTGCATATATATTAGTATTATTAGTCATATATAAGTAAGGAACTAAGTAAGAAAGGAGTGTTGTTGTTGACTTTCCAAATCATGATTTCTGTTAGAATTGTCTTGCTTTTCAAAATAACATTCATTCTGGTTTTCTGTGTTGTGGTAATTTAATTAATTAGTTTAGGAATTTGCATGTTAGTAAGTATATGATCCGATGAGTGATGTTTCTCTTCTCAAGGCTCAACAAGACATCATCATATTCATATTTGGAATACGGACTCTGACCTGAGTTGCCATTTGTATTACTAATGGAATGGAATTTATCTTACTTACAGATTATTATTCTTATCTTCTTATTTCATTCATTCATTCATTTATGCTATCTATACCTACATCTTTTATAAGTACAGCTACCTTAATTCTCACATTATTTTTCAACCCTGTCTGTTATTATTTATTTGAAAATGTTTTTCCTATCTAAAATTTATGAGAAGGGTTAACAACAATTAATTTCCAATATTGTTTAAAATTTGCTTAAAATTATTAAAATATGTGAATTTTATATAAATTTAATAAAATTCATGAATAGTGTCTCAGTAGCATTATTCTATTAGTTGTATATAGAAAATAATCTCAAATCAGAGAAATTGGGAAGGGAGCATCTGATGTCTATCGATTTGTGTTGGATGCATGGATCGAGCGATATGTGAATAAATAAAAGAACAGGCATTCTCAGTATGATATATTTTTTTATAAATCAATTTATTATTTTTACTTATAGACATTCTCAAACTTTTAATGTAATCATTTTATGTATTTAAAAGTCTTCTAAACCTCCATCCTTAAAATTAAAATTAGGTGTTACAGCTTAGATCACCATACATATATATTAAACTGTTTTGCACAAATACATTATAATAGTAAATATATTTTGGCACCCCATATTTCACATGAAACACATATAAAATCGGATCTAATTTAGGGCTAATCAAAACACAACTGAGTCATAATCACACGATTAAGAATTGTGATTGATCACCCCATTTTATGACTCATAGGTAGTCACATAATAATTCAAGGTTGTGTGATTATGACTAGTCGTCACAAAAACCCAAAAACAATCCACCGATTTCGAAACCCTAATTGTCGAATGAAATCCTTAAACAAGGTTTAGTCATAGAATGAATGACCAAACAAGATTAAGAATATGAAACGGATATGCCATCGCAGTTGTGATAAAGGCATAAACCTATCGGACCCTCCTTTATAAAAACATTTTAAAACATAGTTTATTAAAAATTCAAATTAATATACTTCTTCGAAAATGAATTATAAACAAAATATATTAAATTACACATATTAAGAAATATACATATATTAAATTAAATATGTTAAAAAAATATAGCTAATCACATTTAATTTATACAATTCCAATAAAAAAACTTATTTTGTTGTCTAAATTACTCTATATGACTAATAAATTGAATTCTTGAAAATAAAAATAAAAAGATAAATAAAGTGAGTGGTATTTCAAAAATTAATAAGAGATAAGTTTATATTCACTCTGTCTTACAAGTTACAATAATTGTTTCATTCGTAAAAAATAATTGTCCAAAATGAATGAGTCTCAACCCTTCTAATTTTTATTATACTTTTTTTTAATATATTATTTAATTAATATTATTTATTTCACTTTCAATGTAATGTTTTACAATATATATTTATGATATTGATTATACATCAATACTTAATAACAATAATTTAATAAAAATAGTATTCTCTTTTTTATTTATAAATATTTTGTAATACGAGATATGATCAAATGAATCAAATAATATTTATTTATATTTCATTTTAAAAAAATATATATGTTAGTCTTATTTAAATTTCATTTTGGAGGAATTATTTATTTTAAACTTTTACTATTAGTTGTGTCGACGTCTTACTTATTGCTCCTATAAGACTTATTTGAAAGAAACAAAAAATGACCAGCCCAAATATGAATAGTAATAGTAACCATCAATGGGGCCTCGTTCATTTGTAATTCGTGACAATACAATAGAGTCTCACAAGTTAAGTTAAAATATCATAAATGCAGTCAATCATGTTCGAGCTACTTACTATGTGTCACCTCTTCTTTCCCCGAGAGCGGAAAGTGACAATGATTTTTCCCATTTTCTTTGCAGTTTGAATCACTGCGTAGGTTTTTTCGAGTGTAATATAAAATAGTTGTAAATAATTTTGTGGTTGTTTAAGTTCAAGCCCTATTTGTTTTTTTTTTAAGAAAAAGGCACTCGCCTACCCACGACACATTAAAGAGACCTAATAAATTTGAAAACATGATCTTCTGAGCCTTGTTTTTTGCTTATAGTAACTTCTGAGCCATATTTAATACCGGACAATTACTGACAATGAAATGACATTTTAAAAGACAAATTTTCGAAAGTCTAGAAACGTTGTATGGTTGTCTCAAAGAAAATGTAGAATGGCAGAGGCAGACATGCTATATCAAATTTTAGAATAGATTCAACAAAATAACGTCAGAGAAACGATTAGAGCATCAATTAATATGAGTAATACATACTTGTATAGCTTATAACTCCGATTGAGAAGTTGCTTATCTCAAAATTTTATGTTTTCTTTTGTTTAAATTCATCCTTGAGCTCAAAAATAATAAGTTATCCTTAAAGTTGTTTCTCTCATTTGTCATTAAAAATCCCTCTACTTTTTTTATTCAAAAACTCATTCCACTCGGCACTCACTTGAAATGTCACTTTTAAGTAAAAAAAAAATTCCTTAGAATTGACAGCATATTTTGCCCACGAATCATCCTCTATAGTATTGGAGAAGATAAGTGGAGAGAGAAAATTGAGAGAATTGACTCTCTAATGATTCTCTCATAGTAATGGAGTACATAAATGGAGAGAGAAAATGAAAAGGATTTTGACTCTGATACTTCTCTCAATCAAAAAATGCCAACAAGATAGATATGTAGTTCACAAGTCCTATTTTGGCTTTGTTCAACGCCAAGGACTAGCCTTCAATGTCTTCATCAACCAGTGACAAAACTTTCAAGCTGTTGCACAGTTCAAATTACAACTACAAATCATGAATATTACATTGATCTTTTATCATTTATACATCAAGTTTATGAAATCAACTTCAAACCCGGCTTCAAAATTGAAACTAAAACTTATAACAGGGTGACCACTGCAAAAAAAACACTACAAACAAAAAATATATATAGAACCAACGTAGCAACGCAATTTTTTAAAAGGGGCCTTAAAGCACATTATTGGTATGTCTGCGGTAGTACGCAGTCATGCTAACAACTCAATCATATAACTAAATCATGTTTAGCATGACTCAACTTAAGGATTGCGACTCCTCTTTACAGAGTGGAAATTGCCTGACTCATATCTCATCCAGAGCAGGCCCAATAACTGCACTCAAAATCCAACAGCATCCAGCTGAGGATATGTTAATATTATCTATTATCAACTTGACACAACCTAGCTCGCCCAGGATTTAGAAGTGATTCTGACATTGTCCAACCCTGCAAGTAAATAGATTTATCATCATTTATATGTACTAGACATTTGAAATGATATACAAAAGCAAAAAGTATGATCATTTATATGTACAGAACCAAGTAACAAAGTCGCGACTCCCAAATGAAAATGGGCATAAACCAATTCTATACCCTGCCCTAAAAAAAATTAAAAACATACTTATCCTAGTTAGAGAATTCCCCAAACCAATGTCGTGCTTAAGGTATACTCACCCCAAGTAGGGCATCGTGCAACAGACCAACAAATGGACAAAAAGATGAAGATAAATCTCATTGACGAGAAAGCAAAAACAGGCAGGAATCTGGTATTATATTAGAAAGAATCGGAAAACATCCTCTGATTACATCAATGAAAATCTTCCAGGATCTGCACCTCCTGGTCCTAAGGCCATAATTCTCTCACAAAATGCCAAGTTAACTTCCACCTCTCTTTTCTTTCCTTGTTTCATGACAAAACCTCTCTTTTCTACTATTTATTTATGATCTACCATCTGTTCTTAATGCTCTTATTATACCCTCTTCTCTTATTGCCTCCGTTTCTAAATGTGTGTCCTCAAAAAAATTATTCTTTTTAATCATTGGGGGTTTTTGACTCAAAAAAAATCGGAGGATAATCATTTTCATAAATATATAATAGAGTATATTGAGTTGAGAGTAGTATATAGTATTAATTTGTAAGTAAAAACATTAATTAGGCTTTGAAAACACAAAACGACAGCCAATTTGACTTTTTTCTGCTTCTATTTAGAAACAGATGGGAAAGTTACTAGACTTAATGATGTCTACTTTGTAATGACCATGCTGCTTTTCAAATTAATGTTTGTCCCTACAAATCAATGAGATCTTCTAAGCATGGCTCCCAAATGAAAATGCATCTCGTTTTTATAGGTAAAATCAATGAATTTTTTTCAGTTTTCCTTAATTGTATAGTCTTAGACCTTAGCAGTCATAGGACCCCTATATCTCCGATGTGAACTTGGCTCATTCACATGTTCCTTCACCTAGAATCTTAACTATGAGTTGCTCCTTATCCACGATCATATTTTGCATGGGAGAACACTTTCCCCCCTCTCCCGCTTTGAGGGTCACATACCCACCAGCTCAACATGGTTTGTCCTAAACCACACCATATTCGGAAAGGTATTGCTTTGATACAATTTTGTAACGAGGTTGCTTTTCACATTTACAATTGACCCCACAAAAATAACACGAGTTTTTCTATTGTGCTTTGTTCTCACTCACACTCTCTAGAAAAACTTCTCTTGAAGGGACTGTGGAGATGGGGATGGGGATCATACCCCATACCTCGCAAGGGCCCCCATCCCCGACAACACTTAAATAAAACACCAATGGGCATATGCATTAATACTTTGAAATATATATTATTTTATTAAATTAAAAATTACAAAAGTCCAAAATATTATACAACCCTTATTAGCGTAAATTTATTAAATTTTTTAGTTTTATATATTTTTTCAAATTTCTTGAATTGTAGTTTATTATTTCACTATTTTTTATATGAACCTCAGGGTTCCTTCAGGGATCCACGAGGACGGGGATGAGGGAGAAAAACTCGATGACTAGCAGGTGTTTGGCAGAAGTGAGATTCATTTGGTGAATTAGTGGACCAGGATAAATTGAACGTAGCAATTGTGTTGGTAGTAAACCAGGATAAATTGACTATGTTGTTTTGTGTTTCTGTTTCATCTGCTCTTTTTTCATCACTTGGTTTTAATATTGCTAAAACATTTTTTAAAATAAAACACAATTCAAATCCACCTTTCTTGGGTTTCTCGTTCTACGGGACAGATCTCGAAAGGTTGTTAAATCTTAAAGCGTGAAAAACCGGAGCAGTTGATGGCCACACAATGTAGAGGATAAAACTTCTCGTGTAGTCACAAAATGCCTAGATAGTTAGACTTTGTTCTATTCTATTATTTACTATTTTTCCCTACTTCCCTATGCAATAGTTCCATTCTAGAATTATTTTCTCCTAATTACTATGTTTAATGATATCTACTAATAACTTTGTTCCGAAATATCTTATCCTAATTACAATGTTTAACAAGTTTAATCATTGTACCACTAGACCCATCCTTATTTCTCTTGTATATGCATTCCTAACTGGGTCTGTTACTAACAAAATACAATGCCCTCCAGGTGTCTGAAAATTCAAGACTCAATTCTAACAATTACGTATCAAAAGTAACTTATTCAAAGCCAAGTCCACAAATACTGCAGTGCGAAAATGATATGATGTAGAACCAACAAGTTAGTCTTGCTCCGTTTACCTGTTCGTGAGCTTTATTCTTGAAAAGCCAATAAGAATTTGTGACAATCTTGCAAGAATCAGCAATACAAGCCTCGAGATCAGCAACTGTGAGCATCACATTTGAATTAAGATCCTCCATTTCCTTCCAAGATGAGACCTTACTTTCATTCGATGATTTTATAAAACTCAAGAGCACATGAGCCTGGAACATAAGGTTATTTATATATTAAGTACTTTTTACAAATTAAGAACCCCCCGACTGTGCTATAAAGTTGCAAGACATCCATATATCTCACATGGAATGCAGCTTTTAGAATGTCCTCTGATTTTGCCTGATCCTTCAGCACAGCATGGACCTTACATTTTGAAGGGTTATATGTCACAATATACCTCTCCTTCTGTAACCAATTTAAAAGAATATTATAATGTATCATATAAAAATGCCAATCAAAGAGATAAACATTCGGGAAAGTTAAAAATTTATTATATTCTCAGTAAAAGACATACGTCAAACAGTGGCTCTATGGCAACATATGCACTAGGGTCTTGGAATGCATCCTTGATTCTTGATCCTACATGGTCAATTAAAGACAAAAATTTTGTTTTAATTTTTCAGACAAAATTGGCTGGAGTTGACAAGTAAAAAGTATTTCAGTCATTGATATACCAAGGACGACAGGCTTATCTTCCCATGGAAAACTGAATATGTCCTCGTTCAAATTGCCCTCCCTCAAAGTGGGAACTCGTCCTGGAATGGATTAGTTCAGTTAAAATATGAATGAAGCATATGGTGGAATAGTATATCAAAGAGCTCTAGTGCTTGTGAACAATTAAAATGAACTATGCAAGGGATAACAAAATAGATGTTCAAGAAGAGCATCACAGGTTGACTATTTGATAACAGATGTTTCTCTCTTAATTGTGTTTAGGATGCTAGTGCATCTACAGCAGTGTTAAGATATACCTGTCTTGAGGAAGGACTCTACTGCCACACTGAATCTTGCGGAGTTAAGTGTGTGCAAAACCACAGATTTTACCTATTAATACAGTAGGCATTAGTGCAAAAAAATTGTATGTACAACTACATGTGCGTCATCATTAGAAATACAAAACCAAACCTCTCTATAAGAACTAAGGATATATCCACACGAAAGTAGGGAAAAGGTGGTGATAAGTGATGGATTCCTTTTGGCAATCAATATGCTCATACCAGTGCCTAACTGCAAATTGAAAAAAGAGATTCGGTATTTGATTTCATCAGTAGGGGCAGAAGAAAAAAAAACAAAATTCAAGGTTATCATTGTATACAAGATTCTAAAAGTATGAAAAACTAAATTTGGAGATGAGTTAGTGGCACGAAAAGCACAATCTTAAATATCAAAATTACTTTAATGTCATACTATAATATTGATACTGGAAGCTCATAACAATTTTATAGGTTTAATTGGATGCTACTTTTAGATGACTTTATACATTAAGACCAAGAACTACTTAAGCAATTTTCTGGTCTCTGTTCAAAAGATAATGTTGCGCTGGGGTTCTGTTATTGGAGTGTCAGTGGGTCTAATTTGAATGTCCAGTTTTAATCAACGGATTCAATAGAATAATAAGTATCAGTCCTTCCAAGGTTGGGATTTTATTCTCAATCAAGTTATAATGATGGGACAAGTGAAAATTAACTCGGTGCAATTATTTCTTGACAGGGAACAGTTTCATGATTTTATTCAGTGAAATTGCTCTTGTGGCTGTTTAAGGGTAATGCAATCAAACCCTGTGTTTATTCCCCCAGGAAACCAGTGTATGAAGCATATGCAAACTTCTTCTTTCTGTTGTTTCCTTTGGCAGAAATAAAATAAGAAACTCTTTCTTTCAAAACCATCGTTATTACTTTAGAGTTTCCTCAAAACACCCATCACTCCTGAACTTTTAAATTTTATAGGCATTGCTTAAAGAGGAATACAACAATAGTAGCCCGAGTGCCCGACTTCTTGCCAACAAGTTGTTCCTGTCTTAAAATAAATACCACAGATTTGCAATCCACCATTCTTTTCTTCTATCCTTAATTCGCCTAAGAAAACATAATTTTGGCATACGAAACCCTGCTTCCCTTGCTGTCATACATCAATTAGGTAAAGTTAACCCCACAGATTTTGGACCAATATTTTTGTATATTTTCCTTTTGTAACATCAAAGAATCAAACCAAAGTACTTGCTTCAAAAGTATTGGTTTTCAAAGCATGCAGTGTCAATTACATACAAAAGAATAGGTGCACAAACATGTAGTTGATCAATTAGGTGTGCAGAGAAACGGCTCAACCTGATTAACCATGTTTTCCGGGAGTGTACTTCATTTCTATGATTTTGGTGTATAAAGCACACATTTATAAAACTGGTGACATATATTAGGCCTTTATACAGACTAGCATGGTAATAGAGCTCTCCATTACTCAAAATAAATGGAGAGGATCTCTTCTCATTTTCCAGGTAGTCCTTAACCAGAAATAGGACCAGTTTGTTTAAGCTTTTAAAAATGTGATTTCGAGGTTGTCTAGAAAAAGGATTTATGTTTTTAAGAATTTTATGTGAAGCAAAAGTTATTTTTCATTGGATTGCAATTGTAAAAAACGCTTAATTCTAAAAGATAGTTATAACTTCAACTTTGTTCAAAAGCTAATCACAAAGTAAGCTTCTCAAAATGATAAAAAAAAAAATATATCTATTTTTTTAAAAAGCTTCAACATACTAAGCATTTTCAATGATGATATTTTTTCAAAATAAATATGTTCCAAAGAGTTTCTGACTAAGATGTGCCAAGAATTGCAGATTTGTTGCAAAAAAAATGTGGCACCAAAATTTTACCAACATTACATTCAACAATAATTGTTTAAGTTCATAAACATACCAGGTCTGCAATATTGCCAACACATTCTCCTTTAGCAGTGACATCCCCTATGTTTTCTCCTTTAGCAAAGGCTTTGTAAATTGGTGTCCTAGTTGATGTTGATGTTACAGCAGCAACATTCTACGAGCCGAAATAAACTATTCAGCATGCAGAACTGACATCACATGAAACTGAATCACTCATCATAAAAGTAAAATTAAAAAAAAAAAATTCAACCTTTAATACATTAGCGGCACAAGCCAAAGGAAGAAATAGATGCGGCACTGCAGCAGTTGCCAATTCCACCCCAGCACCCAACTCCATCAGAAGATCACCAGCAAACCGCAGCTGTAACACAAAAACTTTCAGACAGCAGATTATGGGATAGCTCTGATTTGTATTATCAAATTGACCGGAGTAAACAGCAAGTATATTACTACCTGTTTGAGATCATAATCAAATTTTTTTCCTTGCCGAGCAAAAAGCATCTTTCCCACACGACCAGCCCCATCCTACATATATTATTCACATTCAATTGAATATTAAGGTTACAAAAAGACAATAAGACATTCATATGAAATCAGATTCAAGTCTCGGTGTGTAAACAGACAGATGCTGCTGCTTTCAAGTTTCTAGACAAATATTAGAGGTTTCACTATGACCCAACGAGCAAAAATAAAAAGAACAACCAACATTCATTTATTTTACTCACATCAACCAGAAAAGAAAAAAAAAGAATTTAAAGGATTGAAGACTGTGTGACAAAATCCAAACAACGTTTAAACTTTGAACTGTTTTCCCCAGCTAACTTTGCAAATAGCAATCAAAAAGATAAGACCATCCATAAAGGCATGGAATAACCATGTAACCAGAAGATGTCAGATGCAAGGAACAATTTTGATCACAGAAGTGAGTTGTGAGTAAAGATTGTACTATAATTTGAAGCAAGGATGTCCTTATTAGCATATTTATTACCTTGAGAATCCAATTGATTGCGACAGCCCCAGGAGTAGCTCTGTTTCTAGAGACGCCAACTGAACTCAAAAGGGTTTGAGTAGTGAAAACGCCCATTGCTCCACCAAAAAAGTGCTGAAACAAAAAAGCAATTATTATGAAAACTAAAACATTGAGAAGGGTTAGTTAGTTAATTAGGTACCTACCTTGAGAGCCCTCCAAGTCATGTAAGGGACATAGGAAGGGGTAACACTGTCAGGGAAACCTTCGGGAACCACATAGGATCGAATGAACGACGTCAATTCCTGCGTTTCAAAAGAGTCAGCGAGATGTATTTGGAATGAATGAATTAGAAAGAAACGAGAAACAACATACATCAATTGGAGGCTTAGGGGTTTGCAGGCTGAGAGAGCGAAATGAATTATTCTTGAATTGACCGGAGGAATCAGTCTCGGCGACGTACTTCCATCGGCGGCCATCGATTTCTTCGCAGCAAATGAATCTCAAGGTGGAGTCGGATGTGGATTGAAGCGGCGTGGTATCGAGGAGGGGTGTGGAGGCCAATTCGGCACTGATACGCAGCGTTTCACGGACGAGAATATCTTGAGAAGAAGGAGGTGTTATCTTCGGAGTTTGTTTCTTCATGTTCAACGGATTCGGAGCCATACCCATCAGAATCGGAATGAGAATGAGAATAGTACTATACTACTAATTGATTAACTAGTCTCATTATTTATCCACTTCACACGCTCACTACTACTGCTGAAGAGAGAGAGAGAGAGAGAGAGCGTGATGAGCGATGAGCACGCCACGAAGAAAATAAAGAAAATGAATGAATGAAGGGTTTAATCAATTTGATTTTGAGAGAGCATAGTTTCTATCGAAATAAAAAAAAGAAAGAAAAAAGGGCATTAAAACTAGGCGAATACAATGAGGCAGACAGGTCACACCCAATCCCACACCACAGCTTGCTTGCTCAACTATACGACGTCGGTTTGGTGACTTATTTCTTTCTTTCACTATTTTCTCTCTCTCTCTCTCTCTTTCCAATTTCTAATTTCCATCTCACTAGTATGGACGGTGTGACCACAACCCTCCCTATCCCACCACCCCTACCTCCTTGTCATTAATTATTAGTTTTCCCTAACAAATTACCTCTTTTTTCTTTTTTCTAAAACACCCCTAAATATCAAAAAGGGTACTCGAGTTTGAAAATCACATATTGAAAATTTTACTTTCTCTCACTATTATACTTTTATCATATAAATTTTAAAAAATCTTAACTTTATCTTTTTTTACTTTTATAATTTTATCAATTCAAATTCATTTTTTACAATTTAAAATTTTCGGATTCTTCATTCTTAATTTTTTATATGCAAATTTTTTTTTAAAGTTTCTGAAAAATTTTAATATACTTCTTCAGTAAGGAGGTTTAAATAAAAAATATTTCATATATTTTCTAGTATATTTTTCTTTATTGAAATATTTGTGAAATAATTTTTCGATATTCACCAATTTTTTAAATTTGTTTATATCATTTTTAATATATATATATATAAATAAACTACTATTATTAATTGATAAAATATACTTAAATACTATCAATGTTTTCCCTCAAATCAAATATGAATAAATATAATTAAAATTAATATCATAAAAAATTATTATTGTGATTAATTATTTTAATTTATATTATATTTTAATGCAAATATTTGATATACAAATAAGTTATTGTAAATTGAACTAGGGTCATTGGTATTAAAAACAAAGTGATTATTATCCTTGTTAGATTGAATAAAGATTAGGTTGTGATCAAATTGAGAAATACAAACGGCTTAATAGTTCAACTCAAAGTTGGGTTCAAAACTATTAAACGTCTGATATTTTGGATGTACATTTATTTGTTGAACGTTTAGTTGAAGAAAATAAAAAATAGTTAACGATCTAACAAAATATAATGTTGTACTAGGTTATATATTATAATGTTGTATTAGGTTATATATTACTGACATTGCAATATCGGGACAATAACAATGTTATCAATATCTTACAAATATATAAGCAAAAGAGTATTGAGAGGTCCTATGACAGAAATATAACATTTATTTAAGTTAATTAAAAATATAAAATATGAGTGTTGGAATAAAATGTAAGTAAACTAAAATATTATTATGAATGATATTTTTTTTGCATCTATCCAGATTCATTTAGTGAAGTTGTGTTTCCTAAATTCATTTAAAAGTGAATTCAGTGTAAATTATCATAAAAATATAATTGTTATAAATTAGAATTATTGATTATTATTTATATTTTAGAATAACAAAATGGATTTTAATATATAATTATTATTTATATTTTAGAATGAATTATTTAAATTTATATGCACTATTAAATTAAACTGTTTATACAATATTAAAAGGAAAATGCACATTTTATTAAAAATATTTTACAAATTTTATATTTCACATATTAAAAAAATATAAATAGTTTTCTACCAAAAAGAAAGAATATAAACACAATCATTTAAGATAAAAAACATGCACGACTCACACATGAGTTGCACTATAGCATTACCTTTGTATCTTATAGTTGTTTATTTATTTTTTCCACATATATATTAGAAAATAGATAATAAATTCAATGTGTTTATTGTATGGGTTGATGTTTCTAAAATATTATTTATGTATAAGTATATTTAATTTGATTTTTTATTTTGTTAAGATAAATTAACAATGTTAATAAGAATCATGTTTCAAGAAAATAATAGATACACTTTGTAATTTGAAAAAAAAGTTTATGGATAATTTTTTTTAACGGTTCTTATAATTAGAGAGAAAAGTAGTACAAACTACAAAATAATTGTTAATATAAAAAGCATAAATTTAATTTTCTTTACCGTTAAAAAAATATAAAAAATAAGCTTGGTTGTTAGTAGAAAATTAAATGAAACCAAATATTATATTGAAAAGTCAAATCAAGTTTGACCAATTGTAATGCTCGAATGGAGAGGTTGGACGACATCCCCTACTTCTTAAAATTCTGCTTTTTAATAATTTTGTCTTAACATAGCATAGCATAGCATAAATAAATTTTATTACAAAAGTCAAATCACGTTTGACCAATTGAAATGCTCGAATAGAGAGATTGGACGACACCCCGTACTTCTTAAAATTCTGCTTTTTTATAATTTTGTCTAAATAAAGTTTATTAGCTTCAATTTTCAATTTTTTAGTCAAAACAAACATTCATTTATTTATTTTTGGCTAAGTAACTACTTGACCGACCATTAATTATTCGGAGTTTACAATTTTTTTCGTATGCAATTTTAAGTAATTTTTTAGCATATGACTTATAACACTATCATATTTACCTTCATTATTAAATAATAGTAAAATTTTAGATATTAATTATAAATATTTTTGTTGTTGTCATTTTATATTTATTAAATCGTATTAATTTTATCAAATATTTGAAATTTAATATGTTGACTTATTTATTATTCACTTTTTACTATTTGATATTTTTCGATAAATAGAGTCTAAGATTCAAATTTTAAATTTAAAAAAATAACTCATGAGATAATCTAAAACAAATTTTAAAGAATAAATCACGTTTATAATATTTTTAAATAAAAATAAAGTCTATATGTTTATTCCATCTCCTTTTAAATTGAAAAATTTAGTTTATAAAATTAAATTAAACATGTGTTTGATTATATGGTGATTAAAATTAATTTTGAATTAATTGATTTTATAAAATTAATTTTAATTAAAAATAAAATTAATATAAAACAATTTATTTTAATATCTTTAAATAAAAATAAAAGTAATTTCAATTATAAATTTTAACATATTAACTCATAAATTACAATCATAATTTTAAAACAGAATCAATTTTGAAAATATAATCAATTCTACTTAACAGCACACAAATAAATTATAATGACTTGTATACCTCCAAAATTGATTGTGTCATCCGAAAACATGCACTAAGGTAAGTTGCTAGTTTTTGGCATACCCACCACCACCCCACATGTACATATTGTCATCCCTAGCCCCGTGTATACATGGCAATCCTATCCTTTATACAACTTTAAAATTATCAGTATCTTTTTTTAGTTTTGTTTGTTTCTCCAACAAACTGTAATATATTGTTGTTCTACTACTTCCTCAGCGCTGCCACAGTAGAGGAACACATCTTGTTTCAAAAATTTACTTTTAAAAATAACAATGCCACCGATAAAAATTACTGGATTGAGTCGCGAATTAGGTCGCTCTCTTTAAGACGTTTCGAGGCACTGCCCAAATTGTGCAAGACAGACTATCAACCATGAAGTCCCCAGGATAAAACAGCCCAGATACTCTGTAACGGATTTCTACTGCACTGTAGAAAACCGATATAGAATTACACCCTCTGTATGACAGTCGAATGAAAACCGATATAGAATTACACCCTCTGTATGACAGTCGAATGAAAACCGATATAGAATTACACCCTCTGTATGGCAGTCGAATGACTGACACTCGTAATATAGCACGAAGGCTACTCAAGAAAGTAGAAGAAGAAGAAGAAGAAAGAAGAGGGAGAAGTGAGAAAAGCCTCAGATACAGAGAGCTTTTGGTGTGGTTTTCCAAATAAGGTGAACTCTCTATTTATCGAGGAGTTCAGCATCTGAGAAATTTGGGGGATCCATTAAGCACGAGGTCCATCAGCTCACCACAAGAAGTGCGCTAAAAAATAGGAAAACGTGTTTGACCATAACTTCTTGACCGGGCAACAAGTGACACGCGGGGAAGACCAGGTTTTGACCAGGCAAAACAGAAGCAATGCACTATCTTGTGAAGGAAGCAAACATATAATTAATTAAAATAAATAATTAATTTTCATATGTTTAAAAATAATTAATACACCACAAACCAAACCAAACTGGGTTGGACCGGGCCGAACCGGACGGCGGCGGTCTATTTGCTTGCGTTCTCCCTCATTCACAAAATTACAATGCCCCTTGGGGCCCAACCCAAGTGTCATACTTACACTTTATAAATGCTCTTAGAGTGTATATTCCCTCCTATGTGGGACTTCACATTTTTCAATTTACAACATTTAATACTATCATCAATACCATTTATTCTCCATCATTTCCAACACATCTTCTATTAACAGATAAGTTATGTTTATTACCATAAATCAAATTAATGAAAACCTCACCTTCTTAACTTATTGTCTTATCTGAATGCTATCCACAAACGAAGTTAAACTCCTAGCTCAATCAATTTCTTAGGGTTTGTTCAACTCTATAGTTTTATTTTAAAATTAATAACTAACAACACTAATAGACTTAAATGGTGGGAAACGAGTTTAAACGGCGGAAATTAATTTTAATCGGTAGAAATAAAAAATAACCAATGAAAATCAAAATAGGACGAAAACAAGTCTTGCCAACAAGTGAAAAATATGTTGTAACAAATTTTTCTTCGAATTGATGATTTTTGAGAATTATTCGATATGAGTAAAGTAGAATGGTCAAACAGATCAGAATCTTCGATTGCTCTTGATGATTTAAATGAAATAGTGTTTTTGGCTGCTAGTGTTTGGGAATCCATGTAACAACAGTTGGTGAAAAAATGAATAAAAATACGTATGAACTATATTTAAATAAGTCTAGTAAATATGTCATGGTAATGCAAACACTCCTTGCACGACAAAGGTACCCATCAACTTGAAGTACATTTAATGTATGATTGAACTACAACTATATTTGTAAATAAAGTCTGAAATTTCAAAATTTCTTTTAAAAAATATTCTACTAAACTTCTAATATTAAATTTTTATTGAAATAGTTTTTTTGAAGTTAAAGTCCAATATTTCATTATTATTTTAGGTTTAATAGAGGGGTTTGTAAATTCAATATTTTGTTAATTATGATTTTTTTTTAAATATTTAAAAAAAATGAAAAAAAATGAAAAAAAATCTAATTTTTTTTCTCAAATAAACAAATTTCAAGACAAAAAAAATTGAATACATTTATTTCTTAAATAAAAAATTGTCAAATTATTTAAAGAAAATTTGATTTTTTTTAAAAAAACTGGGCCTAAGCCCACAAAGTTTTAATGGTTTTTTAGTTTTGTAAATTTTTTTTTTTGTCTTTTTAATTATGAATTATTTTTATCCATTCAATATTTAAATTTATATTGATATGAATAATTACTAGACTTGTAAAATTAACACTTATTAGTATAACACACAAAGAGAATTAGGTTTTGCTATAGAGTTAGGTAAGCAATGTTTGATTAGTTGAATTATTCTCCTAGCTTTTAACACCTCCCTAATTCAACTAAAATATCTTATGCTCAATCCTTTAACCCAATACACAGTATCACATTACACTGTAACCACGACAATCAATGCAAACCTAATCGCAAAAATAATATACACAAAACACGATATTAGACATTATTTTAGCTTATTCATATGAATTATTATAATTGTCAACCTTTATCAAATGAATGATCTACGACTCATAGAATTGTTGGTTAATTTTATTTTTTTAGGAAAAATATAGGTGATTGAATAGAGAATAAATTGTTTAGAAAATTTTGTTGTAGACACCAAATTATTCTTATTTTATTTTCTCATATGGACTTCCATAATATTTGTCATAGTCCATTAGTTTAAATATATATCTTTTATAAATCAATTAATTAAAAAATAATATTTTAATTGATAATTAATGTCTCTTGAATACATTATTCGATAAAAATATGAAGAAAAAAATAATAATACTCTAATGATAATTTGTATAAAAGACAATCTTTCATGGGACAATTATATATATATATAAATATATATATAT
>JBBPBS010000007.1:15152287-15220313 GCA_037974835.1 Cicer judaicum
AGTTAGATATTTAGATTTTAAGTCTTAAAATATGCTATAGTTCTAATTAGACGAGACACAAATAAACTTCATTTTTTATATTAGTATGTATGAGTTTCGTCTTATACTATTTATATATAAAAAAGAAAACTAAATTTTGTTTTATGAAGTTCTTTGATACTTTTGTTTTTTTTAACGCATATTTATTTTTTTTTAATAAAAGATTCTTGAATATTTATTTTATTTTAATAAAAGATTCTTGAACATGATTACTGTCCATGAAAAGATAAAAGTATATAGTCAACAGATATGCACTTATGAAATTATTTTGTGACATTTTTATTATTTATAAAGATATAAATAATTTTTTAATTTGAAAATCTCTTAATTCTTTAGCAATACAAATTTATAGAAATCAAAATAGCAACATTTTTCGGAAAGTAAACGGGCCAAGATCATGGAAGTCTAATTTCAACAATTTTGTCGGTAAATTCTTAGATACACATAGAAAAAGTGTATATTAATGTGTTTAAGGCAAAATTAATTTAAAATTGTTTAAGAAACAGTTAAATGTGAAAAACTAATACGACATCAAATAATTTGGATGTTGTTATCACACAACTAAATTGTAGAATATGAGAATGTTCACTTTGTTTTTTTATGGGTGTTGTATATTTTCAATATTAAAATGCTAATTAATTCAAATTATTTTTTGCATTGATATATAGTTTGTGACTTAATTGCATTTTTATTCACAAATCTATCATCTTCAAGAAAATAGTTTGTCTTTCTTAATATAGAACTTTTTTATTATTCAAATATCACATTTATTGTAATTTTAATCTCAACATATATCTTTTGCTTCAAAAATAACTTACCGTGTTTGTATATGACACGAGTACAAGTATATTTATGTTTATGGACCTCGTCTAACATTAAAATAATAAATCATTATTTACTAAAAAAGAAAATCGAATTGTTGATTATTAGAGAAAAGATAAAATTGTTGAAACTAATGATATTATTGAATGAAAAAATATTTTAACAAATTTAATATCATTTAATGTACAAGTATAAATATTTGAAAAAAAAATAGTTATCTAATTAAATAAAAAATGATAAAAATGTAAATTAAACAATTCACGTAAATGGTAAAATTAAAAAAATAAAAAAAAAACTGCAAAATCGTAAATTCTATTTCTATATAGTATATATATATTTGTTATTTTTTAAATGTATTATTTTAACTTATAATGAAGTGAATAAATTTAAATCTAAATCTATTTTATCCTGTTAATATATTTAATACTATATCGTTTAAAAATAGATATTATACTAACACTTAGAAATATACTTCAGACCAAGGTCATAACAAGCAGCGAAATAGAGGGAGTAAAAAAGGTTAATTTCAAAAACTCATAACATTTTGTTTAGTGCGATAAAATAGAGGATCAAATGTTATTTTTAGTGATAATTGATAAATGTCGGGATTTATGATAAAATTATTTTAAATAAATCAAATAATTGAACATAAATTATTAATGAATTTTAATTTAAAATTGCAAATTAGTCATGAAACTCTAAATTCAAATGTTAACTCAAATAATTATCGGTCATGTTTTATTTAACATTTTGAAGATTAAAAAATGTTTAATTGTATTTTTTGTCCTCTATTTTAGGTGAATCGCGAAAGTAATTTTCTATTTTAGTTTTCAAAACATAATTTGAGTTCAAATCATGATGAATTGTCATTTTTTAATAATGTGTCAAAAAAATTGTAACACATTTGTGTGAATTAAAAATGATTATTATATTATTCCAAATTAAAAATACAATTTATATTTTTAAAGTTTTTCTTATATATTGTTCCAAATTTTAAAAGAAAAGCCAAAATTAAATAAAAACCCTACAATAAATCAGCCCCAAAATCAACGCAAAAATTAGGCATGTGAACCCTAAAATAAAAAATAAAAAAATCGATTATCATCATCCGATTTGAGCTTGTTCTTCATCTTCCCTTTTCTTCCTCTTCTTATTCGTTCTGTCCTGCATTTTTTGATTTTTTATTTGAAGGTTCACATGACTAATTTTTGCGTTGATTTTGGGGATGATGTATTGTTGGTTTTTTATTTAATTTTGTTTTTTCTTTTAAAATTTTGAACAATATAATAAAAGTTTTAAAAACATAAATTGTATTTTTTAATTTAAAATAATATAATAATCATTTTTAATCCACACATACATCTTCTACGTCACCATTTTTTTGACACTTCGTTAAAAAAATAATAATTGATCATGATTTTAATTCAAATTCTGTTTGAAGATTAAAATTGGGAACAAATAAAATGGAGAATTACTTTTGAGATTCACCTAAAATAAATGGACCAAAAGTGCAATTAATATAAATAAAATAAAATAAAATTTCGTTTTATAAAATTAAATTATAAGCTAATTGGTAATTAAAAAACTGAGTGATAACTTAAAAACTAACTCATAACTTATATTTATTTCATTTATGAATTATGTGATAGAAATACTAGAACCATGCGGTTCATAAAATTTAGCAAATTTCATACGTATAAATAGTAATAATAATATAATTAATTTATTAGTTATAACTTGACATAAAAAATAATTTAGCTTTATTACAATGATAAATGATAAATAAGACGATAAATGAATAATAATGAATATGACAAGACTAACCTTAATTATTTGTGTTTAATGATTTTCTCATAAGACAAATAATATGAATATTTATTTATTTATTAATTATTTTAATAAAAAATTAAATAAATTAAATCAAACTTTGTTCATTAAAAAAATAAATATAAGTCAAACCAGCTGTATGAACTATATTAACGTGGAATTCACACAAATAATTTATAAATAAAATATCATCTCATTATGATTAAAAATAGAATTTATAATATAGGAGGTAATGATGATCAAATAGGAAAAAACATTCTTATAAAGAAAAGAAAATGAAACAAACCCAACTAATCACAACAAACTCTAAAATAGATAAATAACTATGAGAAAAAATTTAAATAAAATAACATAAAATGAAATTAAATAAGAAATTTTAATATATCTTACAAGAGTGGTGGTAAGTGCAATAATTATGTTGTATGACATTAGATTAAAAAAACAATTATAAATATAAAAAATTATAAATTCGAACACTACTTAAGAAGTGTATTAGAATAAATTACAAGACTCATTTATTAAATATATCTCATTTAATTCAATAAATTTAGAAGTTAGTTTAATAAGTTAGAAGCTTTATATAAAATGGTAATAGGGTTTAAAAAAGAAAAGCATTTTAGGAGTGAGAGAGGAAGAGGTGTGAGTGCTTACTTAATGAGTAGTTAGTGAGAGAGAGGCATTTGCTTTTCAAGTTTGAAGTTCACAGCTCACAACACGCTCGCGATTCCGTATCTGACTCACTATTATCCGCCGCATCGCGATTTCGAGTCTCCACTAATCTGATCCACTCTCGCTAGGGTTCCGGTCCGCTTCGATATTCCATTTCATTTTCTTTTATTATTATAATTATTATTACAATTCAATATAATAATAATAATAATAATAATGATAATCAATACATTTACCACAATTGATATGATGATATCTCCGCACGCTTTATGTTTATGGTTTGCTTATTACAATTCTTCAATTGAGTGAGGTGTATTGCATGCCTTATTATTTTCAACTAATTTTCAGATTCCTGCCATTCCCTAACATTCGACATTACTCATCGACTGACTTCTGCCTGCAAAAATGACCAGCATAGCTTTGCCTGCCATACTTGAAAAGGTTCTTCTTATCTTTTTCATTTTTATGTGTGTATGTGTTAGTGTTTCTGTGCTTACGCACTCATATACTTGTATCAATCTATCTATTTATGTTATTGGCAGGTAGGTAGGTAGGTTTATGATATAATCTAAACTATGATATTTGTATTGATTCACTCTGTGTTGTGTGTTTGTGTCAATAGATGACTGGAAAGGATAAAGACTACAGATATATGGCCACATCTGATTTGCTAAATGAGTTGACCAAACCCACTTTTAGGGCCGATGCTGATCTTGAACTTAAATTGAAAAATATCATCATACAACAGCTTGACGATGCTGCTGGTGATGTTTCTGGACTTGCTGTCAAATGGTACTACATCTTCTATCTCTCTCTCTCTCATTATTATTTATTAATCTATATCATTAACTTTTTTAATTAAATTTTGCAGCCTTGCTCCATTAGTTAGGAAGATGAGTGAGTCAAGGGTTGTGGAAATGAGCAGTCAACTCTGTGACAAAATACTGAATGGGAAGGATCAGCATCGGGACACTGCTAGCATAGCTTTGAAGACAGTTGTTGCTGAAGTTTCTACTCCATCCCTTGCACAATCTATTCTCTCTATTCTCTCGCCCCAATTGATAAATGGAATTACTGGCAAAGTAAGTCCTTGAAACTTAGCAATCCATCTGTGCCTATATCATTCTGATCCCCACCTTTATTAACTTTCTATCTCTATGATCTCTATCACTCTGTAATCTTTGCATGTATACCGTTTAGTTCGTACTTTTTGACCTATCATCTGTTATGTACCCATTCTAGAGAACAAGGACTTTTCAAAAACAACTTTATTGCCTGTCACTTGTATTTTGCATTTTTTTAGATTTATATTTCTGAAAGACTTGTGCAGCACCGTTTTCCTTTACTTATAGGCACAATGTGTCACATTTCATACTCATCCTCACATCACTGCTGCCCTTGGTAAATAATATATTTTTTTATACGCTTGCTTTTATTTTTAATCTTGCGAAGCCAACTCTCACAAAGGCATTTTGTTTATTGATAAAATAAAATATTAATTAAGGGTTTTTTGCACTATTATTTATATCTGCCAATAAATTTGGTTGGCTTTTCAGTTTATATTTTTTCGATCCAGTAAGCCTCATATAGCTCTATTATGCTTGCTGCGAGAGTGAGAGTCCTACTAGTTTTTCATGTGCACAGCTTGTGGACTAAAAATGGGATTAGATTTATTTTGACGGTTTAGGCTTGTCTGCTTTCATTTATAGAATTGCTTAGTTTAATTTCTTTCCTGTGCAGCGTTAATTATAATTAGTCGTGAACTCACGATTATCATTTTATGTGACATTCTATCATTTTATGTGGATGTCCACAGGGAATGACCACAGAGATTAAATGTGAAAGTCTGGATATTTTATGTGATGTTCTTCATAAATTTGGGAATCTAATGGCAGCTGACCATGAGCTATTATTAAGTTCCCTGCTTTCTCAGTTGAATTGTAATCAAGCTACTGTGCGCAAGAAGACTGTGGCATGCCTTGGTAAGACAAATTTAAATTTGTTGGCTTCTGTTTTCTGTTAAATTTGTTATAATGTTTCTTTCTGCACTTTGAGTGTTGTAAAATAATTTCCCGTCATCTTGGTTAATACCCTTTTGTAGAGAAGTCGTTTAGAGTTAAATTTCTCAACGTTTACCATCTGTGAGTTTTTTTACATTCTGATTTGAACCTGTTAATTTTTTGGAAGGTCATGCAGATTTTTGTTGAACCTGTTCAGTTTTGCCAAGTATGGGGTAGTTTTTGGATTGCTTGATCATGAGTGTTTTCAAATTTGAGTTCGAAATGAAGTGATTGTGTTCAAATGTTATTACTCTAACAACAACTTTATTGTAAAGCTTAGTGTTATTTATTTGACCTAATGCAGAAGTTATTTTTCACCACTTATAGTAAAATCGAGGTTAGATGGTATACTACATTTGGATTCAAAGCAATCAAACATCTATTTTTTTTTTTACTAAAATTGCATTTGAAAGGATATTAAATCAATTTTGACACTCTCCAAGTGGGTGAGTATTTGACTAACATGATTCTGAATAAACTTGATTTTGCAAAATTGAATTGGCCAAACTTGTGTGAAATGAAGTGATTTATGTTGATTGTTTTTTTTTTTTTTGTAAAAGGAAGTTTGGTGTAACAAAACCTAGAATAAATGTTAACATAACAAAATCTATTTATCAAAACAAGGTTTGGAGTCAAAATTAATTTTGATCCTGATCACCCAAACATGTGTATTTTTACTAAAATCACGTTTAATTGGAATTTATAGGTCCGTGATGGAACACTGACAAATTGGAAATAGTACATATAATTACTAATTTCAAATTGAAATACCTTGAAGCAAGCTCTTATCAATGTAATGTTTTTCTTCTTGTCAGCATCTCTTTCTTCAAGTCTGTCAGATGATTTGTTGGCAAAGGCAACAGTTGTAGTTGTTACAAACTTGAAAAATAAAGCTGCCAAGTCTGATATGAACCGTACGAATATACAAATGATTGGTGCTATAAGGTTAGCAATTTATTTCACGTTATTTTCTCCCTCTAGCTTGACTTGAATTTTTATGTTGAAAACAGTGTTATCAACAAATGGCACATAGTGGAAATGGTGCAAACCAAAAAGCCACTATTTCGTATATGCGGATAGTATTATATAGGCAAGTAGCGGAAGTCACATTGTGGTTGAAATAAATTAACGGCAAATTGTAAGAGGGAATCTGTATATAAATAAAAATAAGCTACATAAATATATAAACTGTATAAAATAGTGACATAACATATTATCATTACTAAAAAGTTCAACTGTTTAAAGCAAACAGTGAAAACAAAAGTAGAAAAGAAAATATCTATTCATTCTCCTTTGTCCCTTTCTCAATATAATCATCATTCACCTTGTCGGTTAGTGAGATGTATTCTTCTCCTTGTCGGCGGCGTCTGCGTCGAAGTGACAGTTGTAGAAAATGTGACAAACAGCTAGACAAGCTGCTTCAAGCCGGTGATTAAAATTGTTGCAGTAACTCTGTCGCACTTGAGGGTGCTTGATAGAGTTGTAGGCAGTGAGATCTTGTGGATCAGGCAGTCTGGATTACTGGATGTGGTGGTCCTTGAGGTGGGCTCGACTACAGTAAAAATAGTTGGAAACAAGGGCGGCAGACATTAGTAGTTTTCTGAGGCAGAAAATGACAGATGGAAGGGCAAACTAGAGTACAAATACAGTTACCAAAAAAAACATTAGCACAGAACAGTGGGTCCATTCGGTAGGCACATGGGTTACCTTTTGGGCTTTAGATACTACGTCGAATAAGAAAACAGAGGCATGAGATGGTGATACATGTGTTTGAACCACACAAGTCGTCCATTTTATGTAATAGATATTTTGTAGTAAAACTATTTCTACTACATAATATGACATGCATATACCATAATGCTATACAATAAATAATATATATTCAACTGAGATCTTACCACAAAAATTGTACAGACAAGAGTTGTTATAATTTCCTCCTGCTGAATGGCAATATTTGTAATTTTGCATCCAAGGTCAATGCTAGCATCAACTGTTTTTCATGATTTCAAGATTGTCATTAAAAAAATTGAAAACAAATTATGATTAATATTAGAAATATGGAATTTGGAACAGAATAAAACAGGGAGGAATAATAAGAACAAAATAGAGAAAGGGTTAGGGAAGAAACAGATAGGATATCAAACAGAGGAGGAGAGATAGGAAAAACAAGGGAAAAACTTAGAGGAAAAGAAGGAAACAGGCAATACAAGATATCCAGAGACTAGCCAGAGGAGATTCGCCGTAGCTGTACATGCAGGAGATGACAGGAGGATGTGATATCTGTGATTGGTCAGCGTTTTTTTTCCCTTGAAAAAAACCCTAAACCATCCATAATTATTCCATGGGTGGTACATCTTCTGTACCTGCTAGCTGCTCAGCACTTGTAGCCGCTATAATCTGTTTTGCAGAATCTGCAATAGAATTCCCTCTTCATCGCAGTTTCTTCAGATGTCACATCTCGCATAAGTGGTATGGCGTTGCCTGCCGCCACAACCACTATTTAACTACACTGGCTGAAAAAGGAGCGTTTGTACTAACTGATTTGAGCTAATTGGTGTTTCAGTCGAGCAGTTGGCTACCGATTTGGGCCCCATCTTGGAGACACAGTTCCAGTGCTAATTAACTATTGTACTACTGCCTCAGAAAATGATGAAGAGCTTCGTGAGTACAGTTTGCAGGTGCTATATTTGGTTATTATCCATAACTTTGTAGTATGAATTGTTTGTATGTGTATTTAAGATACACTATTAGTTATGTATTCAATAATGTCAAATTTTGTTGTAGGCTTTAGAAAGCTTTCTCCTAAGGTGTCCAAGGGATATTTCCGTTTATTGTGATGAAATTCTTCATCTGGCACTAGCATATCTGAGTTATGACCCAAACTTCACTGACAACATGGAGGAGGATACTGATGATGAAGGTCATGAAGAGGAGGAGGATGAGTATGTGGCTATGTGCCTATTTGGTTTACTTGGTTACCTGTATGGTATTCATATTTTCGCAATCTTCTTCTTAATCATGCCATATGTGCAAATTTATTTTGCAGGGAGAGTGCAAATGAATATACAGATGATGAAGACGCCAGCTGGAAAGTTCGCAGAGCAGCAGCTAAATGCTTAGCCGCATTGATTGTTTCCCGTCCTGAGATGCTTTCAAAGCTGTATGATGAGGTAACTTTGCTTTCACTTTCTCATTTGTAATTTGTAAATAAACTATTGTTTTCTTTATTTTTCTGAGATATTACTGTTCTTGCATCATTTTATTCCTCTGGGTAGTGAGTAAACATTTGGTTTACTAGATCTAAAGTTTGATGAGGAATTTTGTAATCGATATGTTTTTCCATTACAATTTCATTTTACCCTAAAATTGTGTAATTGTTTGTCGAATTTGGCTGTTTACTCCTTGTTTTAATCTTTAGTTACATGACAGCCTGACCTTAAATTTTCTGCCTTACAGGCTTGTCCAAAATTGATTGACAGATTTAAAGAGAGAGAAGAAAATGTCAAGGTAGGTCAGAATAAGTATATTATTGTCTTTTATGACCCATGGATGTTTACCTGACATGGATATGTTGCAGATGGATGTATTTAACACTTTCATTGAGCTCTTGCGTCAAACTGGAAATGTCACTAAAGGGCAGACTGATGCAAATGAAACAAGGCAAGTGGCTTTTATTTTCCAAGTGTGAAAGTACTTTGTATCCAATATTATTATTTTTTATATCTTTTGCTTGTGGATACTTTCTAATTTTATTATTTGTGCACTTCTTAGGTATATTTAAAACATAAGTGCCCTGTCAGATAATATTGTTATATATTTGTAAAATGCATAAAGTGAATGTTTTCTAGAAGAACCATTAGCTCCCTTGAGATTTGTAACCTATGGCATCTATTATCACAGGCTTTTAGCGCGCCTCTGTTATGACTGGTATCTATGGCTTCATTGCCGCTTTTACAGCGGTGGCACCAAACAAATTTTACATCTGAACATTGTTTCTTAGGGTATAGTTTAGCTATAACAGCTCCATTTGTGAATATGCATCCAAATTCTAAAATATATATGGGTTAATAAGCTTTGTCAAGAAAAATATGATCGTTCAATACGGTTATCACTTCAACATTTCCTTTAGTTACTCCCAGTTTTTACAATTTCCTCATAATATGTAACACAAATTAACTGTCTTAACACTGACGTGCAATGCAGTCCTAGATGGTTGTTGAAGCAAGAATTGTCGAAGATTGTCAAATCTATCAATAGGCAGTTGCGGGAGAAATCTATCAAAACAAAGGTAGTGGTCAGTAAAAGTTGTATCCATTAAAGTCTCAAGATTATAAGCATAGTTGTCTGTGCAGGTTGGTGCCTTTTCTGTTTTGAAAGAACTCGTGGTTGTCTTGCCCAACTGTCTTGCAGACCACATTGGGTCACTCATTCCAGGAATTGAAAAAGCATTAAATGTAAGCAATATTGACTTGAATTAAAATTTTCTTTACTATCGTGGTTTCTCTTATTGCTCTTTATGTTGTCTTTATTTTTCAGGACAAGTCATCTACCTCAAATTTGAAGATTGAAGCCTTGATATTTACAAGATTGGTATTATCTTCGCATTCTCCTGATGTTTTCCACCATTATATCAAGGTAACAACATTAGATTTGTTTGATTTACTCTCTCAATTGGTTTCACCGCTTGTATTTTAGGGACAATGTAGTGCCTAAATGTATGCAATACACTATGGAGATACATATTACTCCCTCCGTCCCTAATCTTTATTCCGTTTAGCTTTTTAGTTTTATCCCAAAACTTTGGCTCTTTTAAGAAATCAAGATACAATTAATGAAGTTTTTCCTTTTCTACCCTTACAAAAACCAAAAGTATGCATTAAATGCATTTTACTTTTATTAAATGAATTAACGGTAAAAGGGTCTAGACTCATCTAACTTTATTATTTCTTAGTTTGTGTCTCTCTCTAAAAGTACCAAAGATTAGGGATGGAGGAGGGAGTATAACCTATAAGCTATCATCAAATTCTTAATTCGCTACTAAATTTTCTATTGTATGGTAGCATTTCATTATTGCATTTGTTTTTGTTTTTAGGCTCTTTCTGCTCCTGTGCTGTCGGCTGTTGGGGATCGATATTACAAGGTCACAGCAGAGGCCTTGAGGGTGTGTGGGGAACTTGTTAGTGTTGTGCGACCTAACATTGAGGTCTGTGTGTATATCCTCTTCCGACGATGAAATAATGTTATATCTGTTTCTAACAATCAGAATGGTGTTTTTGTATAGGGGTCTGGTTTTGATTTCCGACCATATGTCCATCCCATATATAATGGCATTATGTCGCGGTTAATAAACCAAGATCAGGATCAGGTTAGTAGGATATTTTGTAGAACAACTCTTTTTATGTTTTTTCTTTATCATGTTTAACTTTTTCCTCTCCAGGAGGTTAAGGAATGTGCTATCTCCTGCATGGGCCTCATTGTGTCAACATTTGGCGACCATCTAAACTCAGAACTACCTGCTTGCCTTCCTGTGCTTGTTGATAGGATGGGAAATGAGATAACCCGACTGACAGCTGTCAAGGTTGACCATTGAACTTTGTAGTTTAAATTTCTATATTGTGACTTGCGACTTCTAATGCAGAAAAAATGAATCATTTTCTTTTAATGCGTTTCCTCATCATCCTGTTATTTGTCTTAACGATACCTAATTACTGAAATGTGTGCCGTAACTATTTTGTAATAAACATTCCACGGAGTGTGTAGTGAACTAATTTTTGGTCACATACTCCATGTATCTCAATTCTTTTTGCTCACATTATTCATTCTGTAACCCACTGCTCCGTTGTTGTTGACCGTTTTTTCTCTGTTTGAAGTAGGAATCACCAAAGGAACTAAAAACACACTGAAAAACCAACTTAATAAACTTGCAATTGTTCATAGGCTTTAGGATTTGATTGAAATCACCGTTGATTCTTCATGAGATTTTTTATTCCATTTCCCAATCATGCCATTGTTCCCTGAACGAAGATGAGTTGTGATGATGCAGTTAAGAGTTAAATAAATCTATCACTGGACTGGTTAAATCAGTTTGGAATAAATTTCATTACTCCCTAAACTAAACTGGGGATTGAACACCCCAATCCAAATAGTGGTAAGTGGGTAATGGGTATGCGATATTTTAAGACAACTATGGTGCTATATTTGTCTTGTGCTCCTAGATGCTTATTAGAAAACTATTTAGCTGGAGGAGCAGTTGTCTTTACTATCAGTGTTTCTTATGCAGGCATTCGCTGTTATTGCCAATTCCCCACTTCGAGTAGATCTATCATGTGTCCTGGAGCAGGTAGTAGCAGAGTTGACTGCGTTCCTTCGAAAAGTATGTAATTCTTCTCGCGATAAACTGTTTGTTATCTTTTACTGTATTTTATTGATGTTTCTTGTTGTACTTCCATCTTTTTTTGAAGTCAAATTTCCTCATAACTTTTGGAGAGTTTTGCACCATAAGAGGTGAAACATTGAGATTTGCTTTTGTGGTTTGCAAACAGGCTAATCGTGCACTAAGGCAGGCCACCTTGGGAACCTTAAATTCACTCATAGTTGCGTATGGTGATAAAATTGGTTTATCTGCTTATGAAGTTATTATTGTAGAGCTGTCAGGACTAATTAGGTTTGTCTTACTAATTTACTCTCTGTACATCTTCACAGGTAATGTGGATTGATTGACCCAGACTTATTTTTCTTATTTTTGTTGCTTGTGTTTTAGTGATTCTGACTTGCATATGACGGCTCTTGCCCTGGAACTATGCTGCACACTTATGGGTGACGAGAGGTCAAGTCAAAGCGTTGCATTGGCTGTTAGAAACAAAGTTCTTCCTCAAGCTCTAACATTAATTAGAAGTTCATTGCTGCAGGGGCAAGCACTTTTGGTAATTTTATGCCTCTGACATGTTGAAAATTCCAGTGGATAGTGATATGGCTTGAAAAGTGTTAATCAGTGGTGGGCATCTCTCACCTTATAAACTAGTTTTGTGGGGTGTTTGTTGAGTCTCACATTGGGTGTGATATGACTTGAAAATATTCATTGAGTCTCATTTTTTTACTTGAAAATATTCATAAGTAGTAGACATCTCTCGCATTACAAGCCAATTTCGTAGGGTTGAACCCCAATTATAAGTTGACTGAAAATGGCCCATTTCATATGATGTTAGAAGCACACAGGCTCATACTGTTTTTAATTTTTGTTTTTTGCTTAATGTGCAGGCTTTACAAAACTTTTTTGCTGCTTTAGTCTATTCTGCAAACACTAGTTTTGATTCTCTGCTGGAGTCGCTGCTTGCATGCGCCAAACCTTCTCCACAGTCAGGTGGCATTGCTAAACAAGCATTGCATTCAATTGCTCAATGTGTGGCTGTTCTATGCCTTGCCGCCGGTGATCAGAAGTGCACATCTACTGTGACGATGCTTACTGACATTCTCAAGGATGACAGCAGCCCCAACTCAGTAAGTTATCTCTTTGATATTTCTGCTGTGGTGAATTTTTCTTCATAATCCATCAACGCTTTATACAGGCTCAGCATGCTCCAATTCAATATGATTTTAAAGCATATAATGTTGACTGCTATTAGTTTTATCGCATTATTTTTTGTTTCTTTCCTCTTTTTTCCCATGTTATATTGTTACGATAAGTTTGGAACGATAAATTTTAAGGTTACCTTATGAAATTACCTAATGGGCTTGTGTTTTTTGTTTGGGCCAATATTAAGCTGCGGTGGATCATGGGCCTCTAACTCTCTTCTTTTAACAGTACCAATAACAAAACAAAAACATGAGGCAGGGGAACTGCCCCATTTCCGTTCTCTACATCAATACTAGCTGCCAATGACTTATCAACTTTCTTACTACCTGATGTCCCTTTTGCTCTCAGATTTGTTGCAAGCGTGCTCCATTCAACTGCCTCAGATTCTCAGTTTATCTTCAAAAGGGGTTTCCAGCAATAAGTCTTAATTCTTAAGATATTTAATATTGAAAATAATTTACAATAATATAAATAAAATAGTAAATATAGCAAATAACTTAAATTAAAATAGCATATACTGACATAGTAAATGTTATATTGTTTTAGTAAAAATAATCACATACATATTTTGTATAAAAATAAAATTGATACCTATAATATTAATTATTATATCTATATCTATATATATAAAATAATAATTCAAATAGCAGGCATACTGCTCCCTGCTATCCCACTTTATGGTTAGGCCGCTCCTCTCTGCTATCCAGGACTGACAACATAACTTTCTAGATCTGAACTTAAATTGAAATACAACATCGCCGTGACAATTTACCTTTCAGAATGTCTCTTCCTTGTTTGTAATTTACTAATCATTTTGCTCTTTCTCTTTTGAAGGCTAAGCAGCACCTTGGGCTTCTATGTTTGGGAGAGATTGGTAGAAGGAAGGATCTAAGCATACATGCACATATAGAAAATGTTGTAATTGAGTCTTTCCAATCTCCTTTTGAAGAGATAAAGTCTGCAGCCTCGTATGCCCTTGGTAACATTGCTGTTGGTAATCTTCCGAAGTACTTGCCTTTTATCTTGAATCAGATTGATAATCAGCAGAAGAAACAATATCTCTTGCTTCATTCTTTGAAAGAGGTATGTTGCCTTGAACAAACTGTATGGTTTGTTATGATTTAATTTCAATTATTAATATATATATATATATATATATATATATATATATATAAATATATATGTGTGTGTGTGTGTGTGTGTGTGTGTGTGTGATTAAGACGACTTTCTTAGATTTGATATATATGCAATTATCTTGCACTTACTGGCAGGTAATTGTGAGACAGTCTGTAGATAAAGCAGAGTTCCAAGAGTCTAGTGTCGAGAAAATACTTAACTTACTCTTTAACCACTGTGAAAGTGAGGAAGAGGGGGTGCGCAATGTTGTGGCTGAGTGTCTGGGAAAAATTGCGCTCATTGAACCTGCAAAACTTGTTCCTGCACTCAAGGTATCTGAACTTTATCTTGGTACTCTGTACTCATGGTTGTGATTTGCATATTTAATATTTGGTAGTTATGTATGTATATTCTAAAATTTTTACAGGTAAGAACAAGCAGTCCAGCTGCATTTACTCGAGCTACTGTTGTTATAGCTGTGAAGTACTCTATAGTTGAACGTCCAGAGAAGATAGACGAGATCATATACCCTGAAATCTCATCATTTCTGATGCTTATCAGGGATAATGACAGGGTGAGTTTTTAATCAACTTACTGAATGTTCAAAGATAAGTAACCAAATTTGCTTTGTTCTAAAGTAAGGGAGTCGCTTAAAAGTACGGCCGTGCAAAAAAACTGGCGTACCAAAACCATTTTAAAAAACTGGTGAACCAATGCTTAACATCATAATTTTATGCATGCATATATATAATAATGTAAAGTTTAAATACTGAACATTGATTTCCTAATCCGTGGCTATAATTCCTCTGTTTTCTTTTTATTGTCAATTTGTGGCTTCTTGGCCTATTGTTTGGTTTCAACTATATTATTGCTGATTTTTATTGTAAGCATGCAGCATGTCAGGCGAGCAGCTGTCTTGGCTCTGAGCACATTTGCACACAATAAACCAAATCTTATCAAGGGGCTTCTTCCAGATCTGTTGCCTCTTCTTTATGATCAAACAATTGTTAAGGTAACCTGTATTGTGGAGTTCTGTTGAGTAAATGACATGACAATATACATGTGATTTTTTCTGTTTTTTTTTGACAAAGAAATGTGACGTTCTTTTCTTTGATTCTATGTTCTTTTTGAAGAAGTTTTAGCATTTTTTAATTGCTTGAGGCCTGATAGAAAATAAAAGGTGTTGTATTACTGGAGGTGTTCTGATTTTTATAATGAACTTCTGACAGCAAGAACTGATAAGGACAGTTGATCTCGGCCCTTTCAAACATACTGTGGATGATGGGCTTGAATTGAGGAAGGCGGCTTTTGAATGTGTAGACACATTGCTTGATAGTTGTCTTGATCAACTGAACCCCTCATCATTCATTGTTCCATATCTTAAATCTGGTTTGGATGGTGAGCCTTTGTTATGATCTTTCTCCCATCCTGGCTAATTACATTTCTTATTCATGATTCCCTTATTTAATGTTACTTTTAGTTTCGTGTTATGACCTCTAGTCTAACATATTTGCTTTAGTTTTACCATTCATCCATTTTTCCAAGCATAGTGATCTTTACCATGTTTGTTTGCTACTAAGCTTTGGAAACATGGTACATCTGATCCATTCGGATATCAGTAGGCCAACATACAACAGGAGCTCTATAGCTCCAGACTGCCCTTTTGTTCCACAAACTCGTTGAATATATGTTATTTGACTATATTGCTTCTGGTGTTGATAATTCTACAAGTGTGTTTGAATATCTTGGTATGAATGGTAACATACTTTGTTTCTTTGTTTTCAGATCATTATGATGTTAAAATGCCTTGCCACCTGATTCTTTCCAAACTGGCTGATAAGTGTCCTTCAGCAGTCTTGGCAGGTTTATGTTGCCTATGTTACTATTAAGATCTTGTTGTATAGCATTTGTCTTTTTCTAACTTGAATTTCACCTTTCAGTGTTGGATTCATTGGTGGATCCTCTCCAGAAAACTATCAACTTTAAGCCAAAGCCAGATGCTGTGAAGCAAGAGGTAGATCGCAATGAAGACATGATTCGAAGTGCACTCCGAGCTATTGCTTCCTTGAACCGGATAAGGTTGGTATTTTGTGTTTTATGTGAATCAAGCTGTTTATATTTTGCATGTCTCATCCTTTTTTGATGCATAACAAAATCATTAGGTAAGGTATGAGCCGAATTACGATAAATACTGAGAAGATGTGAATTGTTAGGTTATGATATTTTCTTTTGTTAAACAGATGCACTCCCTCGTATTGCAAAATGGAATTTTTTTGAAATACAAGTATTACAATATTAAATTAAACAATTTGTTCCATAATAAAGATATTTGGTGAAAGTTTACAATATACTGCTTAGCATAGATGCAATTGCCTTGTCGGTCATGCATATCTGGCTTTATTTTATGCTTTTATAAAATTTACAATAAAAATTCATTTCATGAGATACTGTAGGGTCAATTGATACTAAATTTATGATTTATTTTAGAAAATTTTATTCTAAGTTTTTTTTCTTCATATCTTCTAACAAGTATATGTTATAAATTTACAGTTTTTTAAGTGGATTTTTCTTTTTTTGGGGTGGTGGTTCTGTTATTTGAAAGACATTTTTCCTTCATATCTGCATTTGTGCCGTGTTTATCTGAAAGGTTTTATATCTTAATTGAATTTGCATAATGCAGTGGAGGAGATTGCAGTGCCAAGTTCAAGAATCTTATGAACGAAATATCAAAATCACAAACTCTCTGGGATAAATATTATTCAATCCGCAATGAATGATGCAAATTCACCCTTTTTCAATTTGTGGTAGTTCAGGACTGAGTAGTATGTTATCACCTGCTGGGGCATGGTAAAAGTGATGTGGTGGTTTTGAAACCTGTTGAATCATGTGGGGTCTGGAAAACTAGTTATTTGTACCTTACAAGAATTCGATTCTAGCAAATGGTAATACTACTAGTGATTTCTTGTATAGGATCAAAGATTTTGCATTTTTACCCTTTCCTCTGTATTTGTATATCTTTTAGCTACATCATCTGATGATCAATTGTTGGCTCCCATCGTCCTAGGAAAAATAGAATGCCGAAAAAGAAATCAATCGACATTGATAGAATCCCTGCTACAGTATTCGTCAAATTTTACGTATACAAATTGGATTTTAGTTGAACTCTTCTCGAATCATATCCATTCTAATTTTGGTTTACTGTTAATTTAATATTTATTACAATTAGCATACTAGCATAAAACCGTAAAATTGTCTTTTTCTTTACGATTCAAAATCTAAAATTGTTTTTTTCAATGATTTATCGGTATGTTATGAATATGAATCTACAATAAATCAAATTTTTTTGTCATGGTTTGAGATGCTCAATTTTAGTATCCATATTGTGTATTACTCACATGTTTGCATGCATACTATGTTTGTTTCAAATAATAAATAATGATTCATTCCTCTTGAGAGAGATTGTTATTACAAAGAGTAATTTCAATTATTTAACTTTGTAATTCTGTCGGTTTGCTGTCATTAAGATTAATGGTCGTTACACAATCAATATATAAACATTATATTTTGTTATGGTCGGAATGAAAGTGTTTTAAGTTTTATTTTTATTAGTCCCAAAGTAGCGACACAATTTTCTTATTTCCTCAAGTTATATTGTATTAAGTTGATTTATTCTCTGACATTGTTTTGATATTCCGCCTGATTTCTTTAAACACAAAATTTGATGAAATTTTAAATTTGTTAAATTTGTTAACTATTCATAAAAATAAACTATTTATTCTGACGCTACAACTATCAATTCTAATAACAATAAAATAATTAAAAAATAAATAAAAATTACATTACCACATATTAATTATAAAAATTACAATAAATTTTAAAATATTTATCTACCTAGAATATAAAATATGAATCCAAAATTTGAAAGAAAAAGAAAAAGAAAATTTAAAATATACTAAAAAAGATTTGGCTCTATACAAAGATGCATGCTTCGCAAACGCTTTCGTATCGTTTTCTCGTTCTTCTGGATTCTACCATCTCGCTTGCTTTCTTTGTTAAGAAAGGGAGGAAGGAAGCTTAAGAGATTTTGTGAATAGCAGCAATTTAATTGAAATTTAATTATTTAATTTAATTGTAGTAGTTATTTTTATAATTGTAGTAGGTTAAAATTTAATTTAATTTTATAATTGTAGTAGTTATTTTTATAATTTTTTATAAATTATTTTTTCCAATTTTTAATAATAGATATATGAATTCTAATTTAATCTACAAAAAATTGTGTATTTGATAAATTTTAAAGAGTTTAAAGATCATATTTTAATTTTAAAAATTAAACCTACTAAAAAAAATATAATTTTAATAATTATAAAAATTGATAAAACAAATTTTAATTTATATATACCAATACAGCCTACAATAACGATGACCGATCAACTACAAAATTACAACATATATAAAATATCTATATTAATTAACATATCATGTCGAGTCGTTATCATTAACATATATTAAATTATCCTATGTACAACATAATTATTGTACAACATAAAGTACAACATGATTAAAATCCAACCCTAATTTTTTATGTACAATATATAACAAATAAATCAATTCTTGTTGAGAAAATTATAACTCAAATGTATTCTTAAGACAGAACTAAGAATAGTAGTATTTTTTTTAAAGATTATTGTGACAAATAAAAAGTATTATATAAATATATTTTTTTTAAAGATTATTGTGACAAATAAAAAGTATTATATAAATAAAATAAAAATAGTAGTATTTTTTAAAAAATTTACTGAAGATTTTTACTGTCTTAACGAAGCTCTGCCACTGGATACCTCCTCCCTCTCACTCCTCGCTCTCACGCACACATAAAATGGCCAAACAATAATCTCAAAACAGTCTCAACATTTCACTTGATAATAATAATAATAATAATAATAATAATAATAATAATAACATGCATCGTTCGTTTTGTTTGAGGCATCAAACAGCCTCTACATGAGTGGTTTGGGCATGTTACATACATACAATCGAAGGGCTAATAATAATTAACTTAATCATCACCCTCGATTGAACCATCCTTGAGATGGAAATGCTTCTCTCTCTTCTGAAACTCTGTCAAACCTTTCCCACTTCCAGTCACACCAACCTTTCCTTGAGGATCATCAGGAGATTTAAAAATACTCTCCCGCTTCCTTCCCGAGAAGAAACCAATCTTGAAGCAAAGCCACATTGAATTTAATATGTCGTCACAAAATTGAATAATTATACAAAATCAACAACGGAAGCATATAAAACACAAAAATCCATGGATTGTGAAGTTTCAATAGATCAGGCCTTCTACTTTTTTCTTTAAATGCAAAAATATTTTCTTTAAATGTAAACTATGTTTCAGGGTTGGTATTACTTTTCTTTTTCATTCCTATCCAACTTGCAATCGATTCAAAAGGTAATAAGATTTTTAACATTTGGCTAAAAATTATTTTTCCATGAAATTTAAGTGAGAACAAATCATTTGACTGTATATATTATTTCATGTGACTTCCAACTTAACAACTCGATGATACTTTCTATCCTTTGGTAAATTCAAGATGATTCTTTCACTCTAATAATTTAAGAACTCAAATTTTTAGTCTCATAAGATAGTGGAAGCTAACATTGAATCATATGTTCGGAAGGTTGAAAATGTTGTTCAGAGTTCATTTCTACTATTCACTTTAAGAAGACATAAGCTGTTAAATCTCTTAACACTAAAATAAACGAGAGAAAAAGTAGAGAAAGGTACCTTCTTTGTTTTTCCTTTGGTTGACTGGAACTGCTGCCAAGCATTTTGTCGTTTATTTTGTGTGACTTCAAGTTGTTCCATCCGCATCTTGGACTTAAAGGCATGTATTTTCTTCCGTTTGGTGGCTTTCTGTAATCATTGAGTTAGCAAACATATCATTGATGGCATCCTATAAAACTGGCAGATAAATTTGGATTAAACAGAAAAAAAATTCAGAACCCACTACCAACGACTTTTTGTCTTCATAAAAACAAACACTTAACTAAAAGTAGCCAACAGAACAAGAGACCAAACCAAGGAAATCTAGTTAGCAAAGACAGAAAATTAAAGCACATAATAAATATTGAAAAATAAGCATTTTATTATTAGTGAAATTTTCAGCAACAACTCACCACATCCTCAGGGTCATCAGGCTCTATACGAAGCTTTGCAGGTAGAGTTCGTGACTGAAAATCAAGAGATGCAGCTTGTGCAATTTTCCGTTTGATAGCCTGCTTTGTAGCTTCGGCAACACGCTCAGCTTCTACCAAAGCATCAACAGTACCTTCTTGAATTGGCCTTACATTAGCAGGATCTACCTGCAATAAGCAACCAACATCAACTAATGAAGTTTCCCTTGAGATATTAGAAACTAGAAAAACTATAGGAGTAATTTGTCAACAAAAATAAAGTTTTAGATTGTAAATGTTGGGTCGGTGTTATGGCCTATATTCTGAGTGGGGAATGTTAAAAATTAATTTCTCTACTTGATTTAAAACCTGTTAACATTATTTGATACTTATAAAGTACGACTGTAATTTTTTTAAAACCAGCCAAGTCATGCACTCATGGCTCAGGAATATAATGCAGAAGAGACGGAGATACAATAGAATGATATATCAGCAATAAGTCAAAAATTCCAACTGTGGATGTCGTTCTATTTTAGATGATAAATAATAAATAGCAGAAATATGGTCATTGTTAAATTTAGATACGCTCAAAAAGACATAGAACTTTCAATACAATTTAATCCCACCCCTATTTCTCTAAAATATCAAAACAATGCAATTTACCTCATAAACCATAGTAAATAATTTAGCGGGAAATATATGCAGATGCCATGTAAGACTCCATATGACTAGGATTGCAGATTAAATATGCATCAAGTAGTTTTGAAACTATACCTCTTCTTTATTACCCCAACTGTCATAGCTAACATAATAACCATTTGGTGTGTAAGCCTCAATTGTTGCATCATACCTGGACATCCACAATACAACAAATTGGACATGAAGAAAAAACAGGCAAACAAAAAGGGGGGAAAAAAACTGCCAGAAAACAAGAAGGATAAAAATTGCATAACATACCACTCCCCATCATCACTCCAAACTGCCTGAACTTTGGTGCCAACAGGAAATTTCTCTTGATGATCATAGGGGCCATCAAGCTCCTAAAAGTGAAATAACATATAGAGTTACTAAAGATCAGTAGTCAACTACTACATTCAAATCATCAGACGTTATTTCAGTTGTATTCTCCACAACTTCTGCCAGATTGTAATCAAGGACAACACAAACCCATCCACAATTAATAATCAAGAACAAAACCAATGGACTACCTAAGGCTAGTAATAAACACCAAGAATGTAACAACCATTTGAAATGACCAGTTTCTCATTTAGTCTCCAATCGCAAAAGAGATGCTAAGTAGATGTAAAAATAATAGTTCACTTAAACGCATATATCATACTGTGATTCCATATTTCAATCAAACACGTACCTCGTTATTCTCCTTGGGTCTTGATAAACCCGGAGATGCACTGGCATCGGATATTTCATTTTGCTTTGCAGTTGCGAGGAGTTCTTCGGTCAAAGCAATCACCTGTGTTGCACAATTTTAGGCCACATTCGAATTCAGTAAAAAAAAATGCATTTATCAGAAAATGTTGACATGATAAACCAAATTTAATGTTGAAATTCTAACTTAGAATCTCTGTGAACATCTCAATATCAGGTGAGAGGGAGAAAGCATGCAGACATCACGACATAGACCACACCTGCACAGAATCAAGATAGATAGAAGTGATGCGCATTTTGATGAGGTTCTCTTGATCTTAATCTTTTTGTTATATATATATATATATATATAGGTCTAATATTCATTTAGGTAATGCTCCCAAGTATCTTACCTTTTGAAAGTAGAAAGCAATGAGGGCTAATCTCACTGAGCAAATAAAATGAGTATATTTGGTTGATTGAATTACTGTTACTATAATTATTATCCTTGTAAAATAAAACTAAACTAGGTGCATCAATTAAGACCTTGCGATATCTGACTGTCATGGTGCTAAGTATGATCCGCTTTCTTGTGAAGGGAATAATTTATCATCATCAATTCATAATAATGTTTTTGAATAAAAGAAAAAGAATACTAATTTGAGTGAATTGAAAACAAGTAAAAAGACATAATAAGAGGAATAAAGCAAACCTCGCAGAGTTCCCTTTCCATGTCGACATACTCAGAATTAGAGGGTTCGTCATTTAAAAGTTGTCTAACCTGGTCCACATATTATTATTATATAAATCAAATTAACTGGAATTAGACAATAATAATAATAATAATAATTATACTAAAAGGAAGATAAACCCTAGAAACTAAAATCAAAAGGAACCTGTTGGAGTTGATCTTTATAAATGGAGAGATTAGAGGCGAGCTCTTCAATGTTTACTTCATCACCGCCTTGCATCGCTTTCTTTCAATTTTACAATTAACAACACAAATACACACTGATTGATTGATACATAGATAGATATGAATGAATGAAAACGAACATGAACACAGAAAGTAAAGAACACGCGACGCGAACACTTCTACTTATCTCACGTGTTTAGGCTGGGCTTTTATTCGTTATGGACTCCTCATTATTATACCAGGCCTCTATTCCACTCATATTTTATCATTTCTTTTTGCACCCACCTATTATTATTATATGCATTCTAAAGATTTTATTCTCTAATTTAAATATCTATTCTAAAAATTATATGTCAATTTTTTTTAACTCTGTAAAAGTTTATTTTCAAAACACACATTTATAAAATTTAATTCTAGAATGCTTAATAAAAACACAAATTGTTCCAAAAATTAAATTATGAAAGTTAATTAGTTATTTGAAATATATAAATTTTTTGTACGAGTATGCAATGCAATCCAAAATATTGATAATAATGTTCACATCACTGTTGCATCCTTTTCTTTTTCTCTAAAAGAGCGGATGAACGGTAAGTTCGACAAAATTAATATTGTAAATTTTGTTAAAGTTCTTAAACACAACTCCTATCAAAATTATGATGGCTCCTTTGATCATATCAATCTCACTATGAATTCAAATATATACCAAAACTGTCGTTGTAGGAAGAGGTTATGCAAAGATGAGAGTTCAAATTTTCGGCCAACTATTATTTTGTAGTGCTTCAAAGTGACTATTGTTCAATTAAAACTGATCTCTACAAATCATTAGCCTTTTTCTGAAAAATCAAATGTTAGTAATTTAACCTCCAATACTCAAACAGTCAAACTCTTATACATCCGACAACTCACCACTTGAGTTGTCATCCATAAGATACTAGCCTAAACATTGATATTTGACGACAACAAAGCTATTCATTTCATCCCTAATTTCTGTTCAATAAATATAGATAAGTATTTACCATTAATTTGTCTAATTTAAAAAAAAAATCATTTAATGAATACTTTTGATTTTTGAAAGGATATAAAAAATCTTTCATCAAATATAAACATAATATTTTTACAAAATAAATTAATTTTATAGTTGTCGAGGCGAGTCTTCTACTTTTTGTTGTTGTTGCATACATGTATTACATCAACTTAAACAATTAATTAGATTTTAAACTTGTATTGATTTCCATCTCAGAGTAGTACCTAGATGTTTTTCAACCTTTGCACCTCTCTTGTTCTCTTATTCTTTAAAGAGAGATGATTTATAGTCAATTTTTAACTCGGAATTATTCTTATATAATGTCTTTTTCTCTCTTTTATTTAATTAAGAAATTTTTACACATAATTTTTTTGTATATTTTTTTATAATTTTGCCGTTTATTGCGACGTTATTTTATTTGTTGTCTTAATACTAACTTTTAATTTTCAGTCTTATTGTTTTTGTTTTGTTCTTGTCAATTTCAATTTTGTATATATTCAATCAATAATTATAGCATCATTAATATTATAACTTCAAAAATATAAATATTAATTTAATTAATGTAAATTTTTTTATAAATTTTTTTATTTTATTTTATTTTAATAACTGTGAAATGCAATTTTTTTCAATAAATGTAGTCTAAATGGTACAATGATGTAATTTAATTAAATAAATATATAATCAAAAAATTCACTATGTATCTTATAAATTAATCTATTTCTGATATAGTTTTCAATTTAATTCCACGTACCAAATCCCATAATTAACAATTTACCGTCTAACCTCATATTTCAGCTGAACTTAATTTGTCTTGCAGTGAGTTGGGTGACTAATTTTCAACGATGTATTATTAAATTAAAAAAAAAAAAATCAGAATGATAAATTAAAAATAAGATTTTTGTTTTCTTTCAAAAGAATAAGAACATCGAGCACCTGCACTTATTATGTGCATAATAATTAGAGCTGTCAATTTGACAAATCCCTAATTATCGGCCACAATCCACATGTTGGAGTAGCCAAAAAAATTTATAATTTAAAAGAGGGAATTGTATCGTGCATCCCCATTTTTACCTCCCACCCGCCCAATCATATGAAAAAGACCATATTACCCTTAGTTTTATGAATAAAAATCCACTTTTATTTTTTCACCCACTTCCTTCGAAACTTTGAAATATTTGACATTGACGTCTCTACCAAACATTTGAAAGTTTGAAACCTCTGAAATTAAAAAGTAAGACAAAATTCAAACATTTTAAATATTCGAAATTGTTTTTTACTAGATTTTCGAAAGTTTCTACAGAAATTTTTGCAGTATATTTTCCCCATAAATAATGAAACTTGAACAAGAAAGTTTCGAAATACTGAGCCTTTCGAAACTTTGAAGAATATGAAAGTTTCGAAATGCAAAATTTTGCAAAACTTTAGAAATATGTTTAGTTTCGAAAATTTGGTATTAATGAAAAGTTTCGAAATACATTTTTTATTAGTATAAATTAATAGTAATAAATAATAATAAATTTATGGTAATAAATTAATAGTAATAAATTTGATATTTAACTTCAAAAGTTTCAGTAATTGTAAAAAAAAATTGAAAATTTCGAAATGGAATTACTTCGAATGTTTAAAATTTTCGAAATATATGTGCTTCGGAAGTTTTAAATTCATCCAAACTTTCGAAGTTTTCTGAAAAAATACACTTCGAAAATTTCATATTCATCCAAAGTTTTGAAATTTCTAGAATATTTCATTTCGAAAGTTTGGTATTTTTCCAAAAATTTTGAAATTAGTAATTTTTTCTGCATAATTATATTTCGAAAGTTTCCAATTTTACAAAACTTTCGAAAGTTGGGAGTAGAAAATTGAAATGAAATTTTTTTCTATAATTTTATTCAAATTAAATAAGGGTAAAATAATCTTTAAAAAAATTGGGGGATGAAAGGTAAAATTGGGGTGCACGGTACAAAATCATAAAAAAATTTCCATGATTTTCAGTCTTGTTTATTTATTTACAAATTTTTATTTTATTTTATTTTAATAACTATGAAATGTAATTTTTTCAATAAATATAATTTAAATGGTACAATGATGTAATTTAATTAAATAAATGTATAAACAAAAATTTCACTATCTGTTTTATAATTTAATCTCTTCCTGAGATAATTTTCAATTTATTCTACGTACCAAATTCTATAATTAACAATTTACCATCTAACCTTATATTTGAGCTAAACTTAATTTGCCTTGTGGTGAGTTAAGTGACTAATTTTCAACAGTGTATTATTAAATTAAAAATTCTTATTATGTGCATTGTGACTAGATCTGTCAATTTGACAAGTCCCTTGATTATTGGACCCTAAAATTGTGTGTTTAGTGGACTTATAGCCCACGTTTTAAAAAAAAAATTCAATTTTTTTTTAATTTTTATCAAAAAATAATTTTTCTATATTTTTTCACCAATAAAAGCATTTTAATTTTCGTTTTATAAATTTTTCTTTTCGAGAAAAAAAATTAATTTTTTATTTATTTATTTGATATTTTTTCAAAAAACGTAAATATAAAAAAAAAATTCAAAATTATCAAAATATTAGGACTTATAAACCCCTGAGTCCCTCTCTTAAGCCCATAAAATAATGGACTCAGATTTTTAAATTTTTTTTTTTGATATAGATCTAATATTAAAGATTTAATAAAAAAACAAAATTAAAAGCTTAGCAATTGAGAGTTTTTTTACAGCTCGTGACCCAAAGAAACATTCCAATTATAAAAGAGAAGTTTAATAGTGAACAAAAAAATCATTACACATCAATAATGAAAATAAATTTTAAATAGACATTCAATCTTATTTTCCTATATTATTATAGGGTAAAATACATTACGAAGTAATATTAAAACATCTAGAATAGTGTAATATGATTGAAAACTGATGTAAAAATGTAACAGTGTAATTTTTTAACTCAAAGCATAACAAACACCTCAATTGAAAAACCAAATGTTATCGGCAAGACATTAAACCAAAAGATGAAGCAAGATGTTGTAGGTTTGACAGCGATTTACATGTAATTCTGTACGCTGAAAATTCCACCCTCTCGAACTATGTGTAAAGTTCCAGAAGGAAGATATGCAGCATAACTGATAGTTGCCTCAAGAAACATCAATCCTTAAACTATATATTTAGCCTAGACAAGTAGGTTGAGTTTAAGACAAGGTTCTTCGGTTGAAAGACTCCACCGTTATGTTGGCAGTGAATGCAGGAATTGAATTCATTTTCCGAATGAATATCTCAACCTGGGAATGTACAAGTCATAAGTAAGATTCAGTAAAAGAAACATGAATATGTAACTAGGTAAGAATGACATGCATGATGGCATTTCTATTTCCAGAGACATCTTCTGTTTTTTACAATCTTCAATGTGACTCAAACTCTCATACACACTAGACTGGATGTATCTAAATATATAATCAAAGCTTTACTAGAAGAGGTGTAAATAATGCACTCAATAAGATATTACCCTAAAGAATCAACTTCTAAAACATCTCTATAGTGTATCTTTTGAGCACTAAATATAAAAATATTTTTCATAATTAATACAAAATATAAAATAAATAATTCAATGCAAAACAATTGTATTGATATATATAATTTATAAGCTCTTTATTTAATTAAGAGAATTAGTATGATTAAATAAATTATAAATTTTTCAAAATATATTCTTTTTTATGATGCACAACGGAAAATTAGCAATTTCGAGGAAAAAAAAAACATTATCCAGCTTAAAATAGTTGTGTCTGAAGGTGCTGTCTAGTAGTATGCATTATTAAGGAGGTTCAGGATTCGATTCTAGTACAGAAAAGGTCTTGCTGATAAGACCCTTTTCTCAAATACACACGAAAACTCCCTCACTTGCTTAGGAGAATATTTGCTGATAAAACACTATTTTCTACTACAAGGAAGGTTTTGCTGATAAGTGTTTAAGATGTCAAGTATTTATTATACATTATAATGAAAAATATTGCATTATTATGGCTTCCTTACCTGACGAGATACCTCAGGTTGAGATGTGTAATGATTTACCTGTAATCAAAAACAGAAAAATATCAACAAGTTTTCGTGTCATCTTTGTGAAAAACATAAAACAATATAAGCACATAGTTCCTGCTTTATCTTTTCTGGATTATATCTGAAAGTCAGCTAAAAGAAAGTCACCATTTAATCTTGAAGATTAGTCAAACTAAATTTTACCGGTGTATAATTGACCAAAAGTCACCTTTCCCCTCTCATATGATAAATATTCCCTCCATCCTTATTTATAAGCACCTTTTTTTTCACCTTTATTAAGAACAGTAGAAAGTGAATTTAATGTGTTGATGTTCCTAAAATGTCCTTTCTACATAAATGTATCCAATTTGTCTTTTCATCTTTCAAGATAAAGTATTATACTAATTAATAAGGGGTATGTTTGAAAAATAACAATAAACACATCTAGTAAATTGAAAGAGGGTTTAAATTAAAGAGATTTTTTTTTTCCAGTACAATACAATACAAAATTCAACATCTTACCAAAATGTTGGTATTTCCTGATTCATATTCAAATTCAATCTTTTCATCATCGCTTTGTGCATAAATTGATTGCAACGTAAATCGAGTCACTGGGATTCCATTTGATCGCTGGTGTTCATCCATCACAATCTGTCAAATGTAGTTATCGACAACCAAATAAGCATTCCACGTGTGAGCAGAAAGACAAACTATTGTAGATACAAAACCATTGGCTATATATATGAAATTACACAGAAAAGTTTGGTGTGAATTTTATTTCCCTAACTTCTGTCTGTCGGTAGAATTTCCAACATCAATTATGACCTGTGCTATACCACCTTCCAGCAGAAACATGCTTCAATTATTTGAAAAGGTAGTGTGATTAAAAATAAACCCAGCATTCGGGTTTCCCATTCCAAATTACAACTTTACCAGGATTCTACAATGATTTTTAATCAGATGTGTGTGATTATCCAAAAATGAAACAACACCATTTGGTACAAAATACTTCCAAGTTTATACCGAAAGAGAGTAACAAAAATATTGCAGTAAAAAACATCAGTAAAGGCTAACCTTGTAACCAAAAATCTCACAGCATGCCCTCCGGAAAACTGAAATTCTGTCTGCAAACACGGTCTTGTATCTGTTGACGTTTCAGCATTTCGGTTATTCAAAAATCATCTTGAACAACAAACACATAATGCACCAAAACTAGCAACTTATTTGCTCACCTCTCTTCTCGCTTCTCTAGTGTTGCAATTTGTTCTTTCAATTGCAACATCTTATCCGATATGTAGCTATCTACCAGCTTTCCAGTTTCTCCTAAACAGTTTCAAGAGATCAGGAAAAGCATACATTATTATTCAGTGGTTAATACGACAATACTGGAAGTCTTGCCTGCCCTTGAGGCCTTAACACATACATGCCTACCATATTTCGAAAATATACTATTAAACCATTGATGAGGTCAGTCTAATAAATGATAATAAACAATAAAGTATACTTAATTTGTGTTCTTAGGTTGATTTTTCTCTCCTTTATTTTTTTGCATTTGATTTACCTGTCTTTAAAGGGTCCCTCTTGGCATACCTCCAGTGTACTTGGATTAGTTTCCTTGGAAGTTTTATCAAAATTCAAAGCTTTAATTCAGACCAAGCAATCCAACGTGATCAAAAGATACTAAACAAATGATTCACTCGTAGACTTGCAACTTTAGGCTCAATCATTCAGCTAGCAAATTCCTTCTCTACACCCGACAAGCCCAGGTAGTACACTTAGTTTTATAGATCACAACCAACGTTGTCAATGGTGGAAGACCAAAATTCTACCATATGAACACACCATGGCGGGCAGGCATTCCTGCAGGACCTTCACGAATCGCCTATGGCTGTTCTCCAAAAATCCGCCACGCCATAGCCGCCATTTAACAACACTGATTTACAACCAACCAAATTTGTTTGGTACTATTACAATTACAAAGTTACTGATTAATAACTAATTTGGTTTTTCAAACTGAACTCTCAATCCATTGTGATCAGTAAGCCAGAAATTTGATGTTTTATTCTTAAAGAAGCAAAATGTGAATTGGGGAACAAAAACAAAATGCTTCCTATGACATTATGTTATGACCTATAGTGAACGTGAGAAGCAAGTTTGTCCTTGAGACCTTGACAGAACACCTCCAAGACTAACATAGATTTTTCTAAATTTGTGAAAATAATTCTTGTTCATTTCTTCCAATCCAAGCCTTCCTTTTTAAAAGGCTACATATAAGAAAGATATCTTAAATGATAAAAAAATCAAAACTACTAATGATAAGGATTCTGTAGAGAATCTTATCAAGATTAAGAACCAATAAATTCAAAATTTAAAAGTGATAAAGTAATCAGCAAATCCTAATTAACAGATATTTAAATAGATGAAATAATCTTAATCTCACTAATATTGGGGGAAAACTCCAAGTCCCATGATAAGGTCTGCAAAGAGTTAATAAAGAGTGACATCTTTAACCTAATAAGTCAGTTATGTAAGGATGAGTTAGGTTTATATAAACCTAATATGGTATCAGAACCTATTCGTTTGGGCCACTCACCAAATTATCCATCCATCAAGCCTAATAGTGTTAGGCGAGAGGGGCATATTGGGGACAACTCAAGTCCCAAGTTGAAAAGAGATAAGCTCTGAAATGAGTTTATAAAAAGCGACACCCCGCGCCTTACAAGCTGATTTTGTAAAGATGAGTTAGGCTCGTATAAAAATCGAATAAGTCATTTAAAATTTATTGTTAATGTCTTTTTCTTTCTCTTGGCACTCCATACCACATCACATTTATATAGTTTCGTCTATAAGCACATATACCAGCATAAAGCCACCAACAGAATTCTAATCATAGTTCCATTGTCATATACTCTGCAAAAGGAAAGAGGAAAACACAATAAAAGAAAAACTAGATAATATAGAGCAACATCTCTACCATTCAGCTCTTATATTAATACTACAAACTTTCAAGCTTCAAACAACTTTTTGCCAACTACTTTTTCCTGTATTACTGAATCCTTTTGAATCATAACACTTAGACAATAAAATCCACAGTAATTACAAGGCTTCTTACCTGATTGACTCTTCAATTCTTCAACAGCCTTTAATTTCTCTTTTGTTTTCTGCAGCTCATTTTGCAGAGCTTCTATGGTTTGTTTGGCTTCATTATCAACAGTAAGTGTATTCACCATCCGCAGAACTTTCGTATTAGCAGCAGAAAAATCGCCGTGGCCTAACTATAGAAGGAAAAACAATGTGTCGACAGTCAAACTGAAATGAAAACCAAAAACTGGACAACTTGTGCAAACAAACAGATAGATAATATAGACGACTTAATGTGATAAAATCATAAAAGTATTCATTCTACAATGTATCAGTGCTGTAAGAGAACTGTTGACAAATGGAAAAAATAAATGTTCAGTAGAAGCTGCAAGCTACAAAAGAATGAAACCCTAGTTTGGTTAAAAGGTGTGTTGCAATCATTTCTCAAACTCTATCAATGCTTGTATTGAAGATGCACGTGCAAAGAAATAGAAGGGACTTTAGCTTGATGGTTCTATGCACATGAAATGCAATAAACATAAGGAGTTACATAATATCCATAAGTTCCTGCAAAAATTTACCCAGCACCAACCTTAGCCTCTAATAATGATATCTCGGAACGAAGCCGGTCACTCTCCCTCTCCAATGACTTTATTCTTCTTGCTTCACTGTGCAACTTTTCATTAAGTAACTTTATTTCCTCATGTTGGCGATTATTAACCACTCTCAGCTCATTCAAGGTACTTTCTAGTTCTTTAATACAATCATCTTTTTTCATAAGAGATGATTCAAGTTCCTGCACCAAAAAACAAGCAAGAACAAGAAACATTTAGATATCACATGATAAGTTAAATAGTGACAATTGACGAATAGAGGGAAATACAACCTGAACAGGATTAGCACTACTTGATTCATCTCCAGCTTCACCATTCTTCAAATTGGTGAAATTTCTTAATTTATTTCTTTCCTCTGTAACGACCGCAAGCTGCGAGACAATAAACATGGGTTGAAAGCACATAACTGAAATTAACAGCAAACAAATTACTACATGTTTTAGAACATAACTCTACATAATCACTATTATCACAGTCACTCAGCAACAATTTAATGTTATCACAAATAGATTGTCGAAAATTTTAGGCAGTTGTAGCCCCAATAACAACCAACTTCTTCAAAATACACCAGAAGTATAACAAGATGGGAATAGCACCTGCACGAAATGAATTGTCAAAACTTTCAATTAAATCAAGGCTGCAAGAAACCTCATATAAGTATATCATTCATGATGTCTGCTCTAGTGATTCATTTATTTGCTGGTGTGAGTTGCAACGAAAATATATGAGCATCTTGGTATATTATGAGTTGACAAAGATCGACGGAGAAGAAATTTAGAGATGCCATAGGGGCTTTCCTTGGAATTATGTGGCGTAAGTCTATTCTAGGCATGACGTTTATGCTATCTCCTCCTCCCAGCATCTAAATCCCTTTTGTGATATATATCATAAATTCACCAATCATCAAACTCCTTCCTACCTAAAGCCTAACTATATGCCTTCTGAATCTTATTTTCTTTTGGGAGCTCAAGATCGATGAATGCCTAAATTAAACTAATAGCTAAAGACTTGTCCATTAATTCATACAAAGATGTCTTTAGGGGTATTGCTTCTTCGTTTCTATAAATGCATGCCCTACACTAGCCTGGTTATCAAGAATAGCAGATAATAAATCCAAGATTTCAAAGATGGGAATGGAATAAAGCATGATATAAAGAATGTAATGAGCAAGTCAAGTGTTCAGCAACTATTAGTACCATACCAACAACTAATCAAAGACTGACCATTAATTCAATTCGTTTAATCTCTGATTTTAATACTTCTGCTCTTTCTTTGGCCAACACAGCTTCAGTTTCAGCATTTTGTTTACCAATCAAAGCAGCATCCAAAGCCACCTCCAGTTGTTTCAAGCGAGCAGTTCCCTCACCCTCCTTCTGTGCGCTACAAATTACCTCTCTGCATTTATAGATATTAAGATTTAAAGACATGCGCTTATTGACCATGTAAAGAAGCATAGCTATCTCTATTTTTGCCACACCCAAAAAACCTATAGAAAAGCAATCTTGGTATGAAAAGAACCTAGGTCATGCGCATATCCAGCATATTGTGTGTCATTTACATATACAGACATATAATTAAAAATAACAGAAATGGATGATATATCATGCACATGATCGGATACACAGTGCAGAAGTTAGTTTCTCTATCAACATGTTTATGTAGTGCCATTTCTATAACCAAAAAAGGAAAGAGTAGTGTCACATCACATGGAACATTGGATAGAGAAAAAATATAACTAGGAGGCAAGCAGGACATTTTCTCAAATATCCATAAACTCGAGGTGCTGATAAACAAAAAGATCACTCGGCAAAGAATATTCCAAAGTTATTAGTCCAGACAGGGCCTTTGACAGCGCAAATCTATTAAAACAGCCCAGCAAACAGAACTTCAAATAGCTACTCACGTACTTCTGTAAAGCTGCAAATTTAGCAGGCATGTCCTCAAAACATGAGATGCCGGGTATGTCTTTAATCGTCGATCTCCACAATGATATTTGATCCTCTAACTTTTTCATATTTGACTGGACATCATGTAATTTAGATAGCTCTGATTCAGCCCTTTCCCGGTGGCTCTTTTCCTCCAGCAGTTTCTCCTTCAAAAGTTCAATGTTCTCATGATTTGATCTTAGCTTTCTTGCTTCCCTCACTTCAGATTCCTAAAATTTCAAAGTTAACTAGATAATTACTCATATTATCAGAGGTACACAAGTTTATTGTGACAATTCATCCAGTAGTTTCCTAGTGCACAAGAGATTAGAGAGATGAATCAATCTGGAATGTATAACTGAAAATGAAAAAGAAGATCGTGGTAAAATATGATCGTTCTAAACAACAGCAAGTTATAAACTTGTCAAAACACCATAAAAGAGAAGGCTACAAACAAGGGAAATTATACGACAACACCCCTAAAAGAAAGTAAAAGCATTTTAATACAGTGAAAAAATTAATAGCATCTTTGTGGTATTACCAAATATTGGGTGTGAAATTAAATTATATTTACTAAACTTTAAATATAAAAGAGACAATAAAATGTGAAAGAAAATACAGTCATAACTTTCGGCACCAATCCATACAAATCCCAAAAGATTTAAGAAAATAAAAAGACATGATTCAGGAGCCAGGCTTGCCCAAACCCCCTCTTATATATCCAGACCATTAAATGAAAAAACAATGCTATTCCTCTCCATTTATGATCATGCCACTTGAGTTACAACTGAAATTGGTCTACACATCAAATCGTCAATGTATGCAACCTCACAAACAACAATAAAAATAGAAAGAGACACTGAGAGTCAAGATAAAGGAGAGAGCAACTTACATAGTGCTGAAGCTCCAGTTGCAATTGCTTAACCAAAACATTACTTCCTGTAGAAGGAACTTCTTGAGATGATAAAGTTGCTAGTTTCTTTTCAACTTCAATTTTCTGGTGCAAGCACTGGAAATAGGAATCATGATGTAAAGCAAAAATAAGTTTGTAAAACCACTGGAAAAGGGGATATGACAGTGACATGAAGCAAGTACAGTAGAATCTACTAGGAAACTATCCAGATGATAAGAAACTTAACACCAAATCAAATTTAACATCGCAAGCAGAGTAAGCATAGCTTTGTTTGAAGTTCATCTTTAATTAAAAGCCAATAAGCAACTAATTAGATATGCAAACCTCATTGAGTTGGTCCTTAAGATGGTCCAGTTGCTCTTTTAGCAGCTCTGCTTCTCTCTCTGCATTATTAGCTCTGCACTCCATTTGTTCAAGCTACAACAAGAAATTTATACAACTTAAAGAATGATTCGTAAATAGATGTGAATGGCCATTAGTCTGAACACTGAGCAGCAAAATATAGCAACATACATTTGCAGTTATTCTAGAAATAGAAAACTCTGAATCCCTTTTCAGTTGTGAATGATCATCGTGAAGCCTCTTTTTTTCCCTCTCAGTGCTCTCTGAAAGATGGCCCAGCTTCTGTTCTAAAGTTGTTGCTTTTTCTTCGGCTGAAGCAGCATGAGACTCAGCTTTTGTGCGGAGGTTTGTCTCATTTTGGAGCTTAACCTAAATTACAAACGGAACAGTAAAACAAGGTTAATTGAAAAGTTTGAAAAATAGCATTAGATGTTATCATCAGACCAGACCAACATACTAAAATAACACAAGCAGCGAGATCAAGAACTCCAGATAGTTGCATCGGTTCAGAATTAGCAGGAACGACGGGCACGAAAATAAACAGACCTCGAGTTCACTGTTGAACTGTATTTGTTTTCTCAATCGATCTTGAGATTCAGTGACCTCCTTCAAAAGTTGATCCTGGAGTGCCTGTTCACGCCCTTTTGCAGCAGCGAGTTCCTGTTCAGTGTATAAGAATTGGTCCAAAAATTTCTTCCTCTCAGTCTCTGTGAAATTTGACAGTAAAAAAGGGAGTACATAAGAAGATGATAATATGTGAGAATACAATTCCTGAAAAGTCACTTGGACAAGCATATACCAACCAACTTTATGGAAATTATCATTCAGTGTCTCCAATTGAGATTGATAATCACGAACTTTATTTTCAGCTCTACTTAAGGCATCTAGAAAATCGGATTTGACCTGTGCAATAATTTAGACGAGGATTTAACAATCTTTAATAATCAGACACAGCGGCATAGCATATGAACATATATTAATCGATTATTTACGGTTGTTAATGCATTGTAAAACGGTAATAATTTGATTTGACGCAGAAAGAGAATTAAATTGAAAAGGAAAAAAACAAACCATTTGGCGACACTGATAGGTGCATAGCATGTGCTCGGAAACGGAGGGATCCTGGGATGACTCCGGCGGATCCTCGTAGACGACGAGCTGCCGATTAACCTCAGTATCGGCATCTCCATCGGCACGTGGCCTCTTCGCTGGCGGAGGTGTTCGGAGTATCATTTTCCCTTAGTTGCGTTTCCCACGCTACTGTATTTGACTTGCAATTGAAATTGAAAAATTGAAACCCCAACCTACAAGGCGCAACTATATTCCCGGCGCTACTTCCACGAATAAGGTAATATATTGATGGATAGCCAGCATTAATAAACATCCATCGGTTTCGTGGTGTAGTTGGTTATCACGCCAGTTTAACACACTGAAGGTCTCCGGTTCGAGTCCGGGCGAAGCCATTCTTATTTTGTTCTTTTTAAGGAATGAATGGCTATTGTGGATGAAGTTTCTTTTATATTGTATTATTATTTTTTCTACAACTATTTTAATTCTTTTCTCAATGCTATTTTTAGTTTTTTTTATTGTCAATGCTCGTTAATATAAGTTTCAAAACATAAACTACGAAAGTTTTAAAATATCATCGCAAAAAATTGACAACTTACTAATACATATTATAATTTTATATAAATTTTATCATTATAGTGAAAATTTTAACATTCAAATGTCAAATTTAAAACATCTATATAAATGAAATGTTATTTTGTTCATAAAATTTACCTTAATTATTATTGTTTAAGAGATATCTGATGATTAAATACACGAGTCTATGTATTTTATAATGCACAATCGAATATTTGAAAATAATGCTTGAAAAATCAAATTTTGTTGTTTATCAATCATAACATTTATATTAGTGTCTTCTAAACTGCATTTCTTTAAACTATAATAATTATGAATAACAATTCCACACAATTAACTTGTGCATCGAACGGAAGACACATAATTGTATGGAAATTCTATTAAGTTGTGTTGGCTAAAATTGTAACCCATATTCTCTAAACCACAAAACCCTAAAATCCTTGCCCACTAATATCGTCTATTTTGTTATCAAGAGCTTGTGAACAACCGAGACAAGCAATACCAATGCAACAAGCAACAAATACTATTACTATTTTTTTTTAAAAATATTAGTACTATCGACAATTCTATGTATGTGTGGCTTAGAACGTCATGTGTACTTGAGTATTAACATGTAATTAATTTCTCTATATGTGCGTCCTTAATAAATACAAGAATGTCATGTTCATTTGGCAACCGTATATATGTGTGCAGCTCAAGGAATGTTATGGTTATATGTAAATAAATATTAGTCTTCTTCTTGACAAAGTAGTGTATGTAGTTGACATGCATTTTGAGAAGGCTTTATTTTCTAGATGTATCAATGCCATACATAAAGATGTGACTTTTAAGATATTTCACTTTTATTCTTTTCCTAAATTTCTCTCTCAATTTGATAATTAATGCCCTCGGTGATTGTTAATGCTGCGAGATGGAAAATTAATGAAATGACAACTATAACCTACATCAACATTCGACAATAAAAAATTAATGTTAGAGCAACAATATAATTTTTACCTCGTATTATTTTTTTCTCCTCGTTTAATATTTCTTAGAAAGATTATTTTATTTGTGTGAGAAGACTGTGAAACAGTTTAACAATTTAAAGGTTTAAAGGTTGTGTAATACTTTTTTATTATATGAGTTCCAACTTCTACAAACTTGATTGTAGATAGTTTTAATGTATAAAATCCTCCAATGTTCAACTCCAAAAGTTGAAGAAACTAAATAAAAACAAATGAATTTTCAACAGTTTGACAGAGAATTACCCTTCATGTTGAAAGCCTCCAACGAAAATTTTTTGGCCAAAATTTTATATTTGTTAGGCATGGCCATCGATATTGTTGACTTATTGGATTTTGTTTCCTTGGAAGATTTAGTTTTGATACATTAGTTGACGGGTAAAATTTGAATTGACAGTGAATAAACTAATTAATTTTGGACAAAATAATTAATTTTTGTTTCATAAAATTATCAGTTTATTTAATTAATAAATACAAAATTACATAACAATTTATTTTTAATTAATATTAAAAAATTAATGAGGATAATAACAATAAAAATAAGAAAAAATATAAAACAAAATTGTAAAAATTAAACTGTTTTATTCTTTTAAAAAAAATTAAAACTTGTTTGAATACACTGTTTTACAATATTATTTAAAAAAATCATTTCCTTTTTACTATTTTTAAAAGCTAAAAAGAACCAGAACAAATTATAGGTATTATGCTTTTTAGTTTTCCCTTTTCGGACAAATATAAAGCATAATTGAAAAAACACGAAAAACACCACTTTTTATTAATGACTAAATTATAATAATGTCCTACTTTGATTTATTTTAAAAACACGTTATAATAATGTCTTTATACAACAAACATAACTTTTGCAAATAATTTTTACCTCCTATTACTATTTTAAAAATAAACTTATCAAACAAGTTTTTTTACTTTCTCATTTTCAATACAGTTATAAAAAATAGAATGCCAAATTTTATTTTCTTTTCTCAAAATCGATTTCTTAAATTTATTTTTAAAATATAAAAACAAATTTTTTCAATCAAACAAACCCTAAAATACTAGCTTTATACAAATTATAAACTAACGAGAGAAGTTCCAATTATTATTACAAAATTGTTACCAACACTCCCCATTTTGCTATTCACACACCTCAAAATTTTAAAAAATTCAAAATACTCCTGTCATCAATATTACACATTTATTATCCTATAACTCATTTTTATCAAATTTCATCACACCTCACTAACTCACATACAAAAATCATCATACCTCACTAACCCATACTCAAAATCATTAAAAAATTACATCACTCACTAATAACTTATAACAGATCAGTTTGATCATCACATTGTGGTTAAAACTATATAAAAAAATATGTTTGTTGCTCTGATTTTTGGTTCATATTTTTTTTTTGTAAATCTGGGGATTTTATGTGAACTCAGTTCACGTACATTATATTGTTACGTGAACTGAGTTCACGTACGTTTTAAAAAAAATAAAAACTCAGACTCTACGCAAACTGAATTCACGTAAACGTACGTGAACTCAGATTGCGTAATTAATGGAGTTTGAAACCTAAATACACATATTGTACGCATTTTGAATTCACGTACGTTTACGTGAATTAAGTTCACGTAAGTGAACTGAAATTGCGTACTTAACAGGATTTGAAAAAAGTTTGGTACGTGAACTGCAATTCACATAAGTTTACGTGAACTGAGTTCACGTAAACATAAGTGAACTGAGTTCACTTAAACGTACGTGAACCGAGTTCATATATGTTTTAAAAAATTTGAAAATTTATTTTTTCGTTTGTTCTGAATACAGATAAATGGACCAAAGGGAATACAACAGTGATGAAATGTATGAAGGTTTGGAACCTGATTTTGAGGATATGAATGACTGTTTGGAACGTGATTTCGATGAAAGGTATGATTATTTTGATGCAATGAATGACGTTATGAACAAGGGAGGTGGAGATGTTATAATTGATTTGACTGAATTAAGTAAACCAGTTTTCAAAATTCCACAAACGTATGTGAACTCAATTCACGTACGTAAAAAATTTTCAAAAATTCAATCTTTACGTGAACTTAATTCACGTATGTGCACGTGAATTGAATTCACTTACACATACGTGAACTCAGTTCACGTAAAGATTGAATTTTTGAAATTTTTTTACGTACGTGAATTGAGTTCACGTACGTTTCTGGATTTTTGAAATTTTTTGAACGTACGTGAACAAAGTTTACGTACGTTTCTAGGTTTTTGAAATTTTTTGAACGTACGTGAATTGAGTTCACGTACGTTTTTGGGTTTAGGCATTATAGCAATGGAAACTACATTTCTGGGTTTCAGGCATTACAGCATTCTTAAATAGATAAAACAAAACAACATAACACAACAAAAACAAAGAATAATAACTACTTACTTGATTCACAACAATGATAATAACTTGATGAACTTAGTTGATGATGATTGATGAAAATGGTGGATGATGATTGATGACAATGGTGGATGATGATTGATGATAAATATGAAGAACACTTACAATTTCTGTCAAGGATTTGATTATGAAGAAGATGAAGAAGTAATGTTATGATGAAGATGAAATAAAGGGAAGGGCATTTTGGTCAATTTATTTATTTTTATAATTTTAAGGGGTGTGAATAGCAATATGGGGCGGTGTGAATAACATTATTATTGTTATTATTATTATTATTATTATTATTATTATTATTATTATTATTATTATTATTATTACAATTTTGCTTCCAACACCTCTCAATTTTTTTAACCACAAAATACCCAAATTCCCCCTTCCCTATTAATTCAATTAACCACTCAACCTTCATCTTCATTACCTTCATCTTCAACTTCAACCAACTTCAACCTTCTTCTTTATTCTTCAATTATTTTGATACATTTGATTTCAATAAGCTTGAATCACGTTGAATATCTTAATCATTTTCATCATCCTCATCATTATAATGATTCAAGTCAAGTAGGTATGTATGTAACTGCTGAATTTTTTTTTCTAGATCTGAGTTTCGTACGTGAACTGAATTCACGTACCCTCACATGAACTGAATTCACGTAGCTGATAAAAATCCAAAAATTTTCAATTTACGTGAATGTAATTCACATACACTTACGTGAATTAAGATTGCGCAAGGTAATGGAGATTGTATGTTGATGTAACATACGTGAACTGAGAATACGTAGGCGTACGTAAACTCAATTCACGTAGCTAACAAGTGAATTGAATTCACGTGAACATACGTGAACTAAGTTCATGTAATAAAAGAATTTTTTTTTCAAATTATACATACGTGAACTGAGTTCACGTAGGGTCCCTAAATTTGATACGTGAACTCAGTTCACGTAGAGAATAAATTATGCATAGCACAATATCAAAAAACATAACAAAAGTTCACAACACAGCCAATAAAAGATATCAAATAAAAATATATTATTTTTTGAAATATTTGAATAAATCTTGAAAATAGATATTTTCAAATTTTATAACATTTGAAAACTTTATTCACACACTATAGTCACTTTGAATGATAAAATTTTAGTTTTAAAATTTAAAATAATATAATTAAAAAATAATCAGTGCAGTTATGTAAACACACAACATATTCTCTAACACATAAAAATAAAAATTAAATGCAATAAAAAATATTAAATAAAATAAATGTATTTTAGACGTTTCAACATACATACATTTCGATCAACCAACATCAACATAACTCATATATTCACGTAACGTAAGCAAGCAGACTCAGAATACGTTAACTCAGTTCACGTTCATCATTTCAACAGTTCAGGTTCTCACTTCATTTCAACGGAAAATTCATAAACCCAGAAAACCCCTAAACCCATAAAACGCTTTTAAATCCAGAAAATCTTAAAACACCAAAAAAATCTTAAGTTGTTGAAGATGAAGGAAATGAAGATGTAAGATTTTAGGAAATGAATTTAGAAATGTGGTGTTTAATTGAATAAAGAGGAAAGGACAATTTGGGTTTAAAATTGTTTTTAGGGGTGTGGGAAGTAATATGAGGGGTACGGGAAGTAAAATTGTTGTTATTATTATTATTATTATTATTATAATATATATATTGGAGAAAGCGGATTCGGAATTGGATTGGAAATGGGTGGGAGTGGAAGTGGGAGAGGCGCGGGAAAAAGTATCGGAATTGGAATTGGAATGGCGAGAAGTGGCAGTCGAAGTGTGATGATAACCGGTGTTAGCAAAGGTATCGGAAGGGCTCTTGCAATTGAATTGGCGAATCGTGGTCACACCATTATCGGGTGTTCCCGTGCTCAGGATAAGCTCGATTCTCTTCATTCTCAACTCTCTCTTTCTCCTTCTCATCTCTTCCTCAACGTCGACGTCGTATGTTCTCTCTCTATTTCTCTTTATTCAATTGTTAATAATTAATTAATTAATTATCTCAAGTAATTTCAGAGGTGCAATAAGAGCGTTGAAGAAATGGCACGAATTGTAATGGAGAAAAAGGGAGGTCCTCCAGATGTTATAGTGAACGGGGCAGGAACCATAAACAAGAACAACAAGATGTGGGAGGTTCCAGAGGAAGAGTTTGATTTGGTTATGGAGACCAATTTGAAAGGGACAGCCAATGTGTTGAGACACTTCATCCCTCTAATGATTAATAATAAGAAGAAAAAGAATGGGGAAGAAGGGGGTATTATTGTGAATATGTCTTCTGGATGGGGAAGATCTGGTGCGGCTCTTGTAGCACCTTACTGTGCATCCAAATGGGCAATAGAAGGACTCACCAGATCGGTTTCCAAAGAGTTGCCCGAAGGAATGGCTGTGGTGGCACTCAATCCTGGAGTTATCAATACTGATATGCTCGCCTCTTGCTTTGGTTCTTCCGCATCTCTTTATCAATCCCCCGAATCATGGTTGGTTTACAATCTATCTATCTATCTCTCACTACTACTTCCTATTCATCTATTACTTTCTTTTCTATAACCTAATTCCTTCATTCCTTCATTCATCAATCAGGGCTTTCAAGGCAGCCACCATGATACTCAATCTTACCCCCGCAGACAATGGTGCTTCTCTCACCGTATGAACTTTAACCCACTCACTCACTCACTCACTCACTCACTTACATTACATGATTATTATTAATTTGTTCTATTATTATTATTATTATTATTATAACTATTCAGACAGAACAAATGCATTTTCTACTTCTTCTCTTCTCTAAACTGTTAGTAACTTTTAGTCTCATGGATTTGGAAATACAACCTTAGTGTGAGACTAAGGCTAATTATAAGTCAAGAATCATACTATTACTATTTATTACTACAACTATACCACATTAGTTGATTGTAAAGCTCCGTCTTCAAACTACTAGCGTAACCATTCGGGTTCTCCTGTCTCAACTTAATTATCTAACTATTTGTGCCAAACAGTTGCCTTTGCCTTTGCACTACCACTGGTTGGTTGGTCATGAAAAATACACACGCACACACACACGACTATCATCAAATTATTACACACGCAATAGAGTTGTATTAGTTACCTTCACAATGGAATCAAATAGAGCAGGATCCATATTTCACTCTTTCTTCCATCTTAAATTTGGACTTAAAGGATGAAACAATCCAAAAAATATTCAAACAGATGGCCTAAGGTATCAAATACTGTATTAATTAATGGCCACTGAATCCACTATTCATACATTCCTAGCATTAAAAACCATATATATTTACAAATTTGAACCAACATTGCCCATGTGTATACTTTCTACAGGACACCTTCCTTGAAAGGACCAGAATCACGCAAGAGTTTTATAACAAGCTTCACCTGTAGAGGCAAAAGTGTCGCATTATCTTAGAATCACATTAGCATGGATGGTAATAAAACAATACAACAAAATGCCTAATAATTATAAAAATCATTCAAAGAATAATGCAAACATATTTTATTGAGTGCTAAAATGCACTACTATGATTGCTTCAAATATCAAAAGCATTTATATTCTGAAGCCCAAAAATGGTTACATCCTTGCCTCCAATTCTACTTTGTAGGCTCTACATTGTATGTGAAGATAAAAATAGCGCTTACAAAGTTCTCTCTTTTGCTGCAAAGCAGAGTTTGTTTTGGTGAATGCAATTAAAAAGAGAACTTCTCAAATGAGAAGTTAAAACGACACATCCTAGCACTCACCTACAATGCTTCCCAGATTGGTTTTAATGATTAAGGAGTATTCAAACTAAGAGAAAACACCAACTAAATGTATTTTACAATCATGTCATTTAATAAAAATAACAAATATTTTATCTATTTGATAAAATTACAGGTAATATTAGAAAGAGTGAACTTAGAAAAATGAGGAACAAAATATAAATATTTGGTGCACCATACCTGAGAAGATTCACGAACTAAAAAATCTTCTATAGCTTTCCTAAATTCTTCATCAATAAGGTAATGGCAGCTATATGTTGTCACAGGAAGATATCCACGCTCAATCTTATGTTCACCCTGAGCTCCTGCTTCTACTGTTTTAAGATTGAGTTCAATCGCTGCTTCAATTGCCTGTGATGTCAAAACAAAATGTAAATATATTGATTTAGATGGAAAATATATCTGATGAAAAACTATAGCATTATAATCCAACCATAAAACCAAAATCTAGCAAAAATGTAAATAATCATCTGACAATACTTGAGGGGAAAGATAATGAGAAACATAAACCTGGTAATAGCATGCTTCAAAATGCAAAAATGGATAGTAAGTTTGTGGCTGACACCCCCATAGGCGACCAAACAAAGTATCTCCTCCGATAAGATTTAGGGCACCAGCAACTAGTTCATCCCCATCTTCAGCAACAATAAGTAGTACCTGATCTCCCATTTTTGATCCCATCTCATGAAAAAATTCCCTTGTCAGGTGAGGAGTACCCCATCTGTCAATATACCAGTAACCATACTAAATATTGAACTACCACCACTCCCATTTCATCAAATAAATTTCTTATCACAATATGATGGTTCAATTAGCATAACATACTTGTTATCAGTTGTGTTCCTGTAAAAGGTATAGAAAGAATCCCAGTGCCTTGCCTTCCAATACAAAAACGTAATATGTAAGTAATTAGAAAGCAAATAGAATGCATCGTAACCTAAGGGCCTGTTTGGTTATGCTTCACTGTTTCCTATGCAAATCTCTAAAAATAGGAAACAAAGTGGAAAAAAATGTGGGGTATGTTTATAACTTTAGTTATAAACAAGAAATGGATACAAAAGTGCACTATTATACAGAGAGAATGATCCGATGAATATATCTTCCAAACAAGATAACTATTTGATTAAACAATTTCAAGTCAATAATTGGACAGCGTAAACTCCTAGAGAAATCTCGGAAATTTCCCTTCTAATTGTTTGGTACAACATGACAATATCGTTCACATGTTTAATGGTTTGATTAAGAAATGATTATTTGTTACCATGTAGTTTGAGGTTTAGACTAGTGTTGTCAAATATCGGCTATGGCAGTGCTATGGTGGATTGCGGTGGCAGATTTTTTTCAACTGTCATAGCCAATTTGTCAAGGACAGTGGCGCGCCCTGGTGTTTTATGGTGGAAATGGCAGCTAAAAATGGCGGAATTTTGGCTTTCCACCTTGGTCTGCCATCGATAACACTGATTTAGAGTTTAGACATTTAATCTCCTTTTCCACCTTTTCAAACCTTTGTGTCTACTCTGCACATGGGTCAAAATTGGAAACTATAAGTTGCAATTCACCCTTAGTTTGGTTTTAACTAACTTATGATGATGACAAATATGCTAGAAAATTCTATATCATAGGAGCAAGTGCACTATGATTCTGATATATCCTACCCTAGGCAGCACAGACAAACAGAGAACTATCAACCTTTCACACAAATTTAAAGACTGCTAGAAGACATGATAAGTTGACCTCAGCCGATTCAATGGAAGCTTACTAGTATGTAACACAGACAAAAAAGCACAATTTATATAATCAAATATCAATTGCAACAAAACACACTTTAGATAATATCTTTATTGAATATTCATATCATCCGAAATACCTTTATTTCATAACCCCGGAGCCGTTTCATAATCAAGTTCTGAGCTGCAACCTGCAATTAAAGATATCATATGATTTATGTGGCTAAATGTACCGGACCAACAACATGTAGCAGAGAATCCAGGATTGTTTGCATTTGGTGACACAAACAAAAGAAATCATTTTTGTAATACATTCTGGCTATGCTATTGCTATCACAAATAGTTATTAAATGAAAGAAAACTAAACACATTATTGACAAATAGAAAGAACAACAAACCAGGACAATAAATGTTATTTTTAACAAATATACCAACCTTCTTTCGCTCTTGACGTATCTTTTTTCTCTTATTATGCTTCATGTCCATCAAGAAGTCATCAAAACTGCAAGCAACGAGGTAAACCCAATAAAAGGAAAATTGCAATAACTAATATTAAGCATGAATATGACATGACATATCTCTCTCATTCAACTTCATCTATCAATGGATAAAAAAATGTAGCAATAGGAATCATGCATAACAGCATAGGTAAAATGAGCAATCCATTTACAAATACGAGAGCAAGTTGCTATCTTGTTTGTGACTCACGTTTTGTAGTTGCGGTTGTTCCAGTGATACTGCATTCCAATTCTGGGGAGGAAACCTTTTTGAGTGAATTTGTGCCATTCATTTTCAGAGGGGAAAGTGACGTGTAAGGATGAAAGCTGAGACTGTTGTGAAGTAGTAATAATAATAGAGGAATGAAATTAGTTACAGGTCTGTCATGATGTGTGTGTAAATAAATATATGGAAAAAAGTAAGTTGAGTACTTTGGCAGTGAGATCCTTCATTGCAGAGAGAATAAAATCAAAAACATGATTTTTGATAGAAGAGTCACGAAGTAAGATCCTTGGACCGGTGACTGGGGTGAAGGGCACACAAGATTGTAACTTTGGATAATAAGCGGATCCATAATTATAGTAAGCATTGGCCCATGAATGATCAAAAACGAATTCACCATATGAATGGGTCTTGAGATAGAGAGGGACAACAGCGAGGATGTGGTTGGTTTCTTCATCTTTAGCAACGATGTGATGTGGGGTCCATCCTTTTTCCTTGACAGCAGAAGCAGAAAGCTCTAAGGTGGATAGAAAAGCGTGGGAGAGGAATGGATTGAACTTGTCGTGGCCGGTAACGTCGAGAGCACAGGCGTCCCATTCGGTGGATGGAATATCTGAGATTGAAGATACGAAGGAAACAGTTATCACTTTATCTGAGGAGAGAGTGAAAGTGAACTTTTGTTGGTGAGAAGAAGAAGAAGAGATGTTATTGCTATTCCGTTTGGCAGGTCCCCAAAACAGCGATGCATGGATTCTATTTCTATAAGGAAACGGAGAAGTCTCCGATGATTTGAATTTGCGAGGCAGAAGCGGCGGCAATGAGCACCTCACTCCAACGGCTGCTGCTGCTGCTACTACTGCCATCGCCACTCACTCATTTGCCTCAGTGACTGTCTGCCTGCCACGTCGCAAATTTATATTGCTTCCTTGGATTGGATTGTTACGGTTACCTTATACCAGTTAATTTATTACTCACGAATTAACAACTTTCATAATATAGAAAAGGATGTATTTCCTTCATTTATAAAAAAGTATATTTATTCACACCTCTCAATTTCTTTATAAAAATAAAATATTTAAAATATCTTTGTTTTCTATAATATTTTTAATCTTAAGCTTTCTTTCTATATTCATCATCAATCAAAACCACTTTTTCTATCTATCATCAATCAAAACCATTTTTTCTATCTTTTTTCTATCTCTGGTTTGTATTCATTATTTTCTCTCACACTCATTTTTTCTTTTTCTTCTTCTTCTTCTTCTTCTTCTTCTTCTTCTTCTTCTTCTTCTATTTTTAACAACTTCAACATTTTTAATAATCTTTATTGCCTCTCATTTACATCAGGTTCACATCAATCTTGTTCTTGTTTTTTTTACAATATGTAATTGTTCTTATTTTCATGAAACTGATTTTTTTATACAAGTCCAAAAACCTACGTGAACTGAGTTGCATATGCAAACTCACTCTGTTCATAAATATACATTTCTAAGTAGAGTGAATTTGCGTTTATGTGAACTTAGTTCACACACGTTTCTAGGTAGATTGAGTTTGTGTACACAAATTCGGTTCACGCATGTTTATGTGAATTGAATTCACATAGGTGTTTGTAATTGAGTTCACGTGTTGTTTGTGCACTCTTAAACTCCATTGAATATACGTTAGTTTATGTACACTCCCCAAGCTTTGAAATATTTACAACGTACGTGAACTATATTTACATTGTACACTCCCCAAGCTTTGAATATACTGAGCTCACGCACAATTCTTAGATTTTGAAATTTTTACATTGTACGTGAATTGACACGTAAAATCTTCACATTTTAAAGGAAAAAAAAAATGAACTCAAACACAGATCAATAACCATACTTTATTGGGTGACTTTAACCACGATACGAAGATGAAATTTATGAAGCGTAAGTTATGAGTGATTGATGTGAATTTTGAAAGATTATGAACTATGATGAGTGAATTATGGATTAGTTGTGATGTGAGTTATGAGATTATAAATGGTGAAGAAGATATATTTAAAGAATATTATAAATGATCAAATATTTTAAATATTTTGTATGTATAAAAAATTTGAAGGGTATGAATAGTGTGTGTACTTCCCCTGGAATAGTCACATTGTAGAGTTAACATAACAGCCAAATTTTAAAACTACATTTTATTAAGAGTGAAATTGAATAAAAACAAATTGCACTGAAATATTGTTTAGATAATTTATTTTGTACTTAATTATCTTTTATTTATTTATTTATTAATTAATTTTTATCTTTTATTTTTTATAAATAATTAATTGGTCATTTTTACAATATCAATAAAAGTTATAATAACTTTTAATTTTTAAAATTTCTACTAACAATTGTCAATATGTGTCTATTTAAATATATATTTTTTAAAAATATTTATTCAACCTAATATAAATTTGTAATTGAAAACATTCTTCTTATATACTTTACAATAAATATAAACTATTTCAAATAAAATATACGGTTATCATACAAATATTTAAAAGAGCTAGGATAAAAAGACTGATATTCATTATTAATTTATAAAAGATGAAAATAATTTAAAAAAGATAAACAATAAAAATGAATATTTGATAAAATATAAATGACCAAAATTATATTTAGATAAAAAATAAATATTAAATTAAAAATTGAAAGTAAATTATTTTGGGACAATTTGTAACCTATAGTTCTCTACAATATTTATTTAAAAAAATAAAGTTATCTAAATCAACTAATGACAATATTTTACTCCCTTTGTCCCTCAGATTGCCCCCAAATTTGCGCAGTCCAATACATGCCAATACGTCTTTAGGATTACGATGGTATCCTCCAGATCTCATGGAGGTAAGAGGCAGGCTTATATAACTATTTGTCACTTGCAGAGTAATTAGGGTATACTAACATACTATACTCCTCGACCAATGTCATCAATTGAATGGTAGATTCTAACCATTAACTTTTTCTTTTCTACTTATATTTAATTTAACCTGGAACAATCTAATGCTTATTACATAACGCACTCATGATAAATGCGCATTGGTATAAAAGCTGATAATCACATTGGATACAAAACAATTACATCTGTAAGAGGAAAAGAAAGTCGGGGAGATACAATATCATCTCACCCAACAATGCCCCCACATACCCAGTACGGGAATAAAATTGGACACATACTGAGCCCTCAGATCACTGCGAAAACAATACTTATCTACAAACCTATAACATTCGATCTAAGTCACTTAAAAAAGATGTGGAACAGTCTTGTTATCAGCAGAAAAAATTGAAGGCGTCCATTCGAGGAGAATGCATAATTTGACCAAAATTATAAGCAGCTTTATCTAATATCTTGAGCTAGATTGTGGAGGAGCAGGAGGCAACCGATTTGGTGTCCGGCGACTGCTAGAATTTGAGCCTGAGCTCAGATCGCCATTTTGGGATGGATCACTGTAACGTCTACTGTGACCACCAGAACCATACCTAGATAATGAGTCGCCTGGACCATTGGCAGCAGCATCAAATGCAGACCTCCATTCATCACCTGATGTTGGTCCAGAGCTTCGTGGGCTGCTTTCTGTATTAATATGTTTGTCAAAATTATATGAAAAATAATAATAAAATAATAGTCTATACACTCAACTGATGCATACTGCAGATTCTGTGCAACAGAACAGGCATAATAAGTTTACAATCAACCTACTAAACATATTCAACCACTTTTATGTTCCTAAAGAATGAAAACGAAATTTCTATATCATAATCATGTTTTTCTTGATAGAATGAAGAACTTCAAGTTGTTCCTAAATAGATAACATTACATGTCAGCTAAGCTTTCATGAATAAAACAGTATGTTGGAAAATTTCAAGAATACATTTCAAGCGAATTTGTGGATATTACCTGCTGCACTCCCTCTATCAGACCAATTGGACGCGGCAGCCGCTCTATTGTCATGGACACTTAGCTGCCTAGTAAGTTTTGAAAGAAGGGAAGACTGTTTCTGAGCACGCTCCCTTCTACTCTTGACATTTTGGTCCTCCTGGAGTAGTTCCTCAATTTTTGCTGAGCTTACACCACTGCCAAACACAACATGAAAAAGAAGAAAAAAAAGGCACAATTAAATGTTTCATTCTTAAAGAATAACCAAATGAACTTTTTAAGATAAAATGAATATCTCAGAGATCAAGTATTATTATTTTTTAGAAATTAAAAAATGTATTAGACAGAAAAGGGAAAGTACTACAAACGAAAGGATAAGGTCACAAATAAGAAATCCTACTTAACAGAAAAATATACATTTTTTTAGGTAACAGAAAAAAATAGATAAAAGAAGGAACGTACAAAAAATAACTAAATTTAAGAATGCCACAAATCTGCCAAGTCTCTCTACTCTACATAACATAAATGGTAACTCTATTGGGATAAATATGAGCTGAAACGTCATAGAGATGCCAAATTTGTAATCTTGTCCCTTAAGGATGCAAGAATATCACTAGACCATATAAACTACTCCCTCTAGCCTTGAATATAAGATAAAGTTGGGTCAACAAAAGTTGATGTATTTGGTCCAAATTTTGGAGCAAATACATTCATTTTTGTTAACTCACTTTCTCTTATATTTTGAGACCGGAGGGAGTATTTACTTATCCTTCTTGTATCTAACCAAAGTGTCTTCCAACTGATCTCCAAGATATATCGAAGAAAATAATTGAACAAAAAGTAAATCCACAAGAGCACTCACACTATGATCAAATATGTGGTACCATATCACAATTAGGTTGCATGAACATTAATGTTTTGATGGGTTAAAGGAGGGAAGATGGGAAGGACATCAGTACATTAAATAATATCAGCATTAATAAAAAACGCACTTGAAAGTCAACAGACAGTAAGGCAAGAAGAGACGGTACTAACCTGATGGAACTGTATAACTGGTTAAGCATGTCTTCTTTAGCTTTCTCTACTTGGCAAAGAACAACTGCCTGCTCACCCAAAACTAACTGATCTCACCAACAGCACCAAATCTGAACAGAAGAATTAGTTAAGTCAATAAAATTAACTCACTTTTGGGACATTGGCAGCAAGGCTGTTAAGAACAGCTTCAACATAACCGCGCACTTCCTGAGACATCCATCTCAGCTCCTCTTCTGGATCAGCCGGTTTTCTAGCCATAGTATCCTAAAAAGATTTTGCAGCATGAATAAATTGTTATGAAAATTGGTTCATGCTTGTAATTTTTGAAAAACTAAAAAGCACTAGGTAAATGATTATCTTCTATGTTCCTATCCCAAGGTGCCACGAATTCATTTCAATGTATCTTTCATCATAAGGAGGCAATCAAGGGAAAAAAGTTTTCAAAAAATAAATCCCAAATAAACCAAGAAATGTGTGAACCATTGATAGGGGAAGAAAACAAAATTCAAGTGTATAATTGGTCACTGTTTAAATGAATCACATAAAAAAGAACAACAAAAAATAATTACTTACAAGGGAACCATCAGAAAGACTTTGTCGCATGGGAAAACTGGGTTCACCAATGGGTTGACCTCCTTTAGCCTGTGCAATATTTCTCAGCTTGTTGATCCATTCAACCTTATCTGCCATGCTCTCAGCCTTCAACAAAACCGTACTTTGAGCTGCAAAATGCATGTTCCAACATTGATACAGTCCAGGCATGTTCATATCTGGTAATGGATTTGAGAGAGAAATAGAAGGATATGCACAAATTAGAACATGGCTGACTACCTTTCATAACAGTCTTATAGGGGACCTTGCTAGTTATCTTGAAAACAAGGTTAGTTGCTTTTCCAGAATCTGATCCATTGGACTTTTTATCCTTGGAACTCTTTGCAGAGGCTTCATCATCATCAGAAATCTCATCAATAATGCATTCCTGATTACACAACAGGCATTATTACAATCAACTTCCGAGTTCCAACTCTTCAAATGAAGCATCATATGAACCACAATGATATGCCACTACTCAAATGAAGCCTAAGAGTTTAAAACATTTATGAACTTTGCTTCGTGTAGAGGGATATTTACAAAGCATAAATGAAACTTCACCTCACACGAGACTATCCATAAAAGGACCAAATCACCACACGGTACAATTCTAACAAATTTTTTTTTTGAAATGATTACACTGTGAGGTTATTTGACTCTTCCTTGTTCTTAACTATGTATTGTAGTCAATGGCGGATAGTGAAGCGTAGCAGCTCAGCTGACCCCTAAATCGCTATAGCGGTATAGCGAGTAGTGGTATAGCTGCTATATTGAAGGTTAGAGAAACAAAACAAGAAATTTATACCATAGTACCATACGCATAAAAAATATAATATACAAAATTAAAGACATTTTCATAACTAATAATCAAAGAATACAGTTACCAATATTGAAACCCAATATAAAGCAAATATGTTGTAAAATATGTGATTTTTGTGTTTCTTGTGTCTCTAATGAGATCACACACCTTATTTATAATGATGCTGCAATAATTACATTCAATGCATAGGAAATTGTATTGACTAGGACTACTAACAATTAGCCTAGGGTGTTGCACAATCAAGGAATAATTAAAACATACATTGAATTTTAACATATGTTTTAGGGTTAAACGACCAAAAAGTCCAAGAAAACATAGGGAACGGCTATAAGTAGAACGAGCATCACAGTAGCAACCGCCGCAGCCACTACTAAAAAATGCAATGCAACAGGGTTTTGTGTAGCACCTAAATCCCACGACGCTACGCAATGTCGCTATAGCGGCTTCTTTTCACTAGAGGCTCATATTTTTCTAAAAAACAATAGATGTTAAAGTTCATAAGCATTCTAACAGACTCAAGAAATGCATACCTCTAATGTAATTACTCCTCGAAAGTGTCTCTCTTCTTGTTTTTTGGTATACCCAAGCTGGCAAAACAAAGCACAGTCAAACCATCAGAATTCAGAAAGCATTAATCATCGGCCACCCATCAAATCAGTCTAATTGTCTAAACAATATACAATATTTATAAGGGATAGTCGAATGTCCCAAAACAGAAACCCTAGCTGTATAATCGTCCTGCCACAAAACTGTGTGCGGACACTCCACCTAGACATCATTGATCTAGCCACTACCATTGGAACGGCCACACGCGCAAAACAGAGTCAGATCTCATTGAGCTTCAAGTTCAGTCTTCCAGACCTCCAATTGTCACACCACTTACCATTGGTATTCAATATGTCATTTCCTTTTTACGAGAGATTCTCTCTTGTATGTAAAATATGTACAGACTGATTAGTTGACAATTCAATTTACAATAATTCACTATCAGTTCAGTCCCAGTTTTAGGGTGGGCATGTTAGAGATATAATACCAATAACACTTTACACCATATGAACTTCAGCTTTTAGGAGAGTTCATCCTTAACAAACCAAAAAGTGATAAGCCCAAGAAAGAAGCTACTCTCAGAATCTATAAGAGCCAAGCTATCATCCATACCCCAAATGAATTCACAAAATATCACCTTCAATATCAACAAAGTTCTAATATCATTAAACACTTTTCATGCAGTTACAAGGCTTCTATGCTGGGTGGTTAAGTTCTTGAACTAGATCTGTCCTGAATCGATAAATTTACTAACCTTGCCACTCTTTTCGTTTAGAACAAACCATCGTTTACTCCAACCACTACCTTTGCCACTCTTTTTCAAAATATATCCTGCATTTAGAGTTTACAGAAGTTAAATCAAAATACTGAACTTGAGAACTAAAAAAATGACTCCATACTTTAAAATGGATCGGAGAGAGGAAAAAACAAAAGGCAGGCCCAGAAAGAAAGGGAAGGCATAGAAACTGACATGGTCCTCAGATCAAATGAATACCTACAATGATGGATCATTATTGTGGAAATTACATCAAAAGCCAAACATATATTGATATCCACCAAAAACAGCTAGGTGGGAAACAATGCCTCTGATATTAGAATTCTTTAACAAGAAGAATTCACACACACGTGCGCACATATAGAGAGGGAGAGAGAGAGAGAGATTTGGCATCTGAAAGCAGAATTGTATTGATTGATTTTATTATTGTACAGATTGTAGTAATTATTCATTGAATGAGATCAACAAATTATAACTACTTTAACTAAGTCTAACTGCCTTAACAGAAAGTCAGTTAAGCTTTCCATTTTAAATAATTGAGATACTAGATACTACACTCCAATGCAATGTATCATGTCAAGATTTAATTGGAAAATATAGCAAGGTAATCCTATTCTTGTCTTTTCTTTGTTTAAAAACAGAAAATAACTTTTTACCTATATGCATCAGCAAATTAGTAACAAAGCTATCACCCAAAACTAAGCGTGCCCAAAATTATTTGGAAATATCAAATGATTGCAAGTGATATTTGATAAGGATGACTCAAGCAAATGAGCGTAACTGTTTTAATAAAGGGGAATACTAAAGCTCCAGATCTATATAGGAATAGTGATATTAATAAGATAAGAAAAGGAAGCCACATACTTAATAAAGGGATGCAACAGACTGAATGGAGATATCACAAACAAATTAGACCTAGAATACAAATTTTAGGATGAATGGCAAAAACCTGCAGTAATCTCTCCATCAGGGCCAGCAACCTTCAAGCCAGACCCCTCTTGTGTATCCTTGTCTTGTGGACTGGATTTCTCTTTCATCGATTTTAAGTTTCCTCCACTTTGTTGGCTTGTTTGAGGACTAGTTGCCTAGAAAAGGAAATGGGACATGCATCTCATACATAAAAAGCCAAAATTTAAACATGTATGGTATGTGTTACAAATCCAAGCCAGCGATTTTTAAAGTAAATGATCACACACCCTATTTAGAATCGACTGTTCTGCATCAAGTCCCTTTTTGGATGACCGGGTCTTTAGCTCCTCTTCCCGGCGTTGCCTTTCCATTCTAATTTAAATTAGTTGACAGTGTTAAAGCATATTAAATTAAATTAAATTAATATACATACAACTGCAGTCAGACAGTTAAAGACTATAGTGAACATATGGACATACTAAATTATGTTATCATGGCATCGACGTAGATATAGAACTCCAACCTCATTTAATCGTTAACTGTCCATTAGCCCAACAAAAAGTGGATTTAAGAACTTATCAATCTATGCCCTAACAACTTAAGCGGAAGGACAAACTAGTAAGTTTCCAAAAGGATTTAAAAAAGTGAAAACAGAAAAACCTTTCATAAATAATTTATTTTCAGATAACTACAAAATGGGTAGTAAAAAACCGTGAGATACCAGGATATTGAAGTTGAAGTAGTCAACAAATGCTTTCAAGATTTCAATAATAGTAAAGGCATCTAAGCCATTAACTCTGCTATGCACTCACTACTCCCCTTCACTTTATAACAACCGTCAACATGGGTTGGTTGCCTATTAGCAGAGAATGCGATGAATGCCAAAGTGCTCATTCATCAGAGCATATTTGTGTGCATAAAACCGATGTCAATTTGCTAGCAACTCAAATAAAAGAAATGGAAAGTTGATAGCGAACAGAAAAGCACAATGTTATTGAATAGACAGATCTCTCCTCCAACGGGTTCTCCCCACACAGGATTTATCCTTTTACGCACAATAATCAAATTCACAAAATGAATCCATTAACTATTTTTCCCTATTTATTTTAATTGAGCCTCCTCTAACTAATGCAAACTACTTTAACTCCTATTAATTATTTATCCTAACAATGCACATTATTGTGCTCATGAAGAAAAAAAAATTCACCCCCTTACTAAAAAGAAAAAGCTAGCTGCAAAGTTTGGGCACTGTTTGGTTCAGAAAATGTTTTCTATTTTTTTTGTTTTCACGTTTAACTACAAAACTGTGAGATTGCTTAACTTTTTTTTCTTCCTGTTTTAAATATATTTGTAAAAGGAATACTGAAAACTTTTGAAAATAGAAAATGTTTTGTACAAAACAAAAAAAAAATATTGTTTTTTCTATTTCCTGTACAAATTTTTTAATTCTGGAAACAAAGTGAAAAGGTGGCAGTTTCGTAACTAAAAGTGAAAACATAAAACATTTTCTGAAACCAAACAGTCCCCAAACTTTGCAATTCAAAGTAAATGCAGAAATAACTTTCTGAAACCAAACAGGCAAATTAAACAAGATCTATCGTGATAAGACTTTCAATCTTATTTTCCCTCATTTCTTTTGACATGCAGATTTAAACAACTTCCACTGATAGGCAACTAACAATATACACATATACTCGGAAAATTTCAATCAAGTAAGCTCACAGACCATAGCTACTACAGAAATTCAATATTAAGAATCTCAGACATTTACTTATTCATTCCCATTAAAATATCCAATCATAAGATTCCTTGGTGGTTCTAGAAGTCATATATACCGATACCAAATCAATGGTAGTGATTCTAATGAGTTTCAAATTCAACCTCAGAGTCTCATGTATCATGTATGACTCCCATAAAGGACATTAAGATTTTAAATTCATAAATAAGGATGCAACATGGTCATGTGTTAAGCATACCGCCTCTGAACTAGACGAATAAAATGTTGGGGTGGAACAAATGCACGTTCCATATCAACTAGTGCAACCACCATTTTCTTGGATTCATTTTTAAATGACTCCAGGGCAGAACTTGCGATTGCCACAATCTGAAAATAGTAACAAATGAGCTAAATAATTTCTAAAAACAAGCCAAGTTGCATATAAATTACGGAAACCATGGTTACCTCTCTCTTGAATGGAGGATATCTCCCAAGACCAGGTGTAGCATTTGCAGCAGCAGAAACTAGATCCACAAGCACACGATGTACCTAATATGGTAGATGCCAAAATAATTTCTTAAAAACAAATACCAGTTCCTATTAGTATCCAATTATATTTTATACTATTCATTTGTGGCTCAGAAACCTTGTGTGTCTCTTGAAACAAAACCAAAGAATCATACCTCGTCAACACACAGCCGTGATGGCTCCTTTGCCAGTTCAAGAACGCCTTTTATTAAGGACCTCAGACCTTTCTCTGGAGAGATAAGATAAGGTTGATATCCATCTGCTTCTAGGACAATCTGACATAAGCCAAAACATAAATATAAGAAACAACCATCTCAAGAGAATGTGCTGAAATAAACTATACTTAAACAATATGATAACTTTAATGGAGAAGATTTACCCTCTTGACATTGTTTATGTCAAAGTGTCTGTCAATAGGAAGTTGCTTGATCCTGTTTGGAAAATTTCCTTCAAAACTGGCAACCACTTTCCAACCATTACCCTGAAAGGAAATGAAGAAAAAAAATTGATATATAAAATATAGTATTCTCGTGCTATACATTGGTCTAGTCCCCTTCCCAACATCTGAGTATCCAACTTTTGTTGAGATACAAGGGGAAAAAGATCTTCAGAAACAAATGACCTGTCCTAGTATCAGTATAAAGAGTTCAAACATTTGAATCATTTTTTTCAGAGCCAGTTTGACAAGTTTCAACACATTTACTTGTGTTGTTTTGTTCTGTTGTGGTTTATTTTTGGAATTCCATATTCAGGATTTTTAACGAACGTTGGGTGCATCATAGGTCCCTGGAACAGTTCTAGATGATTATATATTAGCTTTTGTGGTTTTGGTAGAAATAAAAAAGCTAAAAAAACTGTGAAGCCGTGAGACCTATGCTACAGTTTGGTGTATTAGGCTGGAGCAGCACTCTTGTCTTTTTAAAGGAGGATTATTTGGCACATCAATTGATTAGGGAGATAAGATTAGGTGTTTCATTTCTGTTTTATTATTTTGCTTTGGAGGATTCTGCATCCTACTTTAACTTTGCAATGCCTTCTTTTAGTCTTAATATAATTCTTTTAATGAATAAGGCATAAATAAGTTTCCTGAATGAGGAAAAGGTGTAGCACAAAATCAGTTATTAGTTGTTCTGTCATTATTACTCGTGTGGTTTTTCTGCTGTTGGTACTTAAGTCTTTCTTGCTCCTGTCCTAGAGGATTTTCCCCATCAAAGTTTTCTGTAAGAAACTTTAGAAGAAATATCTTGGGTATCATTATTGCATATCAGGAATGGTTTTCATATTTCAATATACTTATTTAATTAGGACTAGGACTCTTCTATAGTATAATTAGATCTTAGTGTTTTGCTACATATTCATCACATAATCGTACACTAAGTATAAACCTGTTTATGAAGAATATATATATATATATAGAGAGAGAGAGAGAGGTATGGAAGCAAGGAAAATATATCTTCTTATAGATAAGGAAAAACACATCAATTAAAATCATTATGCGAGTTTAATATCCAATAAAAAAATCCTTATGAAATAGCTTTTGCTGAACACAAAGAGGTTAACAAGATAATACCATTTAAAAAGAGTGGTAATGATAAGAAATTGAGAAGTCTGGCTTTTATCTATAATTAAATTAAATGGACCAACTCGCTCCATAGATTGCACAGTGCACAAATCTATGCATCGTTGCTACTACACCATGTAAAAATAAATAATAAAAACTACTGACCTCGCCTCCAGTGAGATGTTGAAGAAACTTTTCCTCAAATTCACGGCATAACTCCAAGCCTAGAGCTCTTGTACCTTCAGAAGTACTAACCATTTGTTCACCGAGCTTCACTAACTCTTCCTGAACAACTTGAGACTTTCCCTGAAGACTGCAGCATTTTAAATGAAGGATTATGATGGCTACTTTCACTTTTATAGCAAACATTATGTGTGAACATTTAAGACAGAGAAAATGTAGATGATATTAAAAAGCTGAATGCACTTTGATGTTGGCAATGTGCTTGCTGCAACATCATGAGTGGAGAAAGTGCAAGTGCAACCCTCGACAACAAACAACAAGAAATAATAAGCTAGCCAAAAATAAATACCCAGTGAGCAGTGTTGGAAGCCGAAGCTTCATACGATTGCGGATCTGCCCAGCAAGAGACTCGACCAAAGCAATTCTACCAAGTTTGCTTTGAGGGGCTCCAGTCAATATTGATTTCAAACTTTCAGTTTCAGCTCGCCAAGCAGTTTCCAACGAGCTCTCAGGTGCACCACTCCCAGACTGTGCAGAAGCTATAGAAACAGATTGGCCTATCAAAGCAACCCATGGAATATCAGAGGTTTTTGGTGGTCCCTGGTTCAATAAGAGTGCCTGCACAGCTGCAAGGGCTTTTGGCTCTGTGGCTGCCTGATCAATTTTACTGATAACACCAACTGTTCTGGTGGCTACAGTTGAAAGGCACATTAAAATAAGTTAAACAAACTGGTACAGTAGGGATATGAAAGGGAATGTCTAATTCAGTTTTAAGCTTAAAAAATGCCTACACTTACTCTTCTTGTGAAGAAATTCAACATTATTTAGAAGAAAAAAATGAGGGTTGCAAGTATCAAATCAAACTCCTAAAAGCTTACATTCTGCATCATATTCTTTTGCTACTCTAAGGGCTCGTGATGATGAAATTTCTGGTGCCTGAGCCGCAGGAACTACTACCAGCAAAATGGCGTCATTGTGCTCAACATATTCGCTGATCTAAAATGATACAAAAGAAGAAATTAAAGTTCTATTAAAGAAAGTACATACAAAATATCAGTGGATCTGAGAAAAAAATTAAAATCCAATACACCATCCAACATCAATTGAGAATGGAGGTGTATTATTATTAACTGGCCACAAGATACTCGTCACTCAAAAAGTTAGAACAAGATAACTTATGCTAACTCACCATTTTGTCGTCCACTATTCGCTGGTCCAATCCAGGCAAATCAATCAATTTCAACGGAGGTGCTGCAGGATTACAGAACAGAACAAAATAAAAAAATGCTGTGATGCCAATTCCAGCATGCACTTATGTTGCATGTCCAACCCCATTGAAAGGAGACAACCAATGCTTGTTTAGTTTAATGTTATCTTCCCAGAAACATGCAACACATAATGTGATAAAGGACTTACCGGTACCGGTACAAAGTTTTAGATATATTTCATCACGGCTCTTTCCAGATGAACCTTTGCTAAGTCTATCCTGAAGAGAATGTCGAAGGGCACCTGCAAGGAGAGTAAGAGTATCAGAAACATGACAATTTTGTAAGAAACACAAACGACATGAGTAAATAAATGTAGAAACAAAAAAGAAAAGAGGTGCCGTTCATACTTGCAGAAACCTGCTGAGATTTATTATCGATTTGGAGGATGATAGACTTGGTGGTTAAGGAAGTGTCTCTATTCAATTCAATGCTAATAGGAGCCCTGGTAGCGCCATTTTCACCGGTGGGCTGCAGTTTGTAGTTTTAGTTAGTTAGTTAGTGTAAATAGAAAGAGAAAAATGGAAATATATATATATATATATATAGGGAATAATAATAATAATACCAAAACAGGATGACCAATGAGACTATTCAATGTAGCAGATTTTCCAGCACCCTGATCCACCATCACAATAGTTTCACTTAGTATTATGAATATTGGATCCAAAACAAACAATAATGAGTGTGTGTGTGTGTGAGGGTGCAATCTGCATCCTCCATGTGGATCATATGAAGAAGAAAAAAAAGGATTCCAAAATAGTGGGAGAAAAAAGAAACTTACGACATTGCCAAGGCCAACGACGTTGAGAAAAGTGGATGTGCGTCTGGAGTCTTCGATGTCTTCGTCGGCGAGAAGGGCAGCAGCTTGGCGCATGGAATCGGATAGCTGAACCAATTCCTCAATTGCCTCCATCGGATCTGAACGGAGTAATTAGGTTTCCGGCAATTCCAACAGATTTTGATTTCGATGCAACGAAAACGTTCACCCGTCACAATACTGCTCAACGAAAATGGAAATGAGGAGCAGAGACCCTCCAACCAAAATCCAAATTAAATCACCAACTGCTTAACACTTATTATTTTTATGGTAATAATAATAATAATAATAATAATGTTTAATTGCTTATGCTATGCTGAACCCCCCCCTTTACTCTGATGCCATTGCTAATTTTCTATTGCCAACTTTTTAACTTTATGCTTCAATTTTTCTTCTTACGACTTACGTCCCTCTATTTCGCGCTTTCTACCTTTCTCGCCGCTACCATTATAACTTATCACAAAATTCACCTTATTATATTTTCTTTTAACAAAATTATTACTTATTTATTCATCTAAACAAAAAATTCTAGTGTACTATTTCTTCCGTCAAAAATAACATTTAACTTCACCTCCGAAAATAACATTTGATTTTACCAAATTAATAAATTGATATTCTTTGTTATTATAGTTTTGATATATTAATATAATTTTACGAAACACTAAATTAAAAAAACACACAATTTTTTATAAATTCAAATTTTGTAGTTCAGTAATATGCCAATTGAGATTTACCTATATTTTTTAAAAAAGTATATATTTATTTGAAATTATTTGATTAAATATCAAATAGTTTTTTAATTTTATGGTTGGGTTAATAAACATTAACAAAAATGTGTTAAGTAAAATAACTCTAAGCTGAATTATTCCTAAAAAATTTAATTTAATATATATATATATATATATCACCAATTCTAGTAGCAGCACCTTTATTAGGAGAAACAAGAGCAACACAGGGTTAAGTCCCAATAAAACAAAAGGAAACAAAATAAATAAAAAATTCCTAAAAAAAGTTATCAAACTTCTATCAATGTGGTGAGGGAAAGAGATTAAGGAGAATATTAAAAAATTTAGTAAAAATTTACCGTAAAATATTTTAAAATGATCTAAATTTTTAAGCATTTTTTTTATGAGTGATAAGCTCATAATATAGATATCTACTTAAACACTTCTTTAAGATTAAAAATACAATTTGACCTTAAAATTAAATTAGATCATAATATATAGTTTAAATTAAAATCAAAGTGTTAATTTAGAGAGGAAAATTGGAAAAGGAAAAAAAACAAATATTGATAATATCACACTTATATTAAACTTACATCTAGTAAACAATTAATTTTTAATATTTATTATTAATAATTGTAGGTGGGGGCTAGGTTACTCATTGAAATATCTTTAGACGTTTACCCATGATGATATAGAACCAATGAAAATTAAACGTGTATTCACTACTATTTATATCATACTCATATTACATTTTATATATTTATTATATATTTTTTATTATTTACATATTCACCTCTACTTTCAATTAATGAGATTTTATTTCTTAATTAATGATATTTAATGTTTCCAAACATTAAGTTTATGAGATGTTCCATATTCATTTTTTGTATCATGTAACGACTTCACCAAACTTGATTATATTATATGTTTAATCAATTAATACAACCATCTTAACTAATAATCAATTGTATGTAATGAAGTAATTAATTCACACATTATTTTTGTATGTAGCTCTCTCTCTATATATAATCTATTATATTTTGTTTTTTTTATGACTTGTAAATACATTCAATTCAACTAATGTCTTAGTTATTCAATGAATTATCTATTAATCCAATACTTTAACTTAGTTGAGAATCGGTCTGGATCATAAAATAGTGGTAGAAACTAAAAAGATATTAAGTGGGAGATGAAAAATCAAATATATTCAAAATTAAAATTTAGAAGTCATAGTTAAACTAATTAATTAAGATTGAATCATTGGATCATTAAAATTAGAACTTAAGATAAGATTTTCAATATAATAATATCGGTATTTGTTAGTTGAGTTAAGAGTTAAAGATTATGCCATAGTTAATTTAATTAGATTAGACTCAACTATTAGATCTTTTAAATTATCATTTACAAGTTATGGTTAGTTTAATTGGTATATTTATAATGAACAAGTTACTTAAAAAAATAATGCATGAGTAAGTTACTGGATATAATTGATTATTACTTAAATTGATTGTATATCTATAAATGACATATAATAAGGCTTGATCAAGTATTGATAGGATACAACTTTGGGTTTGAGTCTCGTAATTCCTACATTATTTTTGATATATTTTTTTTTTAAATGAAAGAGGAACAAAAGTGGTACGAATATACAAATAATAAAAAATATATATAAAAATTTATAAAATACAATAAAAATTGACATAATTAATGAAATGAACTTCATTGATGGTACATCATGAATAAATTATCCACAATTATTAGAAGGCGACCTCAAATTTACCATTATCTTGTGATATTTACTTTTAAATAGCTTTAATAGAACCTCCAAAACAAAATTATTTTCTTTCTTATTGTTTAATAGTCCACAGGGAAAAAAAGCCCACATTTGAAAAAGGGAAAAAATGTGAATCAAAAGTTTTTGTTAAATTATATTACAATAGAAACAAGTTAAATAGGTATATGGTGAAAAATGGAGATACAAAAGAGAGGAGTGTATGTAATTGAAACATCATTTAAGAGATGAAAGCATAACTTTATATGAACAAAGTGAACATATTACAAAAACATTTCAAATAAATTAATATTACAGTACACTTTTAATTATAAAAGTATATATTTTAGTGTATTTTAAAATAACTTTATAGATTTTTAACAATATATCAGCTACAAACACATGATTGGGTCAATGCTCTCATCTCAAAACGTAAACCACCGTAAAATTTTGTATGAGTCTCATCAAACTAGATTATTAAGAGCAATTTAAAAAATAAATAGAAAATTATTATTAATAGCATTAATATTAATAGTCATTTTATGATTGTCATAATAAATAAAATTCAAAGTATATTATTTGATATTATAGAGTTAACTTCTTATCGGTGAGTTTACACCTCGTATAGACATAATGATTATATAATTAAGGAAGTCTCTATTTGTAAAAATATTTATTGTTTTAATTTCTTAAATTTGTGTCCGTTTACATGTTAACAAGAAGGTAAACTACTTTTGAGACCAACAATTAATATTTTTAGAAATAGAAACTTTTGAAATAAAAACGTACACTAAATTTTTTTAGAAATGTATTTATATCAACTTGTATTTTATTTCAGAAGCATTTCATCCAAATTAAATGAACACATATTTAAAAAAAAATAAAAACATAAAATATTTTAGGACCCTAAGGAACTTGAGATTAGTATCTTCCATGATTAAGTGTCTAGTAAATTATATTTCAAATCATAAATATAAATATTATTAAATTTAATATTATATATATTCGAGAATCTCATATTTGTGTGTGTGAACTTCTAATGATATTTATCACAATTCTTAAAAAGGAACTATAAATTCATGAAATGTAGAGAGGTAAATAAGATAAAAAAAAGTTACTGTTCTAATAATATCCATGTCTTGAAATGATAGCATGGTTTATGATTTCATGTATAAGATTTTCTATTACAAGTCTATTAACTATAAATTTATATCGAGGGAAAAAAAAACAATACATCAAGTTGGTCCAAATTGACTTTGTTATGGTTGATCTGGAGCACACTGACGGGACCTCTGGTAGAAGTAGATGGTGATTATATTTTGAGTCCTAGAAGGATATGTCTATATATAGATTGGTTGATAGCTATTTAGTTGCGGGGTTGCAGTGCGGGTATAGTCCCACTATATGCTCGGGCATGAAATCGTGCCTTGTGAGGATCCCCACAATTGGAGGTCTCTGCAGAATAATAATAATAATAATAATAATATATAAAGTTGTTAGATAAGATATATATTTAAAATAAATGAATGAATGAATGACTTACTCCGGGTGTCTTTGGCACGACCAACAAGTGTCTGAGACCAAGCTCGCGGAAAAGAACTGCAGTTTTAGCTAGAGAGGTTGTTTCCAGAACTGTATACGGTGACCTGTTAGTAATAGGATGCAGATCAACGTACATTTCCATCTCCTCCTCTGATAACTCTATATCTTCCAGTCTTATCCCCTTCCCTGAACCTGCTTTCCCAAAATCATGTGCCCTGAACTTGTTCAAAATAGAAGGCATCTCCTTTTGCTCCATAGTAAATGCCTTGTGTTTAACAAGTACAAGGAGATGAGACCTCAAAACCAACCCACACAACTCTGGACCATCTGAGAAAGGAGGCTCGTCTATGATAGGAAACCCATTATGTCTCGTTACCTTTAAAGCGTGCACAATATTCCCCACTTTTTCAATCCCAGATAAAGTAAACAAAGGACCAGAAACAACATCACTAGCAATTAACTGCCTCATGTACGGTTGTGCGTGCGCTTCCAAATATGGCAGTCCCTTCATTTCCACAATCTGATCATAAACACCTTTGTTAAAACAATCTGCTACAGACTTAGATATAAGTAGTACCAACATGACCAATGGGAGCATGAGGAGGTTGTTAGTGAGTTCAAGAAGTATCACACATAGAGAAACTGTCATTCTCATCGTGCCACCAAGGAAGGATGCAGCTCCTAACAGTGCAAACAAACCAACGTCCAGAACTGTGAATCTACTTAACAGACTTCCTGCAACACGACCATACGAAGCCCCTGCAAGTATCACCGGAATAAACAGCCCCGATGGTATTGCAATGCCATAAGTGATGATTCCTAGTATGTAGATTGTCACAAAGAATATTAACAGACTTGAGAGGAAGAATCTTTTGTCTGTGCCAGCAATAAAGAGGTTGCGTATAGCATCATCGTTGGTAGTAAAAAAAAGAGAGGCGAGGTCATTGTAGTGGTTTGGAGGACATTGGAAATTCTTGTAGTGTCCAGAACGCCCTACAGTTGGACATTGATCCCCCAAATGAGGTGGACAAAGGATGCACTTTGATAGCCATGGAACCCCAAATGAACAGCAAGAGGTCAGAAAGGATAAAATCATCACAAGCATTATTTTAAATATAGGTCCTTTCCTGCATTAATACATATACACTTACAGTCACTTACACAATAACTCATATGGTTTGAGGAAGGAAGTTATTATTATGTATTATGTATTATATAATATAACATACTCATTAATAACGCTGTAAGTGCGAAGGACCTTATCCACAAGATAATTGTAGAGGCTTCCCAAAAGACCTCCAATAACACCAAGAAATATTACTACAAGTAGATCAGGTATGCTGTATGCAGGCTTTACTGAATTAACATCAAACATTATCAAACCTCCTTCTCCAAAAAGACCACAATTTTCACCCCTACAATATTCCATGAAACCTCTCAACACTACAGCCACTACAGCTGCAGTAAAAAATGTTCGCCATAGGAGAGCACTCCTCCACCTGAAAAATACATAAAATGTAGTCAGCCGGATGAGATTAATTAGCATGGATTGAATTGCATCAAAGTGGAAGACAATAGAGAGAGAGAGAGAGAGAGAGAGAGAGAGAGAGAGAGAAAGAGAAAAGACCAAGAAGCTGCTTCTTCAAGTGCAAAAAGGACACCACCAACTGGGGCACGAAAGGCACCAGCAACCCCAGCAGCCGCACCACAGGTGATCAAATCCCTTCGATCTCTATCATTTTTAAAATATTTGAACCCTTTCCATGTCAGTCCATATTTTCTAGAACCACCTTGTCCAAGTAAATTAGCTATGCAAGCACCAGTATGCACCATAGGTCCTTCTTTACCCACAACAAAACCAGCTGCAACCCCAAAAATTGATCCAAAAATCTGAAAATCTCAAGACATATCCATGTTAAGGACTATAATCAATGCCAATCAAGGAAGAAAAAGATTCTCAAAACACAAACTAACTAACTAACTAACTAACTAACTAACTAACCTTGACAAATAAGGTGCTTGGAGCAAGTATAGAAGGAGCATCTACGCCATTGAGATATGCCTTGACCTCAGGTATGCCAGATCCTGCTGCTGCAGGGGCAATGAAGGCACAAAGGGCAGCTGCAGCCATGGCTAAAAGCATGTTACAACCAGCATAGACAGCAAAGGCCTGATGATACCTGTTCTGCAGTAAAAATGGCAGCGCAGTTATTCCAAGTTAATAAAATGGATACAATTGAATACCGAATACTGAATACATACTTGTGGTTAAGCATGAGATCATTGGTGAGCAGAAGCTTGAAACCAGCAATATTCTCAACTCCAATGTTATTGAAGAAGGCAACAAGACCTGTGCCTAAGCCAATAAGAAGTGCGAGCATCCATTTCAAGAGGAGATACTGTCTTATCTCACCCCTTGCTCTTGATCTCCAGTCTTGCTTGAATAGATCATTCTCTATGATCCTACACACACACACACACACACACATTATTGCTTGAATAGATTAGAATCAATAAAGAATTGAAAGGCTAAAAATAAAAATATTACTCGTAGTCGAGACTTTCGATTGGACAAATATTGGCTCCAACAATGGCAAGTTGTGAAGTAGTATTCAATCTGTTATTCTTGAGAAGAAGAGGGTCTCTGAGCCTCAACCCCTCATATTCTGATATTGATCTCGACATCCCTCCCATATCATCCTCCTCCTTCCCCAGCATCTGCTCTACGTCCCTCAGGCCCTCCTCATCCATTTCCATAATTTCTTTTATTTTATTTTCCTTTCCTTTCTTCAAACTACTCAATCAATATTCATCATCTATCAACTTTAATTTCACAAAACCAAAATCGCATAGAAAGAAAGAGACTTAGTTGACAAATTGGTTGATATTGATATTATTATTATTATTATTATTAGAAAAAGGAGGAAAGAATGGTCTCAAAGATGCAGGGATATAATTTGAGCGAAGAGTGCGCACATATCATTAACCTCTGTAAGTGGACAACGTTACTTTCACATCGTTAAAGGATAAGTCAATCGTGCATAATTGTCACTCATTGATAAATGTCTATTTGTGGGAGACAATACAATGTTGACGTACCCGTGGAATTTGGATTTCACCCGAATGCTACAATCCGTTAGTGTAAAGCTTCGAATCACGTTGTTTTTTTTACATGTTATGACAAAACATTCGGGTGCATGAGCAATCATTCCAATTAAATACTTCTTTCGTTTTTTTTTTTCAATTTTTTTTTTATAATAGTAATAAAAAAAAAATTATTATCATGTAAAAGATTTTAAAGTTCAATGTAATATTAATAATTTTTTAAATTACTTATTAAAAAATATGTAAATTAAAATATAAATAATTGAGAATATTATAAAAAAATTAAATAATAACAACAAAAGTAGTAAATTTTATTTGGCTTGACATGTGTAAAAATTAAAAAATAAATAACAATGAAAAAATAATAGATTAAGTATTAAATAAATCCTTTCCTCGTACTTCTGTATTTAAATACTGTAGTTTTGTGTATA
>JBBPBS010000007.1:15220446-15290302 GCA_037974835.1 Cicer judaicum
TAATAAAGATGTTAACAGGAATCCTAATAAGGGTTTTTTTTATTAAAATAACTTTTTAAAAAAAAAATTAAAATACTTTCTTTTAACATTTAATATTAAGATGTTTTTTTTTTTAGTTATAAATCGTTATTTGAAACAACTTCTTTAAAGAAGCTGAAGTTTTGAAGTTTCAAATGTTCAACATAGTTTATATTCTTTGATTAAGAAAACATAAAGTAGAAAAAGACATTTTTCCAGGGACTATTTTTTTCAACAGACAAAATTATTATTTTTTATTGGCAGATGGTTTTTCCCCAATAAATACCGGTCAATTAATGTTAATAATAATTATCATGAATATTGTTAATATTTGCTGAAGATTAAAATAAAAAAAATTATTTTTGAAATATTAAAAAATTAAAAAAATATTTGATTTGAGTAATATAAATTTTTTAATAAAAAAAATATATTTAATATAAATTAATATTACACTTACGTCCAATAAAAACAAAAGATGTAATAGTTTTTATTTACAATAGTTATAATATATATCTATGTGGTAAGATAATTAGTTCATATTAGACCACGGTGTAAAAGTCAAAACACGACCATTGTATTTTTTATTTATTTTAAAAATTTTAAATATTTTAAAAATATTGTAAACATAAGTGTGTTTTTTTTTTAAAAAAAATCTTTTAAATTTATTTTGATGGACAAAAACTTGAAGATTCTTTTTATAGAAATTAAAATAAAATTTAGTATGTTTAAAGGGACAAAAATATTTAACCTTTAATATTATATAAGATTTAATATTTTAACAATAATTAAGCATAAAAAAGGTCTTCTTTGACATAAAAAGAAGTATCTTTTTATACTTTATGTTTTGTTATACTAGTAATTTTTATCAGTAAACACATAAATAAGCAATCTAACAAAAATCAAACACATAAATAAACATTTAAACAAATGAAATAAGAAGACAGGGAAAGATCCACATGGTGTATTTGCGGCCCAGTGGCTTTTTTGGTGAGGAAAAGTCAAATGGCATTGTTTGCAATGTCAGATTGATCCAACAGCCTATAATAAGCAAAAGTCACTCTGTCTTTCTCGCGCGAAAGGCAGAGGATCCGTTTCCTATCATTTTTCCCATAGAAAATGCTTGCTTTGCAAGTTTCATATCGTGCATAACCGTTTTTAGCTTCTGGAAACTTCTCTCTTGCAGGTTCGTTTTATGGCTCTTTTTCTTTTTCGCGTTCTTTTAGATTCTACAGTTAAGTTTATTTGTTCTGTAGGTGATTAATTCTTGCTTATTGTTTCAGTGATTTTGTGCGTTTTCCTCGTCTGGAATCCAAATTTAGTAAAAGAGAGACTAAAAGTTAAATCTAAGTAAAATAGAAAGACAAAAAATGCATTTAAGTTTACTAAAAAATATGGTAATGTTGGCCAGAGTAACGGGAACACTGATATAGAAATAACAAGGCGTGACATCACATTATTCTATAGTATATGATATTGAAGTATAAGTTGTAGTATGTAATGTTACACACAATCTACAGAACAAGGATATTTATTTAACTATGCCCACACCCTCTTGCAAGTAAAGTCATATATAAGCTGAAATAGACTTCTGGATGAAGTTTCCTCCTTCAACTTTAGAAGGTGAGCCACTTTGGAAAAACCATCGTGGCATCTAGACAGAATATCTTCCTCCTTTATATCATCAGGTTTATTAATCTCATTTTGAGTGAGCTTTTCTTTTGAGAGTGCCCACTGCATTGCCCATATGGCTAATGGGCGCATGTAACATAAAGATCTATATTCATCCTTAGTAGTCCACGCTTCTGGAGTTTGGAAAGAATAACTGTTGTTGATAATATGTAAGATGAAGAAGTTTAATTAGAGCTGTTATAAAGAATGAATACATAAACCAAATGGATCTCACAAGTATTATAGGAACTTTACCCGAGACCCCGATTGGACCATGCAGCTTCATAAACCCCAGAAGCAGTTTGAAATGCCATATCAATCATGTTTTCCTGAATCATTGTTGCAGCTAAGGCATATGTGACTCCTGACCATATTTCTCGCGATTGCATTGATGACATGTCAACTTTTCCATCAGGTAGCATCCCATTCACAGCGCCACGTTTCCCACCCTTTACTTTCATAACGTTGTTGTCATAAACCATCTCAAGTGCACTTCTAATCTTCTTTTCTTCAACAATTGGAAAAAGACCACATGCTCTAGCATACCTGCAAAACAAAAAGAAACATAAACTTTCAATTTTATTTTAAATATTACCAAGAGGAAGCTTAGCTACATGTGCCAAAATTTAGGATAAATTCAAGGTTGAAACTGTATAGAGAACTAATGAAAATGGTTATTAAGTTACTTCATAAGGGTAGTCTTGAACTAATTAAATTCAATATAAATAAGTCATAAATCTGTGCAATAGTTTCCAAAAGACAAAAGACATACCACTGTCCAGCTAATTGATCAGCTTGAATTGATGATCTTGAACTTCCACCACTACTATCATAATTGAAGTACGAACCATTCCATAATTTCTCATATGCAGTCTTTGCTTTTTGAAATTTGAGCCAAAAATAAACTTGGGAACCCTTGTCTCCAACCTCACGTGCCAAGGCTGATGCTGCCTGTAGTGCAGCTACCCACAATCCGCCACTATAAGCGCTTACACCAGATACAGACCATGTGTCGTAAGTTTGATCAGGGAAGCCTTCATTCTCAATCATTCCGTCACCATCCTTATCAAATTGGTCCATATAAGCAATTGCAATATAAACAGAAGGCCAGACAGCTTGTGCAAACTTCTTGTCACCAGTGGCAACCACATCCCTGTAAACCTGAAGAACAAATTTTGGATTCAAGTCTTTCCATCTATCTGTATTGTAAAGATTATAGCCATTTACTTCAAACCACGGGTCATTGATTCCGATATCATGAGGAACAGCACCGAGAACCTTTCTTGATGCCAATTGTCCATCATGTAGAAGTTTCATCTTTCCAGGATCATGCATCAGGACTGCTGCAGCAAAGTCTCTTTGAACACTAAGTTCAAGTTTTGGAAATAACATGACTAGTGAAAATGATGAGTAAAAATGTACGTCGTAGGTATTCCACATTTGATACTCAATTCCTTCAAGATAAAGAAATTGACCGATGTTTTCTTCCCCTTCTTGGAGAAGATTTACTCCATATGCAGACTTTGATGCAGGTGGAGTTTGTATTTGCTCAAGGACTGAGGTGAATCTTTCAAGAATGTTAATAGCAGTATCATTTTGATGTGATATGTTCTTGCTACTCTCTAAATCAGATATGGATCCATCCAGGGAAAATTTTCTTTCTCCTATGTCAACTAAACTATGCACAGGAGGCGACCCATCTGCACATGAGAAATTTTTTTGATGAAAAATCGACAATGGTACATACTGTCATATATGTGAGTGATACATACTGTCATATATGTGAGGTTAGGAGAAATTTAAAAGCAATAAAGACTAGGGATTATTATCTGATAAATAGGATCCCAAACTTTAACATCTAAAAATACCTGTCCAAATTGACCCCCCGGAATTCAGATAGTAAAGTTCATTCAAAAGGGTAGTTGGGTACCTGCACAAAACTCAGAAAGCTTCAGATTTTGACTGTAGAAACAAGCAGAAAGTGAATAAAGAACTGGTAATTACCATTCAGGAAGTCTCTTGTCCTCAAGGATTGGTCTTTGCCAATCTTCAATCTGTGACTCCCACTGAGAATGTTCTACATCACCAATTCATAGAAGTTTGAGTAAGTAATTTATAGATGGTATCAACAACACAAATAAGTAGCCTCTGCATGGTTTTGTCAACATATTGGAAACTTAATCTAAAGTTGGCATCAAGAAAATATCCACATATTAAGCCTCTTAAAAGTCTAATATCAAATTTAGAAGCTATTTTTATTTGCAAAGGATCAAATGTTTTAGAAGCTATCTCCACGAGATACAAAAGTTAATGGAGTTCAGTAAATAAGATTACCAATAATAGCATCATGTGCAATCTCTGCAGCAGCATCTCCTTTAGTACCATAGAATTTAGTGTAACGCCTGCTCATCATGTTTCATTAGTTATGCATAGTCTTTAAGCAAGAAATCTTCTTATACATGTTTTCTACCACCAACCTGTAATAGGTACGTCCTCCAGGAAACTTGACTTCAGGGCAGTCCCATGCCAATGAAAATGTCACAGTACGCTGAGCATCAGACGGAATGGTCACGGTTGCTGCAATAGCTGCTCCAATGGATGATCCTGGTTGTGAAGGCACAGTTGTTTCCGTATAATTCAGATGGTCAAATGAGCCATGCTGAAAAGAAAATGAGTACCATCATTCAGTTTAGTGAAATAAATATATGGACGACATGAAATTTGATATCCTCAAACTTATGTCATTATAAAATAAATGTATAGTGGGAACTGAAGACTGAAGGAGGATCGTTGAAACCTTATAACTGCTACTTTAGCCATATCTCTAGTCGACAAAGGATTTCAACAATTACAAATTACAGTGTTTGTTAAGGGAAAAAAGCACACAAATAAATCCTAGTATCACTCCAAATCCAGGAAAAGAGCACTCTAAACAGAAAAGGTAATCACTATCAGCATCATCTTCATTTAACCAGCTCAGTCATCCCCATATTAAAATGTTCACTGGCAGAGATTAAACCATGAATTGGCAATAATATTAAAATAAATTTCTGTTTCTTGACAGTATTTAAACTTCAGTTAGGTCTGCAACCTGAGCATCCTTGCAGAGACAGTTAAAGTGTTGGGTTTCTACAAACACAATCTGCTAGTAAATGATGTTTCAGTCTACATTGACACTAGACTTGAGATCACACACAACATGGATTGCGGCGAATGAGTTCCTAAAGTTACTTCATCTCTTGGTTAGCAAGTATGACCCCCACATAAGTTTCAGCATATACAAATCCGCAGTTACAATGACCAACACTGTTCCTATCAATGAACAGGTGGCATGTGAAATTAATAAATACAGTCCAAGAGTTTAGATTCTTTAATCTTAAAATATAATGAAAGAGCGATGTTCAAAGAGACTCAAGTATTGATAATTGTCATGATAAGAAGAAATTCAGTCTCACCAAACAAAAGGAAAATGAATTTAAGGAACCTCCAAGTACTTGTGTTATAAAATGCTTAGATCATAATGATAGCTTATATGGGAAAAGACAGCATGAAGAAAGAATGAATAATTCAACATACTAATAACACTGAGCAGAGTTTTTATTTTTATTTTTAAAATGTTCAATAAAATTGGAAAGCAGGTCCATAACCTGTTTAACTTCATGCCACATATCCTTCGCCGAGATACCATTGTAAGAACCAGATATAACAAAGACAGGACATTCTGAGATATGAACATATTCAGTCTCTTGTGCTGCAATTGCAAATGTGACTGGAGATTGCTCATTTGCAGTCCTGTACATGCATGTATCAATTAATTTATAAATTAAAGGATTGCATTTCTTTTCATCCATTACCTAAAAAAGATATTAACAAGTTAAGAGTTACTTGTGATGCAGAAGCACCCCATGCACCCCATCAGGTCTCCTAGCATGAGATAATATGTATCTTGAATGTTAGAATAAAAATAGATGTAAGCTGTACATGTAGAAGGTAAACCAACTGACAATTTTCTTACTTTATCTTTGAATTGAAGTGATGACCAGTAAATTCAGAAAGTCCTCCAACAGAATTCTGAATGCACACAGCAAAAATTTTGCACTCAATTCCTCAACAAAAGTATTTAAAACCAACATACTGTAACAGTAACAACCAGCTAAAAAATATATCACTTACAGCCCATGTGAAAAGCAAGGTGACATCTGCTGTTGTTTTGCCAAAATTATTGAGCTGCATCAAATAAAATTGACTGCTCATTAGTAACTATATATATGTATAAAACTCTAACCTAGAATCATTATATTTAAGTGCCTACCGTAAAAGTAAAAACTGATACAGGAAAGCTACTCTCCTTGTAATTATGAGGTATAACAGGTGAAATCTGGCGACAAACTATTTTCAATGCTGGATCAGGTTCTGCATTTGAACAATAAAGATGATCAATGCAATACATTATAAATATTATAATGGACTTGGAAGTATGCCAATTAGCTAGCTTACCCTCATGTACTGTCCAAGCCCTTGGGTATAATGCATGATATGTGGAACTCTTTCCATTGATATTCCAATCCCATGATTCAATACCCGACGCTGGATTTTCTCTAAATAAAGTTCATGAATAAATTTTCTTTTTGAAAATAAAATTCAGAGATTCTAAATCTGGCATTAACAATGATGAATTAGTAACAGTAAAATTACAAGACAATCTATAATGGCTTACTTCAATATATCTGGCTTCTCTGGATTTAGTACGCTTGAATATTTTTCACCATTTGGACGTGAAACGAAAACCTGATACAAAAGTCAAAACACTGTTTCATTGTTTTTAAAAATGCATTATTCTTAGTCAATCAGGTAAATAACACTTACAGAAAACTGATTTGCTAACACCGGTTTCTCTTCGCATGTTATAGGGAATAGTTGCCAACGCTGAAATTCACCTCTAAAACTTCTTCCAATGCTTCCTGCACTGGAAATCAATTTGCAAACAACAAAAGTTGTGTGTTATAGACTCAAATTATCAAACAATGTTCTGGATATATCTAACTTTTCTTTTTATTTCTTCTCTTAACTCTTCGACTAAGACTTTATCATCTGCAAAAAGCATGCACAGGGCTGCCGTCTCTTACATGTGTTTGATAAGAATAATAACATCTGAATCTAATTAGAAATAAAAACTTATGCGATCTTTTAGACTTAAATTCACATACAAACTAGTACTAATCTTATAAGATCAAGATAAGGCATTTTAATATGCACATACTTTTTCGTACAAATATAAAATGTTTAGCTTAAAGGGATAACCTAAGTGGTCCAAGGTGCCAACGTATAAGGCTCAAATACTGCAATTAAGAGTGGTTAGTATAGATAGTATGGTCCTCATCTTTTGGCTTTGAAAATTAGAAGAGAATTTAAAACTTAATAAAGGATTAAAGACCCACCCAACACCACCTAAAGGAACACCATGGCAAGATGTTACATGACGCTTAGCAAAAGGATCGATCATTCCACCCTGAGAAAGATAGCAACAACAAAGAAAAGCAAAAAATGGTTTGAGAAAGATAACCAGGTAAGGAGAAATGAAGATAAGATAGAAATTTATTATTGACAAAAAAGAAGATTACCCTTCCTTTGGCAGATTGTTCCCGAACATGGCGCCATAGTCGGTAACCAATTGGAGCCTGGCAAATCAAAGAATAATATAAGGATTGGTAAATCTATCAAATTCTCAACGATCTTAATCTTGCAAATATAACTAACCAGATGAACCATCTCTTTTAAAGATAAGGTGAATTCTGATGGAGCAATATTTCCTTCATTGTTTAATTTCCGGTGCCAGGTAAGTTGTGGAGGGCCAACCTTAGTATATCAGGAAAGGCACATAAACAAATGTTAGAAGCTATAACCAATTAGCAGGCATAGATAAAAACAAATTAACTTAATACAACTGGTATGTACCTTATTGTCACCTGCATTTTCTACCATCTTCCCTGCCCGGAGGCCGTATCAAATCAAAGAAAGATAAAATGGACGAGGGAATTCTGCCAACATTGCACCAATGTCAAGGAAAGCACAGAGAGGCGGCATTGGCAATAAAAAGTCATTCATTGGATAGAAGAAAATAACATCAATCAATACAAAGATCTAATGGAAGGAACAAGTCAATAATACATACCAATTACCAAATATTCTTAATTAATACTCATATTGTTTTGTGGCAGTTGTATAAAATTAAAAAGTCAGATTTGGACGGCTCAACCAATATGATGTGATTAAAAAGTCAGATTCTTGTCATACTCTCATTTGCCAACAACACTTATAGAACAAGCTTTCATTTCTCAATCAACTCTTTTTATAGTACGATTACTAACTAACGTGCAATCCCCTTTTTTTTTTTGCTACATTAATATATATCTATTTTTGTCTAAAATTTTTCATTTACATCCACTCTCATTTCTAATACCGTTGATGACCTGTCACATGGATATCTACGTGTATTAAAATCATCAATGTGAGAGACTATTTTAATTTTTTCATTAGTGAAAAATGTATCCAATTTTTATGAAATGTTTATGAATTGCTAATTTAAAAATATATTTAGTTTTTATTAACTCAGATATTGGTTGGAGTTTTTTTATGCAAATATCCCTATTTTAATTGTTTATTTTCTAAATGCCATACATTAAAAAAAATTTCTCAAACTGCCATACTTTTTAAATTCAACAGAAAGTCTCTCTCTGAGAAAGTGATCTCCTGAAGAGGAAGCCTCTCCCTGGGGAAGCAACTTCCAACTACAAATTTTGGTTTTTTTTTTTTTTTTGAAAAATTATTTATTATTATTATTAATTTAATTATTTAAAAAATAAAAATATTAATAATAAATTAAAAAAATACATTAATAAATTATAAATAAATATTATATTTTTATTATTGTTATTATGATAATAAATAACTATTATATTTATAATTAAATATTATTATATTTAAAATGATTAAATAAAAAATATATATATTATATTATACATTTCAAAATAAATAAATAAATGATATTAAAAATTGAATAATAATAACAAATAAATGAAAAGAAATTTATATTGCTAACATGAAAATTAAATGAAATACATTAAATTAATAATAAAAATACATCAAATTTGAGTAGATGTGCCAGCAGCGTTTTGACAATGTTTTTTAGTATGACCAGAGACCCGACATAATCCGTATTTTCTTGGTACTTTTTGTGTACTGTCCATTTCTGTTCTAATGCGTTTTCTCTTTGGGCGACCTTTCGTGACTCTCCGCATTAGTGGATTGTGATACACCTTAACACCTTCATATTGTGGCCAATATCCTTGGTTTGGTATGGGTTGGAACACTTCATCATAGACTTTTAGTACCGTTTCCACCTTATACACATAAGGTATAAGACTCCAATAATTATATTAAATGCTAGAACATGTTGCTATGACATGTGAACAAGGCATATGTTTAGCTTGATATATTCCACAATTGCACCACTTGTTAGAAAGATTTACACTAAAATGACCAATTGGTCGCCCTTCTATTGGAACCAATGTCTCGTGCACCATGAAAGTATGGTTGCTCCGATCAAAACTATCCACCCTATGACTATTGGATTTACTTATTTCCAATTTCATAAAATTTATGCAAATTTCTGTGTATACCTAATCAGAAGCTAAAATTGATGCGTGTCGTTTTCCCATAGTTAGAAATAGTGTTCCTGTTTTAAAATAAGTTGATTGGACCAAAGCAGTTATGGGAAGGTTTCGTGGACCTTTTAATACTACATTCATTGACTCCACAAGGTTGGTTGTCATCTGACCCCAACGACTACCTCCATCGAATGCTTGAATCCAATCCTGTCGAGGTATATTGTCTAACCATTTCAAAGCCTCCAGATTTAGTATGCCGATTTCTTTACGGTAGTATCGATATGTAGGCTCATTGGTCAAGTAACCTGTATTGAAACAGTAGACAATTATATAAATTAAGAATGAAATTACTAAAAATTACAGTAATTATAAAAATTAAGAATGAAAACTATTACCCATAGAAATAACTTTTTTCTTCAAAGCATTGTCTTTAAATTCCCTTGCAAAATTTTGTGAAATATGTCGGACGCAGAACATATGCTTTGATGGAGGATCTTGCCACCTATTTCCAGAATTATTATAAGCACTCTTAATATATTCATGTCTATATGAAATCAAACAAATGTTGGCTTGTGGAGTGACAAATTTTTTCAAATTTCTCAAAAAGAAACTCTAACCTTCTTTTGTCTCACCTTCCACAATAGCATAAGCAATAGGAATTATGTTGTCGTTCCCATCTTGTGCAACTGCTACCAATAGAGTTCCTTTGTACTTGCCGTATAACCAAGTCCCATCAACTTGTACTATTGGTTTGCAGAATTTAAATGCAGATATACACGGATCAAAAGCCCAAAATAATCTATGAAAAATCCTTATCCCACCTATCAAACTATTCTCATGATAAGTTGTGATGGTTTCCATTTCTATTTTAGTTACTAGAGCAAACGTTTTCATAACCAACAACCATTGTGGGAGTTGATTGTAAGACTCTTCCAAGTTACCATAATTTTGTTCGATTGCTTTATTTTTTTTCTAATCCAGGCCTTTTTATAACTAACTGTGTAGTTATGTAAAGCCCGAATCTGAGCGACAATGACCTTCACTTTGATGGAAGGATCCACTTTTCACAACTTGTATTATGCTTTGACATATCATGTTAGAATCGAGCTTTGTATGATCTTGTGACAATGCATAATTTGTGCATGTATGAGACACATTCAATTTACCAATAACCCACAATTCACTTTTGTTGCGTTTTGAAGCTCTGCATCTAAACAAACAATTTGAATTTGAACAATAAATGACATCCTTTCTAAATCTGATTTGTATACCACAAAATTCAATGATTGTTTTAAATGGTAACATTTGATTGCATGTACGCATTCATCTTTGTTATGAAACTTCATTCCAACTGCAAGAGTTCCATCTACTGTTGGGTCTTCGTTAATGAACAAGTGATCAAATTCACTTGATTTTTGTTGAGTATCTAAATTGATGCTCTTCAAGTGACATGGTGGATCGAACTTAGATAGAATATGTTGATCTTCTGCTTCCAAATCTTCCATATCAATGTCATCACCAGAATTATCAGATGATTCTTCGAAGTATGTTTCATCATCTTCACTATAATCACTTAAATCTTCCTCGTTGATACTATGTAAGACACTAAGAGGAAGATCACATTGTAGACTTGTTGGAGGAGATTGATGATGTAGTTGAAAAATTTCTGGATGAATTTGTTCTAATTGGGTAGAGTATGGCTTGTAGTGTTGTGATGATTCACAGTGTTGTGATGATTCATAGTGTTGTGATGGAGAATATAAGTCGAGTTGATAAGGTATGTTTGATGTCGATGGTTGATCAATGTTTGTTGATGGAGGACCAGACTCAAAGGTAACATATAACTCGATGGTGCTGAGTTGTGACCACTGTGCATAAACATCAAACATCAACTCAACATCTTCGTCGTTGCAAATCTTCATGAGTTCAAACCTTGTTGTATTTTCACCAAAGAATACAAGGTGTCGATAAACTATATCACTTATCGTGACATTGTCACCAAGCTGTAATTTTTTTCTAATGACATTCTTTAGACAAGCAAGGTTGCTTCCTGAATGTACTTTGAACGCCTTTTTATAGTCACTTATGAATGTTTTACCTTCAACTCCATTGACAATTGAACCATTATTAATAACTATTATTTATTTTTATTTTTATTATATTTGACAGATTTAATTCTGATGGTCTGAATTTTGCTAAAGTTCCTCATAACGACGTAGAAGGATATCGAAAAACAATTGATCACATGATGGTTAAGGAAGTAATATATTAAATCATATTTATTTGAATTTTTTAAATATTTTATTTTTTATACTTGTTATAATGAATTTAACTTATTTTTTACATGTCAGTTTTATTGGAGACCTTATCTCAGGTTCCAACATGAAGTTTCAGAAGAAATTAAGGTCACTTGGACTGCATGTACTTATCTACTTTGTTTTCATATTGTTGAAAAACATCATATAAATAGAGTCGCACTCCAATTCGGTTTCCATCAACAAATACCACAACCACCAGAGAATATGAAACTGTATCACGAGGTCGACATGAGGCGTGGGATTGATGATAATTGAAACTGGGTATGGAGAGAAGAAATTAACCATTGGAACGAGCGCCATAATTACGTGTTGCGAGGTAATATCCTACAAGGTGTTTTATGTCATAGCATAGAATATATGATTTGGTTTAGACAACACACCAAATTGTTTATATCTTCGTGACCCCCGTTTACAACCGCCATCATATCTTCTTGTGCAATCGACCTCCCAATTAACCTCACAACAACAACACACAGCAGAACCGTCTTCATCATCACCTCACATACATGTCACTACCGAAGTTCCATTTTGTGATCCACCATAATCTCAGTATTACGTTCCGTCGGTGCCAAAAATACCAATACCCGGTTATCCGACCAAACATGGGCTTATCTATAATTTGTTTGGAACTCAGTGTACAACTCCTGAATTGACTTATGATGTATTTGATTTGATGTATAATCAACAATCTCAAAATTTAATGGAAGCAGGTGTCAGTAGTTCTAATCCATCTACAACTTACATTGAAGAAAATGATTAAAACGAAGATCAATCGAAAGAACCACAACTTGCTCAGAGAGCTAGACGAGTTCGAAGACACCCTACATGTGGGACTGGGGGTCATTTATGTGGACATCATTGATATAAATTTGATGTGTTTTATTTTTCCAAATTTCATGTATTTTTATTTTCATGTTAGCAATATAAATTTCTTTTCATTTAATTGTTATTATTATTCAATTTTTATTATCATTTATTTATTTTTATTTTTTTTTGAAATTTATAATATAATATATATATTTTTTATATAATCATTTTAAATATAATAATTTTTAATTATAAGTATGATAATTATTTATTATCATAATAACAATAATAAAAATATAACATTTATTTATGATTTATTAGTGTATTTTTTTAATTTATTATTAGTATTTTTGTTTTTTAAATACTTAAATTAGTAATTAAATTTAATTATAATAATTTTTAATTATACATATAATAATAATTAAATTATAAATTTTATTTATAATTGTTAATATATTTTATTTTTTAAATAACTAAACTAATAATAATAAACAATTTTTAAAAATAAAAAAAAAAACCAAAATTTGTAGTTGGAGGTCGCTTCTTGAGGGAGAGGCTTCCTCTTTAGGAAGTCGCTTCCTCAAGGAGAGATTTCCTGTTGAATTTAAAAAGTATAGCAGGCTGGGAATTTTTTTTTCAATGTGTGGCATTTAGAGAATAAACAATTAAAATAGAAATATTCGTATAAAACACTCTATTGGTTGTGAGAAATTGGGCACAAAATAACACTTCAATAAATAGCAGAGAACACCTTTGAATGGCCAAAAACTATTTCCTTAAACGATGATGTGATAAATCAAATAAATACCCCTATTATATGAAAATGACATTACCAGAATAAATAAATAAATAGCACCAAAGTTTTAGATTTTATCATAAACACTAATTTCCTCAAACCTACAAAATCACAAAGATGGGGCTGTCTTCACAAACCGCACCGTGTACCACTCCATTATCGGGGTACTATAAAAATATAAAAGAAAATATTAAAATATATTTATGAATAAATATTTAATTTAATTTCACTTAACGTTTTAATTTTTATTTTTTTTTTCAATTTAGTTATTTATTTTAATTTTAAATGACAATTTAATCTTTTATGTTTTAAAATGTCAACAATGTTATATTTATTTTTTGCAAAATTTTAAAAAATTCATCAAAAATTTCAACAAAAACCCATAAAATTAATTACTATTTCAATATAATTTTATCAAATTCATAACTTAAATATTTAAATAAACTCATATTTTTATCTTTAACAACATCAAATAAAAAATAAAAAATATGAGTTTATTTGAAGATTTGAGCTATAAATTTGATAAAATTTATTTTATATTAAATAATATAACTAAATTTATGAGTTTTGTTTGAAAATTTTAAAACATAAAAGATTAAATTATCACTTAAAATTAAAATAAAAGACTAAATCAGAAAGAAAATGAAATTAAGTTAAAGGACTATAAGTAGTATTTCCCTATATTTATATACAGTAAGAATGATTTTTTTTTTATTTCAATATTTTAGGAACAAGTGAGTGCAAAAAGTTTTTTTTTTTATAAAATTTTCTGATATACAACTTCAACTCTAAAAAACGTGTAAAAAGTACAAAATATCACTTCTAAAAATCATTTTAAATATTTTTTAAATTAATTTTTTATTATGTTACTATTTATTTAATTCATTTGATTTTAATTATTTTTTTTTCTCAATAAATAGGGCTAAAGACGACAAAGTTGTAGTGGAGAGGATCAAACAGAACATGAGAATGAGAAGGATAAGGCAGCACGAGAAAATACCTAAGATGAGGGTGAACCGACATATTCTCATGTATTAATTATAATATATTAATTATTAAATATTATAGTGTATTAATGATATATTCATTTATTTGTGGTGTATTTATAGTGTATAATATGGTGTATTATTTATAATATATTAATTACTAATTATAGTATATTAAAAAGAATGTGTATCGAAAAGTTTGTCTTTTCTAAAAACACATTTTGTATTCGAAAATTGAAAGAAATTTGTTCATGTGATTTTGAATATAAAACACATATTTTTATGATTGTAACAAATTTTTAAGAAATTATAAATTTGACAAAATTACGATTAACTAAGTTAACAATCATATAAAAATATACAAGAACTTTAATCCAATTTTTAAGAATTTAGCTATTGCACCATGTAAGAAAAAAAAAGAATTTAGTTTTCGTATACATAATATTTAAATACAATTTTATACTAAATAACACGAAACATTGTGAAGATATTTATTGTGGAGACAGTTTACAATGAATATTACTACGAAATAAAAGTAATAAAATGAAAAACTTATTGTGAAGGTAAATTTGGGGGAAAATATTTATATAAGAGATTTAGTTGTTAATTTAATAACTAAAAACCAAATTTATGAGTGGTTGGATGAGGATATTGTAAGAAAGGAAATTGGGTAGTAACGTGGGTAATTGAAGGAGTAGAAACCCAATCAGGAGTGATGATGAATATGATTACGATGAGAGGAGGAGGTGTTGGCGTGTTTGGTAGTAATAACGATATCGTGAGAGTGAGAAACAAGTGTTCAAGAATAATAAAAAGGAAAGGAGTTGTTGTGGCGAGAAGTTCGTTGAAGTCAGAAGCAGATGTAATTGTGATTGGGAGTGGCATTGGTGGATTGAGTTGTGCAGCACTTTTGGCAAGATATGAACAAGATGTTTTAGTTCTCGAAAGTCACGACCATCCTGGAGGTGCTGCCCATTCTTTTGATGTCAAAGGAGGTTACAAGTTTGATTCAGGCCCATCTCTATTCTCTGGGTTGAACTCAAGAGGCCCACAGGCTAACCCACTGGGTCAAGTTCTTGATGCTTTGGGAGAGTCCGTACCATGCGCTACTTATGATTCATGGATGGTCTATCTACCTGAAGCAGAATTCTTGTCACGCATTGGGCCTACGGAGTTTTTGAATGACCTTGACAAGTATGGCGGTGGTAAATCTGCCGTTGAAGAATGGAAGAAGCTTCTAGATGCTGTTATTCCATTGTCTACAGCTGCAATGGCTCTTCCTCCTCTTTCTATTCGTGGAGATTTAGGCGTTCTTTATACTGCTGCTGCTAGATATGCTCCTTCTCTTTTTAATACTTTTTTCCAAATGGGCCCACAGTCTGCTCTTCGTTCCACACAGCTTCTCAAACCTTTCTCTCAAATACTTGACTCTTTGGAACTCAAAAATCCTTTTCTACGCAATTGGATTGACTTACTTTCTTTCTTGCTTGCTGGTGTCAAATCTGATAGTATACTCTCTGCTGAGATGGTCATTAATTTATGTCTAAACCAATCATCATATATTTTATTGCATATATACTATCTTTTTACACATCATAATTTAGGTCATTCTTTTTCTCCTCTCTCAGGTTTACATGTTTGCTGAATGGTACAAACCAGGTTGCAGTCTTGAGTACCCCCTTCATGGAGCCGGCGCCATTGTCAACGCTCTCCTACGAGGACTTGACAAGTTTGGTGGACGGATTTCTCTTCAAAGTCACGTACAAAAGATTGTTGTGGAAAATGACAGAGCCATTGGAGTTAAGCTCACTAGTGGTCAAGTGAGTAGTATATATATTCATAACAAATTAAGATCAAATTCAATTTTATCTATGTGTTTGTGTCATGCTTGATGCAGTTCATACGGGCTAAAAAGGCTGTTGTCAGCAATGCATCCATGTGGGACACTTTAAAATTGCTACCTGAACAACTTGTTCCAAAGTCTTACTCAGATAGGATTAACACCACTCCTCAGTGTGAATCGTTCATGCATCTCCATTTGGGATTTGATGCTAAGGTTTTGGTGACTGAATTTACTTTTTTGTTTTTTTTTACTATTATATTCATTCATTCAACATTGAGTTTGAGTTTCAGGATATACGCAGTGATTTAGGAATTCATCATATAGTTGTAAATGATTGGGAAAGAGGAGTTGATGCAGATCAGAATGTTGTGTTGATATCAGTTCCTAGTGTACTTAGTTCTAATCTTGCACCTCTTGGGAAACATGTGTTACATGCTTATCTGCCAGGAACTGAACCATTTGAGTTGTGGGAAGGACTTGATCGTAGGAGTGCTGAATACAGAAATCTTAAAGCTCAAAGATCAGAGGTATTGTATTGTATATGTATATGTATGAAATCTTATGTATTTAATGAATGAATGATGATTATTGATTATTCCAACGCAAACAACAACAGGTAATGTGGAGAGCAGTGGAGAGAGCATTAGGGCCAGGTTTCAAGAGGGAGAAATGTGAAGTGAAGTTAGTTGGAAGTCCATTGACACATCAAAGGTTTCTTAGGAGGAACAGAGGAACATATGGAGCAGCTATGCAAGCTGGTAAAGATACATTTCCTGGACATTCAACACCTATCCCACACCTTTATTGTTGTGGAGATTCCACTTTTCCTGGGATTGGAGTCCCAGCTGTTGCTGCTAGTGGTGCAATTGTAGCTAATTCATTAGTTTCAGTGTCTCAGCATTCCCAGCTGCTTGATGCAATTGGAATCTGAACTAAATTCTCCAACTTATACGTACACATCAAATCAATATTACACAGTATTTTTATTTTCCTCTTACATTATGTATAATATAATACAATATTGATCTCTATATCATGGATTCAGATTCTCTCCTGTGTTCTGAGCATATGAAGGCATTCAAGGCTAATGCATAAGGCACTTTTATCTATTGATGCTTTTTTGGGGTTTTTCACTTTCATATTCCCTTTTTGAGTTTCATATACGAAAATGCCACACTTCCAAAAATATATATCAAAATGCCATCTTTTTTTCTCTCAGATGCTGGTCGCAATATGGGGGTGCGACCTCTTGATGGCTTTTTTTTTGAACGTTTTCACATGGTCGCATCCTGGGGATGCGACCTCCTACTAACCAATTCAAATTTTTTTCATTCCCCTTTGCCATTAGGAGGTCGCATCCCCAGGATGCGACCATGTAAAAACGTTCAAAAAAAAAAGCCATCAGGAGATCGCACTCCCAGGTTGCGACCAGCATTTGGAGAAAAAAAGATGGCATTTTGGTATATATTTTTGTGAGTGTAGCATTTTGGTATATAAAACTCAAAAAGAGATATGAAAGTGCAAAACCCGCTTTTTTGTTCTTTCTTTTCATTTCCCTATTTCTACCTCTTCATTTTTTTAGTTGTTTAGATATAGAGCATCATTGCATTTGGACACAACATTTACTATTTTTTGTGTCCAATCCTTTCTTTTGCTTTTTAAGAACGAAAAGGTTGAGAAACTTTTTTTAATTAATGACTTGTACACCACTGCAAGTACAATGGATCTTTCCAACTATTTCTATATTTAAATTTGATTAAATAAAAGATTTGGAGAAAACATCGGGTTGATAGATTTTTACAATAAGATTGTGTTTTGCTTTCGATGGTGATTGCTGAGAGATAAAGAGGGATGAGAGAGTGAAAGAACATAAAATGAAACAATTTTGTCACCAATATCTCTATTTTTGCTACTCACACCCTTCAATTCTTTTATAATAACAAATATTTAAAATATCATTTTAACATTTATAACTCTAAACTGAATTCAAACGTATATTTGAACTCAATTCACGTTTTCACTTTTCACTTTACTATTGAAGCAAGCATTATATATCTTCTTAAAAAAAACAAAAATTTGTATTTAATAAAAATATTTCAATTTTTTTTTATGTAATAAAAGACCTCACATTCTAATATTCTTAAAACTAGAACCAATAAGATTTTATATAAATTTAACATTATTTCAACAAATATTAAAATCAATACACATCGTTATCACTTTTAAAAAAATATCATACGAAATTAATTATATTTATTTAATAAATAATTTAATATATAAATGTAAACTCTAAAATATGAATCAAACTATTTAAAATTACAAAAATAAAAAAAGAGGTGAAACTTTTATTGAATCGCAAAAAAAATATAAATAAATTTATCAAAACAACTAATAATTTCTCTTGGTGATTGTTAGTTGATACAATTTTGAGAGATTTATTAGTAATAAAATATGTTTGTGAAACTTAATGATATAAATTTTCTTAAAGAAGAATCTTCGAGATACTTTATGTAACACTCCGACTATTAACATTACCTGACTCAATTAGTTGTAGAACTGTTTGAAAGTGGTATTTTATTTTTTTTAAAAAAATTGAGGGATGTGAGTAGAGCTGTCAATTTGATAAACCCTTAATTATTGGTCCCAGCCCACATTTTAAAGGGACCAAAAAAATTAATAATTTAAAAGGCTCCAAAAACAAAGCCCTTAAACTAAAAGCCCTGGGCTTAGGAGCCCATAGGCCCATTTTTTTTAAAAAATAACCGATTTTCTTTTTTGATAAAATATTTTTGATTTCTTTTTATAAAAAATGTCTTATTTTTTTTTTCGATAAAAAATTTATGATTTTTTTTGATAATTTTTTTTTGAATAAATTTTTTTTCAAAGAAAAAATCTTAAAATTAACAAAATATTGGGGGATGGGCTCCTAGAACCCCCTCCCTTAGACTCCATAAAATAATAGACCGAAATTTTAAAAAAATTATTTTGATAGAAAGCCTAATAATAAAAAAAAATAATTAAAGGGATCTTGTAATTGGGTTTTTTTTTTGATGGTTCTAGATGTGAGTAGTAAAAAGGAGATCTAAATAGCAATATTGAAAATGACAAAGCAATTGCAAGAGTAATTTTTTTTTTTTACGATTGTTTTGGACGATTAATAATTTTCAATTACATAATTATTTGTTTAAAAAAACTTAAAATTTGTTGAAATCTAGTCTGTTAAATAGAAAAGTCACCAATTACGTGAATACGAGCGATCACAATAATTTAAATTGAAAAAAAAACACTTAACAGATCAAAATAAAATACAAAAATAACTTAAAAATTAAAAATATAATTAAATTAAAAATAAAATGAAACAATAATTTAAATTATAGTAGGGCATACAGATATATATAAAATATTGGAATTATTTTTGTTATTATAGTTTCCGTATTAAGTTTTCTTTGAAAAAGTTTTTCAAATTTAGTTAGAAAATATTTAACATAAAATTTAGAAATCAAAGAGAGACAATTAATTAGCATCAACAAATTAATGTTATCAAATATAAATGACTTGAAATTTTTAAATTTGAATATTGTATTAATTATTTAGTAGTTTCAATGGCTACACGATATGTTTTCTTAGGATATGTTAACTTGGAAGTTAAGTTCTAGAGAACCAAGTCTATATTCTGTAGTATATTGAGATTTTAATTATATTAAAAAGAAAAAAACATAATCTTAAATTTTACTTTATACCCTCACATTTATACCCATATACCCATATTTTTACAAACTACTTAGTTTATAATTTTCTTCAAAACATAATTTCCTCTCTACTTTGCCGAATTCAATGAATTCTAAAAAACTTAAACAAAATATTTGGAGCACGTGTCAAATAAATTAAGATTTGCATATCCGAATTTTTTTTCAAGTTTTCCAAAATACATATATATATCAAAAAATTTCAAAAAATTAATAAAATATAAATATATAATTTTTTGAGATACAAATGTTTCTAGAAAATTCAATCTGTGTTATAAAAAACTTTTTTTAAATTTTCTGAAACACAAACTTATATTAAAAAATATAAAATTTTGATATTTTTTAAAAGGGTAATAATAAAGATAGTAGACTTGCCACTTTGATGTTTTAATAAAAAAAAAAAAGTTGCTCACGTTTTAAAACATAAACACCAATGGAAAAAAAAGTAAAGGAAGATAGATGTAATTTTGCCACTATATTCATATATCTAGCATATAATATATATTTGTTCCACTAACAAAATCTCACACGTGCGCGCACGTACTTTGTTGAACGGAAACAATTCATGAAGATTATTTAAATCCTAGACAAGTTATAGGGTCGGTAATTTATATAAAGAATCCATTTGTCTATGTTTGAATTAATAAAATTTGTGCTCTGCCTACCTAGAAAATGAATAGATGAGTTGTGGTTCATTTCACAGTCAATCAAAATTCTAATGGTCCAAAAAGGCTCAGCTCCTTTTACTTACTTCCAATGTGACTCTAACGCTCAATCATTTAGGCACACTGCCTTCTTCTAAAAGCAGAGTGATGATAGACTTGATAATCTCGTTTTTTAGAACGATCACATTCTGAAAGCAAGCAAAAAATAATGGTACTGTTACTACAACAAAACAAAACCAAAACAATACGCTACCATACTGCATATGTGACAGATGAATGAATAGAAACAATGGTCGGTTAGGCATTAGAAATGGAATATAGGTGTAATAAAAAGGCACCTCTGGTTTTCTAATGAGCTCCTTCAGAATGGAATGCAGAGTCAACCGTAGCTCCTTGAACAAGACAGCTATTTGGGCCGGTGCATTCAGTTTCAACCATCCATCAATGATCACCAGTCCAGTCTATCACGTAAAGGAAATAAACTTAAAAAAGAAACAAGAACGACACTCTTGAAAGCACTATTTTCAAAATCAGCGAATTGAGAATTTCTCATTAAATTGTCTTTGTTTACTAAACAATTTAGTAGGCAAGTGGCAAATAACAAAATGGTATAAATAATTTCAAAAAGATCATGGTGTTTTTCTCAACTCTTTTATTGAGTGGCATGTCGACGTGTGGATTGACGAATCGTGCCATAAAATGCCATAAAACGATAATAGGAGCAAATAAAAATTCCTTCCCAGTATTGCTATGAAAAACTCAAATAAAATGCTCTATTGGTTTTGAATTTCATTGCAAATTTCAGCAAAATAGTTAAACAGCTTTGAATGGACATGATCACACAGTGCTTAAAAGATGACAAATCTAGGGTTAGTATTTTTAAGGTAGATTTTGTAAATTTTAAAACTTGAGAACTTGTTTCACAGTGGACCACCAATTGAGGTACAGGTGGTCCATCTTAGCCATTGCTATAAGCATCATTTATTTGGAAAAAGAGTAACCGAACATGTACCTGATGCTGAACATTGATTGACCCTCCAAAGAGCAAAATTGAGTATGGAGAAATGACCGATGTATCTCGTAGAAATATTTTGTTTGTTTCAACCTGACAATTTTAATAGTTTGCAAAATATTTCAACATAATTTTTCTGCAGGAATGTATCAATATGCATAATCATTCGGATGATACTTATCCCAAGAATACATGACGGAGTAAATAAAAAAAGAGACGCTAATATATGTCAATGGAAATGATAGTTTTCATAATCATTAATTGAGTAGATTTGATGATATTTGTAATTATGTAACTATTCTCATAATTAATTAGTCCAGCTGTAGATTAGCCGTTATAGTATGACTCATATAAGTCTATATAATTATTTAAAGGAGAATTCTCCAATGGAAATGAAACACTTTACCAATAAGAAATTATGAGTTTAACATGGTATCAAACTAGGTTGCAATCCAAATCAAATTTCTCTGTTATTTTGCGATCATAGTTCCTTGCCAACGTCAATCATAGTTTCTTGGTTGTTTCAGCTCTATTTTTTCTTGAAATCTTACTTCCTCACCTACGACGATCATAGTTTTGCTACTGTTTCTGCATTATCTGTTTTACCTTTGACATTTCCTAAGATCTCTTCATTTGTTTCCCTCGGCACCATGTTCACCCACAAGCATGATATTTTTTTTGTCCGTTTTAATGGAACAAATTACTCTACATGGGTATTTCAGCTCCAGATTTTTGTAAAAGGAAAAGAGCTTTGGGGTCATGTCACAATTATGCCCCTGAGAAGACACAAAAAGATGTCTATGTCTAATGGGAAGTCAAAGATGCATAAGTCATCGCATGGATCATAGGTTCTATTGATCCTAATATCATTCTCAATCTCCAACCTTTTGCTACGACAACAAAGATGTGGGACTACTTGAAGAAAATATACAACCAAGACAACGCTGCTCGGCGGTTCCAGCTTGAACGTGAAATCGCAATTTTACAACAGAGTATTTCCATTTCTGAGTTTTATTCTCATTTTATGAATTTTTGGGTTGAACACACTGATATTATCTATAACGATTTGTCAAGCAAAGGGAAAATTACTGTGCAAAAAGTTCACGAGACTACCGAACGTGATCAATTTTGATGAAATTGAGATATGATTTTGAAGGACTAAGGTCCAATCGCATAAACTGAGCTATTGCCCTATCCTTGGATACTTGTATCAACAAACTACTTTGTGAGAAACGTCTTCTCACACAGACAACCATGGAACAACAAAAGGTTGTTTCTCTCCCTGCGGCATATGTGATACAAGGCCAACCGTGTGAGCGAGATATGAGTACTATCCAATGTTTCTGTTGCAAAGGACATGGACATTTTGCTTCCAATTGTCCTAAAAAATTCTATAATCATTGCAAAAAGGATCGTCATATCATTAAAGCATGTCCAACCAAACCATCAAAGAAAACGACAACAACCTTCACTACATCTGTTGGTCCTTCTACAACTCTTGTTTCTATGAACTAGAATTCACATTCCACCGTTCTAGACTTAACCCCTAAAATGGTTCAACAAATGATCATTTTAGCCTTTTTTGCTTTGGGTCTTTTTGGTAACATTACTTCCCCCGACTCTCCTTGGTATTTTGACTTAGGGACATCTAATCATATGATCAACAATGTTGCTGCCCTTACTAATGTATCAAGTTACCCTGGTAATCTCCAAATACAAACCTCTAATAGAAACATTTTTCTTATTGTAGAATCTCTCACCAATGTTTATGTTTCCCCTGATTTTACTAGTAATCTTATTTCAGTTAGTCAATTAGTTGACAATGATTGTAGAGTTGAATTCTCAAAATCTGGTTGTCTTGTACAAGATCAACAATCAGGGAATCTAACAAGAATTGAGGATTGAGACTGTATAACAGATGATGCTTGAGAAGTTCTTATCAGGAGACATTACGATAAACTTTGTTAGTTCAAATGACCACTGAAAGGTGTCTTCACTAAGTCATAGAGATCATCGGTTTATTTATAAATGTAACAAGCTGGTGCATATGATTTATACGTTGCTTGAGGGGGAGTTCTAAAATTTGTGTAAATAGGCCAATGATGCAAATATAGTAATTAGAGAGGAGTTGAACAGCACCGACAGTGTTGCAAACAGAGATTTGGAGGGAGGCGCGCACATGTTTAAAACGCTTCTTGCTGGTGGTGGTATAAGTTGCTAGAAAATACTCTGGCATGTCGGCAGAGAATGAGAATTGATTGAAATAACAAGAAAAAGAAAAGGGTTCAGTTGAATAAATTCTAAATACAACTATTACTACATTAGTAGACTTTCAGGAACTCAGATAGAGAATTAGTGATAGGGCAGGCCACGGAGGATCAAACCAATGATACTATGGTGAGAAAAAAAAAAGAACTTCAAATGTTATTGTTAATAACTTGATACGTTAAGAACTTGATACAAAAGATTGAACACTAACCTCTATTTATAAAATACATAGACTCACATCTAGGGAAATCGCGAAATAAATCATAATAATAAGTAATATAAAAACAATCTTAAGATACTCTAAGATTATAAACTGACCATAGGAAAAAAAACTAAATTCTCTAGTATAATTTTGATATTATAAGATAATATAAGACATTTTCTTATAATATCATACATTACTTTGATTTCAAAGCAAAAGATTAAATGAACCGATTTAAAAAGATAATAAATTTCTAAATTATGTTCGAGAAGACACATATCAAGTTAAAAAGGAACTTAACAACAAAGTTCTGAAAAAAGATTTACAAACCTTTTCAAGGAACACAAGAAAGGGGTACTGGAAGGCTTTTGTGTTACTGTTGATCGAAGATGGGTGGACATGAACTTCTCTTCTTCCATCAAACCAGACTGTACGATTAGAAATTGCAGAGCTAGGAGACCGCTTAAGATTACTGAGAGCTGCTGCAACAATACCTTGCTCACCAGCAGCAACATTGGGGTATAAACCTGCACACAATATAGCCTGCAAAGGTACACTGAGATATTTGCTTGAAAAAATATCTGATTGTGATATTTGCTCATCATTTTTTCAACATCACTTATATACCACTTCTAATTTCTGGATAGGATAGATCAGGAAATAGAAGGGTCTGAGAATGAGTAGCCTTGTTAAGAGACTGACCCTTTTCGCAGAAAATATTATAAAATAATGTAACACATAAGTGATGCCCAACAAGCATTTCCCAAAAAGGACAAATGGATTACTCTTTAAAATGATATGCAATAAGAACTACATATTCTAGATATGGAAGACACCGATTGCACAATGACAAACTACACATTATGTCAAAAAGTGACGATCAAAAGGGATGGAAAAGGTCATGGTGTGGACTCATTCTGGACACTACGAAATGATGGAAATGACAACATACATTGAAAATAACTTGGTGAACAGAAACAAGTGCCTAAAGTGAGAGAATCGTAGAACATCTCCTTGAAGCTTTGGTGAAAAAGAAGAAATCATTGCCTAAAAGTTACAACTAAATATATTCAAATCTTACCTTCAAAATTGACGAATGATGTGCATACATATTAAATGGCTGCGAAGCATCAGAAAGCCACCTATCAAGATTCCCTATCCTTTTTCCATCCATCTGAAGTGGTTGTCCCAAATAAAAATCAGAGAATTGCAAATAAAGCATTTTCACTTTTAGTCTTTTCAAAGAGTTACAAATAAAGCATTTTCACAAATAGAGCAATTAATATAGAAGACATATAAAGGAATATACATGATTATGTGAATAAATTAACTCTACCTTCTAATTACTGACGATTGTAAATATATTTTGTAGTTATTATTTATTACTGACAGCAGCTGGGGGTTTAGGAGCATGAACTAATATTCCAGAAGAATAAACAATCAGAATCAAAATTGGATCATTCAGATCTAAGTTGATTTGATTGTATTTTTGGGACCGAATCAAATCACTCTGAGTTGGTTTTAGTCCCATTTTATATGTTTTAATTCTGCATGTATTAGGTAGTAAGACAGCCCTGTCTATATATATGTCCAGTTTCTATTTCTGAAATATAACAAGTTGTTTTCTTCTCCTCTCCCTGCCTTAACCTAGCAGCACCTCTAAAATCACAATTACAATATTATTCTTTGCTTTTATTAGGCTTTCATAGCTTCCTTAGATAGCCTATGCTGAAAGGGATCATGTTTCTATTTGCAGGGTTGTATATATACTTGTAAATCGAAGTGGAAAACATTCAGATTTAGGTTGGCAACATAACAGAGCTATTTGGTTCTTCAAAATTTCTTCACAGTTCACGTTTTTGGGGCTTTAGTAGATGTTTACTTTGGACTCTTGTATCCATCCACTCTCTGATGTGAGAGGTAGCACCGCCAAGCATTTTGAATGCCACCAACCGGCTGGCTGCCAAAGCATTGCTGCCACGCGCCCTCACACATTTCCACATGTAGGGATGTTTGCCGGCACATGATGCCAACATGCCAGTATCCAGACTGCCATTGTGCTCGTCAGCTCTTCTTTCTGTTATGGTCTTGTTTGGCTTTCTGCTACCCTGTTTGGTTTTTTTTTCCTAGCTGCAATGTTGATTTCTGTTCGCAATCAACTGATGTGTTTGAGCCTTGGGCTATCTGGCTCAGTCCAATAGGAGCCTTTAGTATTAGGGTACCAGTTTTCTGCTACTGACAGCTGGAATAGCTTCAAATACAACAGTTCAGTTGAATGACTACAGTATATATACTTCTCGAGTAACTTGTTTAATGAAAGAAAGCGAGAGACATATGATGAAACCATGTGTTTCAACGGCACCACAGAGACTTCATAATATAGGCTGGACAACAAATCACTATACAATATGTTGAGAAATACATAGTTGGTTATTTACTACTAAGATATGTTATATCTTGTAGACGATTATGTTTTTATTTAGCCCAGATTTAGCTTGCGATTAAGGGATTCTTCGTACAGTTTTGACTATAAATAATATCAAGCTGAGAGCTAATCACTCAAGTCATTCAGTATCAAAATTTTGTTCTCAAGTTGTTATTAGAGTTCACGATCAGTGGGACTATCAAAATCTCAAAAACCCTAGCCATCACAATCATTCATTTAACTGTCCCGCCAACCGTCCAAGACTCACCGCTGTACTCGATACAGTAACCTCAAAATCAGACTCGCCATAGGCAGATTGGCCAGTCCCCGAAGAGCTGTCATCTTCTGCTTCTCCACGTGCCACCGTCCTGTTCTCAGTTCACTGCGCCGTTTGTCCGGTTCTGCTCTCCGTCCTCTGTACCGTCTATTCTGACCTTGTTTTTCGTTAGTGGATCCCACGTTCTACAGTGTTTTGGTGCTGTTCAACATTCTGGTGCGTTGTGGACAGTGTTCTGAATCTGTTTTCTGTTCCTTCGTATCCTCCAAGTACTGTCAAGTTGAGTTCAGTTTCAGGGGTATCAGAGAAAAACAATAACAAAGCTGAATCATCCGGTAAGAGTCTTGTGTTCTATGTTTTCTCTGGTAATCCCTCTATAACAACGAAGAAACTCAATGGTGATAATTATCTTCTGTTTCCTTAGGATTTGATAACTTGGTTCTGCTGGAAGTTTCAGGCTTAGAAACACCTGAAACCTTGTCAGACTCCTTAGATGCTTTACTATTTGCATCTGAACCTTTCTTGCAATATCTGCTTCCTAGTCAAAATCATCTTCAGAAGGAACATCGTCCACTACAACACCATCAGTATCACTATTATGTCCATGATCAGATTGTTTGTCAACATGCTCGACATCATCCTCAGTACCCAGTCAACAGCTATGAGATGAGTCCCAAACTATGATCCATTGAGTTTCCGAATGGCACTTTCATTGTGGCCCTTGCTTCCGCATAAAACTACCGCCTTTATTGCGGTTTCTATTTTTCTGAAATCTTAACCACCATCATTGTGGTCCTTTTGTCGCCTTCATTGCGGTATCTATTTCTTAGCCACCTTCATTGTGGTCCTTTTGCCGCCTTCATCGCGGTTTCTATTTCTTAGCCACCTTCACTGTGGCCCTTTTTGCTGCCTTCATTGCAGCAACTTGAGATTTCTTTTTGGCTTAATTTGCACTCCATATAACTCCTCCCATGACAACCTTGCTGATCTTCTAACTAAAGGGTTGAACAGCAACAACTTTGAAAGAATTGTATTCAAGCTGGGAATGGAGAACACCTATTCACCAACTTGAGGGAGGTGTCAAAATATGTTTCTGTTTAATATCCCTCAAGTATAGGGATTCGGTTGAATAGGAGTAATAGTAGGGATTCAGTTATATAGGAGTACTAGTAGAAATTTAGTTATATATGAGTACTAATAGGGATTCAGTTATATAGGAGTACTAATAGGGATTTAGTTATATATGAGTAATCATAGGATTTGGTTGTTTAGTAATCTAGTATAAATATATCTGATGTATTACCAATATAATTAATTCAAGAAATATATTTTATTCTAATTCTTGACAATATTGATTGCGAAAGAAATGTTTGGAAGAATGACTGTGAGATAGTTCAATTTTTCAACCAATCTATCTCTTGAAATTGAATAGAGGTTCACCTGATTAGGTAGAAGTTTGATATTTGAATCCATAAGAGTATTAATTGGCTTGACAATCAATATAAATCCAATTAAAAAATGTCTTCAAGTATATTTAATTTTAAAATTTGGAATTATTTGCAATCAAAATATCTTATGTGCATGTTTGGCTTTGTTGAGTGGTTTAAATATACAATCAGTACGAACATATAAAAATCTTTTGATGAAATATGAGATCGAAATTTCATTAATAGAATGTGTTTGAGACTTGAGTAGAATCACTCCTCCCCAGACCTAGAGGATCACACCAGGTTTGTCTGGGGAGTTCCTGCCAAGTACTATCGTGGTCTTGGTTACCCGTCCTAATTCACTGACAATACTTAATAAAACAAGAAAGGCTGCAAACCTGATAATATTTTGGAAGAGTGATGAGACCAATGTCTGCTAGCAAAGTTCCAAACTGTACCCTCATCTCCCTGGCATGCAAATAAATCATGTCGAGTTGATACAAAAAATACTATTCACAGAAAGTTTTTGTTCCCTTAACATTGTAGTAACATGCCTTTTGGCATTCCCTTAACATACATTAATGTTAATGTTCATAAGATTCAAATCAATTATACATTGAATTACTATTTCAATATACTTCAGTAAGTTTCTTTTAGGGTACACAGTATAATTGATGGAGACATTAGTTCTAGCAATTTCAGCAAGTTTTTCATACTTATTAGACACATTGAAAAAGAGTTTAAGGTCAATATTAGAATCTGTCCAAGAAAAAGCTGTCTCTTAATCATTACTGAGTATTGATAAATCACAGAATCGTATTAAAAAGAAAGGAGACGTGAAATTGACATAGAGAATAATAAAAGACATAGACACTGTCAACTAACAGAATTCCCAAAGTGCATGTCATACGGACTCCTAAACATGTACTTATATTGATATTATATAACACACCCTTTACTTAGGGTATACTAAAATAAACTACTTCCGTAATCAACATTTTCCTAATTACTTAATCATAGAATAATTCTAGAACATTTTCCTAATTACTTATCTTTTCTAACTTTTTTTTTTCCGATAAACCGTGTCCCAATTCTGATTTACCCATTCTTTGTAGCTTTTCATTTATTTTTCAATTGCTGCACTGTTCATCGTGCGACACTGTTCACTGCGCAAAAAAAAAAAAGTAAAATAAAATCTGCCGTATCCCTTATCCGTTCCAATCACTGGTGGGTATATCCTTAGTCTATTTGAACACATAAACTCTCCAGCCTTTGCCGTGGCAGCTGTTGCAGCCTTTATGAGTGGGCTTTTAGCTGATAGGTTTGGAAGATTTGCAATTCAATTGATGGGATTCTTCTTGGTGCACGATTATTTCTCTTCGATGGTTTCAGATCTGCCCTAACTCTCCAATTTTGATCAACAAAAATATGTGTCATTGTTCAAACAGCCGTTATCTCTCCTGTTTTGGACGCATTTTCTTACTTTGATGATCGATCATGACTTCGTTTCGTTAGAGTTGTGCTGCTTCTTCTTTGGTGTTTGTCAAGCAATTTAGTTCTTACTAATAGATTATAACAGTGGCTTTTATTCCCACCGACGATCATTCCGGTGGTGTCCCTTTTCCCACAGATGAATCATATTAGTGACGACTTCTTCTTCCATTGATGGTTATTTTGACGATATCTTTTATTTTCATGACTCACACTTTAGCATGACAATTTGTCCCAGATGCACTGGCCCTATCTTTGTCCCAGATGTACTGGCCTTGCCTTTCTCTCCTTGAAGCATGCCTCTCTCTCCTTGAAGCAAATTCAAGTTTAAATATTTTGAGTCTCTGATATTATTGGTTTGAAGCTTCCAAATGCAGTTTTTTAGAAGGACGGACCTTGCTTTGTTCAACTGCTTGCCATGAATTTCTCTCATGCTGATGATCATTTCGGCTATCTGGCTAGGCTGTATTTATAGCAATTCTCTCCGACTTCACCTGCATCCCTGAGTTGCCTTTCCATCTTTTTTAACTATTTTACGGAGCAAAATATTATTTTCTTGTAACAAGCTTTAACTTGAGGGGGAGTGTTAGAATATTAGAAATATCTTATAATATCTTTTATATTATATTAGAGTATCTTGAGTTATTTTCTATGATCAATTCATAATCATAGAGAATCTTAGAATATCTCTCATTATTATTTATGATTTATTCCTAATTTAGGATTTAGTCTATGTTTCTCTATAAATAGAGATTAGTATTGAGTCTATTGTAATCAAGTCAGCATTAAGCTATTATCAATAATATTCAAACTTTTATTATTTTCTCTCCTCCTTTTCTCTAAAATCCCACAAATTCAACAATCTTATTGCTTCCTTCTTACTCACTGCAATATTTTTTTCTGAGAGCTTTTTTTTACTACATAGTTTGAGTTGTAATATTTTTTCTTGCATTTCAATTTGTTCATCTACACTTAGTGTAAATCACTTTTATCTTATAACATTATTAAGAACAATTCTATTGTTCAAGAGAGGTGATATCTCTTGTAATTAGAGTCTCTTCTTCAAAGGATAAATTGTTTGAAGAGTTCTCTTAGATTATTGAAGGTTTCTTGCTAATAATGTGTTAAAAGCTTCATAATAATAATTATATTGTTTGTGATACTGAACATAGGTCTTAGGTTGTTAGTAGCGTTGAACCAGTATAAATTCTTGTGTACTCACTCTCTTCTCACTCTTTTCTGCATTTTATTTATTTTTTCACTCACATTTAATGTTAATTTATTTCCAATCACTGCACTTAAAATTACTCAATAATTTTCAAGTCATTATTGTATCTTTATTTTTTAAAGTTTACAATTTCCCTTCTTGTGTCTGAAGTCTCTTGTTTAACTAGTTGCACAAAATTTATAAAGCATCTGGCTCAAAGTGAACAAGCCCATTGGAGTTGGAAGACAATAAATCCCAGCAAAGCTTGTGTCTTGCATCTTCATTAATAGCACAAATTGACAGAAGAACAAGACTTTGCTCCTAGCCATCTACCCAACTCCTTGATAAAGCCAAATGAAATTCCCAATCCATTTTAAAGCAACTTCATAAGAGAAATAGATCAAATATAAATGTAATAGCTAAAAAGTAACATGCCATGAACAATGGACTGAACCAATTGGACCCGCCCCATCCTTTCCCACAAGTCTTTTTTCTTTTTAATTTGGTCCTTTATGGGTTGAGATGAGTTTTTTTTGGGCTTACCTTAAAATATAGTATTAGAATATTAAAAAATATCTTATAAAATCTATTATATTATATTAGAGTATCTTTAGTTATTTCCTAAGATCAATTTAAAATCATAAGGGATATCTTAGAATGTCTTTCATTATTATTATGATTTGTTCTTGATTTAAGATTGATCTATGTTTCTTTATAAATAGAGAATAATATTGAGTCTTTTGTAATTAAGCTAGCAGAAAACTATTAACAAATAATATTCAAGTTCTTATTATTATCTCTTCCTCTTTTCTCTAAAATCGAACAACTTCAACATGATATCTAGAGCCTACTTCGATCCTCTTTGAACGATCCAACCTCTATTCCGCTTCCGAGTTCTCAACAGTTATGGAACATAATCATAGATTTTATTTTCCAACGTGATCATTCTTTTTTCAAACTACCACCGTGACACATTCCGATACTGGTTTAACTTGTTTTTGTTCAGTTTGTTATTGCCACACGTCACTGTTTCCGACGACTTTTTTGGTAAACTACCACTCCATCAGCTTTGCCTCTTCCAAATCGTCCCACATCTCAAAGCGAGTCGACGAAAGCCACCACACGCGCCTTACTGTCCACCACACGTCAGATCCACACATTGCTGCTATTCACCACGTGAGACAGCGCGTCTGGCAGCCGTTTATGTAATTATGGTAATCAGGAAACAATGGTCGCAAACTGTATTGCCGTATTTATTATATCCGTTCTTTGTAAATTCAATCTTTGGTGGTGTTGAAACTCATAGTTTAACATATTCTCCATTTTGCTTATTCGCAAATTGACATTTAGCACCAATGCTATGGTGGAGGAAATTTCTTTACAGGAAAGATTTTATGAGGAACCTTGCTAATCAAATAATGTCATGGAGGAAAGGTAAAGAAAAATTATTAAGGAGTGAGAATAGAAAGGATAGGAAAGGGGTTAGATGCAGGAGAAAACATATAAGAAACAAAAAAACCTCATTAGTCTCTCAATAAGAAGCAATAGAAAAGATAGAATATCTTATACCTTATCATAAACATTACAGAGTTGTTCAGAAAATATGAATTGCAGAATTGCAGTGCAGCTTTAGATCCTCTCTGCAGACCTAAACGTAATTAATATTTTTTTGGGAGAAGGCAATACTATGATGAAGTTTGTCATACAAATACAACAGTTTTTATGCATAGATTCATATGTATTCTTACCACTAACAGTAACAGTTAAGTATATCCACAACTAAAGCCTTATGACGATTAAAATAAGCAAGGTTAGTTCCTCTATTTATTTATTTATTTATTTGTTTATTTACTTATTTTTCCTTACAAGAACACTATTTGTTAGATGCATGGTAGTCGTTTCTCCTTATAGGGTTGCTTTATGTGCAATCCCAGTTTTTGAGAGCACTAGTAATAGTAGTGAGAAGGCACGTTACCGACCAAGGTGATCTTAAAATTATTTACCGTGGGCATGCTTAAGAAACAAATCAGAATCACATACTGACCTCATTCAAAATATTCTCCCATCTTTTGTAAGCTATCATCATAACTAAATGATCAGATTGCCGATCAAAATCATTTCCTTCACCAGGCCCCTCTTGCTTATCATTCAACAAAATAAGTTTTGCTCTTTCAACATTCTGCCTCTGAAGATAGGCCCACACCATTTTATTCAAAGGTGAATATAAAATAGTTAAGCAGACTAAATATTTATCAAAGATCTGATAGAATAGAAGACCTCATCCTTGGGATAAACAAATGGAGACTTGTAACTTAAAAATGCTGAAATTGAAAGAATAGGCGACAAGCAACCAAAAATTGCACCATACAGCATCATCTGCAGTCACAGAAACAACATCATAAGTGATAGGAGGAAAAAAGTCTGAATTTATTTCTCCAATTTTCAAGAGTAAATATTATACAGGCTATGTGGAATCTACCCTAAATAAGGATATGACATTTACTAAAATAAGAGCAAGTCAATTCTATTCTAATTACAAGAAACTAATTAGACAAATCTATCAAATAATAATGAGAATCAAATTTTCACACAATAATATCAATTATTCACATAGTAACTATGATGAAGAGTATCATGGAATTGAACTGGGCCAACACCTTTTTTTCCAATGTACTTGAGATGTTGCCATTCTTTAGTTTCCTTTATTCTAATTATGTATATATTAGATAATTTGTTTACATCTTTATGATATTAGATCTTGATTGTAATCGTTTGATTATAAAAGCATAAGGCTGAGGGTTAAGTCTCAAGCAATTCAGATTAATTATTTCTTCTTTCCAAGTTGGTATCAGAGCCCACATTTGTGGGCTTGATTTTTTTATAAAAAAAGTCAGAAAGTCCCAAAATCTGGAACCCTAGTTGTCAAGTAGTCCTGCCAACCACCACCCACGAAGTTGAACCGCCTGTACAAGTAACAAAACTGGTCGATCCGTTTATCAACGAAGCTCAACCGTCAAAAGAGACCCCACGCGCCATCACGTGCGAAACAGATTCACGAGGTCCGCAGGCATGTTTAGGCCACATGCCTTCTTCCTCAGCTCTGCTCTAACCAAGCAAATTCCACTAGTTATTGCTCAAATAGGTAACTCTAATATCAGTCTTCCGCAGTCGTATGTTAATTCTTGGATCTTGGATTCGGGTGAATCCGACCACATAGTGGGTAACCCTTATCTTTAATCAAATTTGTCACCCCCAAGAAATCCATGTCATATCACTCTTGCTGATGGTTCTAAAGCTAAAGTAACAGGCATCGATCAATTTTATTTAATTTCCCTTGTTATCCTTGACCTTTGTTCTCATTGTGTTTGGTTCTCTCTTTTAATTTAATTTCAGTTACTCAATTCACACGCATCTTTAATTGCTTTATAAACTTTAAATCCAGTTCCTTTTGTATATAGGACCGGAGCACACGACCAACGATTGACATTGAATATGAGTTACACAGTTACTATTATTGTCGTCTAGGTCATCCAAAATGGAACCCAGTTTTTCCTGTCTCTAGTCTTTGGTGAGTGAGTCACGTTAGTTCGGAAATCATGTTTTTTCTAACTTTTCAAGTCAAGGCTTCGTTAGACAAAATTTCCCTGTAAAATATGAGTAATTTTTGTGTGTTCATAAGGGCTGCCTTTCAACCCTTTTTGTTTTGGAGCCCCAAACCCCACTGGGTTGTGGAACCCTAACGAAAAACTATGATACCATGAAGAAAGTAAAAGACAAAATACTTTCGTATTTTATTACTACAGCCCTAAGTTGTTTATATAGAAGAAAAAATTACAATTGTAATACTGAGTAATAATGACAGAATCATAAAATAAAAATAAGTAGAATAATATAAAACAAACGAGAATCAAATATGATTTTCCTTGATTATTCAACATAAATCATCAATGAAAGTGACAGTACTTGAATCAAAATAAAGGGCACGCGACTAGGACCCCGAATATCATAATGCACAATATCAAAGCAAGACTTGGATCTTTTATTGAAACTAGTGTAAAACGACGCCCAAATATGTTTGTCAAACTGACATGACTCACAATCAAGGGACTCGAATGTGAAAGTTGGGGAACCAACACTTTGAATTTATCCAGACTTGGATTACCCAAACGAAGATGAATGATATCTGGAAAAATAGTACATATGGTTGATGAAGGAGGTTGAAGGTAATAAAGACCTTGTGATTCAGAGTGTATTCTAATTGTCTATCTCTTACTTCAGTCCTTCATAATGAAAAAATAGTAAATGTTATGGAACATTGAGTGACCGGGTAAGTTTACTGCTTTAAATCCAATTAATCGGACATCCAAGTACAAATAATACATAATCCAAAGATAGAGATGGTAGAGGTGAAGCTTGGCCACTACCAGTAGCATGTGCCTTAGAACCATTATCAAGGTTAATATTGTGAGGTGTTTTAGGAGGTGAAAAGTTAGAGATAAGAGAGGGATTACCAACTATTTGATTTGCAGCAACCATAACAAATCACCGCAGAAGTGATGACGGGACTACCCACAAAGCTTCAAACAATGTCGAAAATTACCAATAAATAAACTAGCGCAAAAAAGGCTCCAGAAGACCAGTCAAAAGTGGGACTTGACATGCTACTGGAGGTCGCAAACGAATCAAAAGTGCAAGATGAGCAAAACAATGGCAGCGCCATCAAAAGCCGAAAACGGGAAGACAATGTGTGTTGCTCAAGCGCTGGAGTGCCCAAAAATTTGTGGCAGCATGTGGCTTCATAGATTGCGGTGGAACTTCGTGGGATGACAGATCAGCGCCCTCTAAGTCTATTGAGGGCACGCATGACTATATTAGCGGTGGTGGCAGTGGCACTAATGACGGTTCCAACGACTGTTTTGAGACCCGACAACAACCAAACTATTAAAGATTAGTGTTAAAAGAGAAAATGAGATGGTGTATCGAAACCATGCTCTATATACCAACTTAAATAATTTATAATGAATAACATGAGAGAATCTCCCAATAAAGGAAAAATATAAAATTAAGAAATCAACGATAATAAATAGAGAATAATCAAAACCGAAGATAAGAGGAAAAAATGATTTGGTTACACCTTCCCAATTAATACATCAACAGGTAGTTTTGCCAGATGATGCCCAAGAGGTGTCAACTCTTCATCCCCTTCTAGAGCACCCACCTGCAACATTTGATCTATGATATTAGATAGTATTACAAACATGTCATGACTATATAAAACATATATCCACACAAAATATAATAGGAAACGAAGTATGTGGAGATGAAAAATACATAATCTGAATATTGCTCATATCATTCATAAGAGATTTACAAGTATAAACAAGAAGCAAAGCAAACATGACCCGTAAATTTTTCCTTGGCTATCTAAGAATACTAGGATCCTATCAAATAAAAACATAGTAAAAAAATAAAAGAAAAAATATATCTACCATCAACATTGCCCCTCAAGCTGAAGCATATATGTCAGATGAATTAGAATTCTACATGTAAGTTGAACATTAGATCCTACAAAGTACAAAGGAAGTCTTGATAACAACCGAGAAAATCTTCTCCGATGAAATGCCAATCAACCTCTATATGTCAAGTCCTCTCACAAAAGACTGGATTTGACGTTAGGTGCAACAATGCAAAGCTAATTGGTTGTCACAAGCAAGTTCTACCGAACCTATCTCACAAATCTTCAACACTTAAAGAAAATTCCTTAATCATACAAGTTCACAAGTTGCATTAGCCATAGTACAACTGTTTGCTCTGTGAAGTGCTATCTGATGTTCAACGTAAAGAGGCCACAAGAAGAATTATATTGCATGCTCTAAAATTTCTCAACCAAGGATCAACCCTTGTCACTGAAGGGTTTGATTCTGATGAGGAAACTATGTCGTGGCATATAAGTCGGGACAATTTTTAACTATAGGAAGCATTTAGTTCCGACTTTTTTCAATAATAAGATTATGTTAAGTTGTTAAATCTTAGCTAAACATCATTGTTCTTATTACTCCCCTCAACGTTACAAATCATCTAACCCCTTCGCAAGCAACAATAGTGTGGTTTGGGGTCCGAGTAGGTATCCCACACCTTTGGGTAAAAGGTGGGTTATCACTTGTATTGATGACCATACTATGACAACATTGGTGTATTAGATGAACATGAAATCTGATGAAGGGTCTGTAGTAAAATATTTTTTCAAAATGATAGCTTAAATTCAAAATCAAATGACAATGGAAGATAATTTTGAAGAAGGGTCTGAACCTTTTTTTGCTAGAAAATGATATTGGACATCAAAACTCTTGTGTGAATACTCAACAAAATGGGGTGGCTGATAGAAAAACCAAACACTTGTTAGAAGTTGCTCAGAGGGAGAGGTTGTTCTAATAGCTGCCTATTTGATTAACCGCAAGCCAAGTAAAAGTTTGAACTAAGGTTGTTGTCTAAAATCTTTCTGTATTAGGTCCTCGAGCCAAGAAATGTGTGTTTGTCGGTTACTCTCCCACACAAAAAGGCTACAATTGTTCTGATCCTCTTTCTAAAAAAATCATCACTACTGATACAACCTTTCACGAATCACATCCTTTTTTCCAAACTCATCTTCAGGGGAAAGTATATCAAGATTAGATGCAAACACTCTGAGATCACTCAATAATTGACTGCATTTTAGTACAAAACATTTGTGGAAATTCTGAAAAATTGGTGAGTGATAATGTAGATGAGACCATCAATGATTTTCCTTTTCCTAGTAATATAGATAAAAGCAAAAAAGATAATAATAGCTCCTTAGCAATAGGTAGAATGGAGAAAGACTAGACTTTTCAAGGCATAAAACCCTTTGATTTTGTTTACTCAACAAGAAAAAAAATCAGCAGTCCAAAGATCCAATCCAGTATTGCCATGATTCTAAAGAACCACAAGGTAACTCTGCTTCTGAAATTATGCAGAACTACACAAATGATCAAGGTTTTCTGTTTGATGATTCCAATCTTTCAATTGCCCTCAGAAAAATTGTTAGGTCTTGTACCAAACATCCTCTATATAACTTTGTGTCATATGAAAAACTCTCACCTTCCTTTTGAGCCTTTAATTCATGCTTGCCATATGGCAGGGAGATTCCAAATAATATAAAATATGCTTTGAAAGTTCCTGTGTGCAAGAGGACTAGGGCTACTTTAGAAGAAAAGAGAGCTCTTGAAAAAAATAATACTTGGGAGATTGTACAGCTACTAAAGGGGAAGAAAACTAGGGGTGCAAATGGGCGTTAAACATCAAGTACAACTCTAATGGAACGCTTCAAAGGTACAAACCCGAGTTGTTGCCAAAGGCTACACCCGAACCCATGGCATTGACTATTCAGAAATGTTTACAGCAGTAGGAAGGCTCAACTCCATTAGGGTCCTCTTGTCTCTAGCTGCAAATCTTGACTGGCCCTTGCAATAACTTTGTGAAGAATGCTTTCCAAAAAATGGAATTTGAAAAGAAGAAATCTACATCAAGGGCTAATTGAAAAAGATATGTTTCAAGAACCAAAAAATAGGGTGAAATATATTTTTAGTCTATATATTACCTTCTTATTAACTTCAGACCCTACAATTCATCAATGTTTAAACCCTAATTTGGTAATTTTGGCGTAATTTTTCATTTATATTTCAATTCTGAAAACATCAAATTATGGACTGAACATTAGACACTAAAAACATATTAACCCTAGTAAAAAGTTAAAGAAGACCAAATTTATAGAAAAATCAAAATTGCAAATAATTCATTCAATGAAATCAGTGGCACTAAACAGATCAGAGTACCTCATACAATAAAGATATCGCTGAATCCATTGCTTCAATTTTTGGAGATTCTAAAGCCTGTTAATGGAAAGATATTGAAAAGAGCTGTCCAGATAATTGATAAAAGAATTTATTTAAATCCTCAAAAATAATTGCTTACCATAGACAAAAATGGCTTGATATATCCAAGAGATAGTAACTTTATCTGCAGACACAATTCAACTAATGGCATTCGAAGCATCTCCGGAACCTGGATAAGAACATAATACAGGCGCATAAGGAAAAGAAAGTATATTAGAATGATGGAAATACAAAACAAAAGACACTTGCTTTCGGCATTTCATTCTCAAAATATTAAAAAGGGGGAAATTTGTAACTATAAGTAAAAAAAAAAGGTATGAGCTAAGGTTTGCATTTTGTTTTCTTTTCCACAATGCAACCACTGATCTGACTCAATAGACTAAGTTTTAAGTAATGAGCCTTAGAGAAAATGCTAACCATTACTACCCGAACTCAATTATAAGCAAAAAAAGTAACAATTACTACTCAAAATATATACACTTCAAAAACATACATAAGATTTTATATTTTTGTGTGTAAAATCAATAAAAGAGGCAACAAAATGAAAATAAGGAAATATTTTTTAAAATTATTAGCTTAAACATATTAACGAAAAATTGAAACATAAAACAAACTAAATGCACATTAAATAATCTTTTATTTATTATTCATGGTACAGAGTAACCGAGAGAATATGAAGAATGTTCATTCTAATGAGAGGTTATATGATTAAGTATATATACCACCACGGAGCTGTTAAAGCTGTCAGTACAAGATTTCTGTTACTATGAATACTCTTTTAAGTACTCCTTTCAAAATAAATACCTGATAAGGGCGCATGAGTTTTTCAAATCTATAACGAGTGTACAAGCGAAAGCAGATTCCAGGCTTTACGCGTCCAGCTCTTCCCTGACGCTGCCTTGCATTTGCTTGAGAAATCCAATCTTCAACCATGCTGGACAATTTCTAATATCAACCATAAAATCAATCAAACCATACAGTAAGGTGTTATATTATTTTGTTCAAGCATGTATAGAGTGTAATAGTAATCCTAGAGTTGAAAATCTTGCACAGCAAAAGAAAGTGAAATCAGGAAACTAATAAGAATAGGAGAGATCACTTCCATTTCAAGTTTTTATTGTTTAACATAGACATGCGAACTTGTCTTTAGGTGATCCATTGCATCCCATGTACTAAAACAAGTGTAAGACCTTATCTTTGATATCTAAGATTTTTTTAAGCAAAAATTAGATAGAGTCTAAAGGTATGACATGACAGAAATGACATCTCAACTACGTTGGCACCTCAAAACTACCACTAATCATTTGTAGCACCCCAATAACAAATATATATATTAGAATAAAAGAAAGAAAAAAGCTTTTGGAGACTAGGTCAATACCCAAGAAAACAATGTTGTGAACAATGAACAACTGCCTCATTAAAAGCCTTACCAAAAAATCCAATGAAATCAAACCATGGTGAAGAGAAAAAGAGGTGCAGTACGACTAAACCACAAATAGGATATGAAAAAATTATACACAACAGTCGAGGGATGATAACTCTTAAAATATGAGTTATTTAGCATTTTTTATACTTGAATATATTAATCCTTGAGGAGATATTTTAGTTCAAATAGTAGTTTTTAGTAAAATATTGATTAGAGGTCTTTTTTATAGATTAGGCTAGTTTATGTTGAAACTATGTTGTTTGATGTTATTTTGTGCAGGATATAATAAGTTGACCAATTCTAAGTAAAATGCTACAGCAATGCTGCAGCGAACCTAGCGAGACAACAACAAGTTGTGGACGCAGAACGTCATAACCTTATCAAAAGGGAACAAGGGACACCTCACCACTCATCCACATTTAAGGCTAGGTAGTTAATCCCATATAGCGGTGCATCGCTACCAACCCCAAAAGTGGAATGGTGCTTTCCGGATAGGTGGGATAACCCCCTACGCCGGAATAGTGGGATCTCATTGTGATCTTGTTTCGCACAATGGCGGACCACACCATCGCAGTTGGGCACTGCAGCGGGATCTCGTCGGAAAACGTTGAGATTAACTACCTAGATTAAAGGAACATTTCAATTGTCCATTACCTTATTCTATCGGGAAAAAGTTGCTTTATGCTAGTTTTGGAGTTTGAGTTTGGAGAAAAAAAGCTAGATCTAATTGTTGCAGCTAACCCTGTGATAGTTATTGTTGAGATTTGTATTACTATTGTTACTGTAATGACTTCATCATTGTTCCATTTAATGTCCATTATTAAACTCACTATGAACTAAATTCTTTTAGTTAGGGTATTACGACTTTATGGTAAAAGACATGTTATGGTGATGTTTTAGTTTCTTTAGTCAAGCTGATTTGATGATATCTTTAAATCTGAACTTGATCACTTTATATTTAATGCTGGTTTTTTAACTTGAAAAAGAAGAAAAAAAATAAATTTGCTTATTTAATATGGATTAAGTCAAGATATTTGGACAAGTGGTTGATGCTAAATAACAAGGAATAGTATTTAAGTGCATCGAACAAAAGAAGTACTAAAACCAAAAGTTACCAAAAGAGACAAGATCTGAAAATTCATACTTTCGGTCAAATGTAAACAGTTTAACCACCAAGTCTGAAACTGTCAAGGAACAATAGAACTATTTTAAAAAGCCAAAATCACCGGATGAGAATCACTCTCCAACCAAAAATGATTCCAACCAATCTAAGATTAAATCTGTATTATTTAAAAGAAAGCACAAAGACTTTGGAAGAGTGGTTTGACATCATATTCATACCCATGTCAAACATATATTCAAGTTGGATACTTCCTTGACACTTTGGGTACTTCCAGTTGTATTTCAATTTTTTTACTTCATTCATTAAACTTTTATACCAATACAAATGAGAATACAATAAAATAAACAAATGTGAAAAACTTATTATCTCAACACTGACTCTCGCTGCTTCAAAAATAATTGGCTCTCTTTTGATTTAATATTTTTTTTTCATATTAATTTTATGAGTTGCACTATAGTCGTATCATGAAATGACCTATAACTTTTAAAAACTTCCCATGTGTTTTTGTCTGTATTGTACCTTATGGGCATCCTATGATGTGTCTATGTTTGTTTTCGTATTATTTTTAAACAAATTTCATGTCTTGGACTATAGTCGGATCACAACCTATAATTTTTAAATTTTGCCAAATACTTGTGCTCTATTGTACTGTAGGGAAATCAAAGAGATACTATCTCCTTGATTTTATTTTATTTCATATATTAGGAAGAGACTTTATTGTAAACTCTTCCTGACAACTGAATAAACATAAAAGTATTTTCCTATTGTTTTCTCTGTGTACAATATCAGTATCATATTATGTATCTCTGCTTTCTAAATAATTTATTTATGTATACACTGTCTGTCTATTGGCTCATAAGATTTTGATCCAGAGAGTGTAAAGATTGATAAAAATAAGATAATACAACTACCAAAGAAATCCAAAAGAGAACACCACAAGAGCGTCAAGTTTCTTGTTTCCTCCCACACAAAATCAGCCTTTTTCATTTGAATGCCTCATCCATCTCCACATACATGTCTCAGCTTTATCGTTAGTTAAAATCGTGAAAACAAAATACATTTATTTAGCAGTCCAAAAATGCAGCTGTTGAAGAAAGTTTAATGAAAATTGTTGAAGTTGTGGGATTTTAGAGAAAAGGAGGAGAAAAAATAATAAGGGTTTGGATATTATTAATAATAGCTTAATGCTGACTTGATTACAAAAGATTCAATACTAATCCTTATTTATAGAGAAACATAGACTCAATCATAAATCAGGAACAAATCATAATAATAAAGAGAGATATTCTAAGATTCTCTATGATTATAAATTGATCATAAAAAATAACTCAAGATACTCTAATATAATATAAAAGATACTATGAGATATTATAAGATATTTTTTAATATTCTAACACTCCCTTTCAAACTAAAGCTTACAAAGTTTTAGCTTGTTACAAAAAAATAATATTTTGCTTTGCAAAATAATAAAGAAAAACAAAATAGAAAGGCAACTCAGGGATGCAGGTGAAGTTGAAGAGAATTGTTATAAATACAGCCTAGCTAGATAGCTGGAATGATCATCAACATCAGAAAAATTCATGGCAAGTAGTTGAACAAGGTCTGTCCTTTTAAAAAAGTGCAGTTATTTAAACTTGAATTTGCTTCAAGGAGAGAGAGGCATACTTCAAGGAGAGAAAGGCAAGACTAGTACATCTGGGACAAAGATGTTGCCAGTATATCTGGGACAAATTGCCAAGTTGTATGCATGTGGTTCGAAAGCAAAAAAACTTAAAACAAATATGAAACCAGGAAGGAAATACACACGGCGGAACTTGGAGGCACATGAGCACGTGTGGAGCAACTTTTGACCAAAAAGAAAATATAGGTTATGTAGATTTGGAGATTTCGCACACAATGGACGTGGTTAGGTCCGAAATTTTTTCCAGCAGTAGCAGACAGAACAACAGCAACGATAGGCAGTAGCAGATCTACTTGCATGAGAGATTTGCAGCGCGAGAGCGCATGTGACGATTTTTGGCGACGCGCTTTTGGGCATGACCTGATCTGAAGATGATTGTTGTTCGGAGGAAAATTTGCAGGAAAGAGTAGCAGCATCGACATTAACAAATTGAATGGAAATCGAGTGAAACATGTCGAAATGTTGAAAAAGAGAAACTATGATTATATTCCCTAACTATTGACAACTCGGCGGTGGAATCGTTCAAGGAGGATCGAAATAGGCTCTAGATACCATGTTGAAATTGTGGGATTTTAAAGAAAATGAGGAAAAAATATAATAAGGGTTTGAATATTATTGATAATAGCTTCATGCTGACTTGATTACAAAAGATTCAATACTAATATCTATTTATAAAGAAACATAGACTCAATCATAAATTAGGAACAAATCATAATAATAAAGAGATATATTCTAAGATTCTCTATAATTATAAATTGATCATAAAAAATAACTCAAGATACTCTAATATAATATAAAAGATACTATAAGATATTTTTTTAATATTCTAATAAAAATATATCCATAATCAAAACCTCTACAGACAAATTTAGTTTTGTGCAATTGACTAATTTAAGTAAAATAACAATTTAGCGAAATCAGAATAAAAGAACATACCTTCTGCGGATTAAATCGATTCTCTTTATGTTTTCCACAGTCAATTACATATATCACATCATCTATTGTTATGCTGGTCTCTGCTATATTTGTGGCTATAACAACCTAGAAATAGAACAAAACATATTTAAAGATATATAAGAATAAGAATAAACAAAAACCATTATAGTTTTCAGAATATAAGACCATAGCTTATAATATATTCGATACTCTAACATAAATACTCTAACATAAGATCAAATATATTTTACTTTCTTATATTCTAACAATAGTAAACAATCTGCAAAATTGACAGTCATCAGACAGTCGAGTTTGCTAGTGTTTCTAGACTGTTGCTTCATGAGCAACGAGAGCTTCAACGAGAGTTTACTTTTATTACTTTCATATTTCCTATTATACTTTTGGGTTACTTTTTACCCATAAGGGGAATCGCTGCTTCTCTCCACAACATGGTCACAACCTTGTTTCTGATGATGTGTCTTTCTTTGAAGATCGCCAATTTTGTGTTGAGCCATAATTGTCCTTGCCAAAGTTCAAGTCAAATGATTCCTTCTTGTCTTATACCACTATTCACTCCCTCCTACAATTTCTATTGAAACAAGTTTCATGTACTTCAATCGGTCATATTCTCATCAGTCCACAATGGTTTCATATGAGGCTTCACAAAAGATACTTGTTGAATAAGAGAAAATGAGATAGACGTACTATAAAACCGTGTCTAAACTACACAACTAAATCAATTTTATATACACTCAAGGCAATATATACAAAAATAAATATAGAAAATATCATTTACATAATGATATACCTATACAATACATATAAATAGCATAATATATTTTCAACACTCCTCCTCAAATAAGAGAATATAAATCATATGCTACAAGCTTGTTGCATATATAAATGATTCGATGACCTCTCAAGGATTTAGTGAAGGCATCTGTCAATTGAAAAATAGAATTAACAAAGCTAGTGGTGTTTCGCCTGATTCGATATTCTCCGTTACAAAGTAACAATCTATCTCAATGCAATATCGCTTGATTATCGCTTCAAACTAAAACTCTTTAAGTATCTGTTTCAACCTAATGATATCTCAAGTCACAAATGCAATGGCCCTTTTCACTTTCACAACAGGATCTTGTCACACTTTGTTACTTACTCTTCTATGATATTCAGTTTCCTCCAACAAGTACACAATACATAGAAGTGAATTGTCTATCAATGGTTGAGTCTGCCAAATCAGTGCGTAAATAACCAACAATCTGAGTATTTCCTTTATTTTCATAAATTAAACATTTTTCTTGAGCACCATTAATATATTTCGAAATCTGTATCACAACATCTCAATGTTCTTGACAAGAAGAGTTTAAGAATTGACTAGCACATTGACTACAAATGAAATAAATGAACATGTAGCTGTTTCAATTTTTTGGAGGAAAGGAGAGTCAAATCCCTCAAAAAACATTTTTAGCTCCTATGAAAAAAAGAGCCTTTAGTTAAGCCCCAAAAACAAAAACCATCTTAAAAAGTCCCCTACTAAGCCCTTTAATATTATGCCTCTATTTAAATAATTTTTTATTGTCCCAGCCAATTATCTTATTATTTTTTGTGGGCCTAAGCGAGGGAGCTCATGAGCTCAACGTTTAGACAATTGAGATTTTTTTCTTGAAAAACTTTTGAAACTTATTTTTCGTGGAAAAATATCAGAAAAAAATTCGATTTTTCTTTTCTCGAAATTTTTTTAAAATTTGAGAAAAAATAAAAAAAAAATTCTCAAAAAAATCATTTTTTTTTTCTCAAAATATTTCTTAAATCACTTTTTATCAAAACATTTTGTTCTCAAAAAAAATCCAAAAAGTTGTCGAAAACTTTTTTTGAAAAAAAATTCGAAAGATAAATTCGAAAAAGTAGACCTATAGACCCCACTTAACCCACATAATTTTAAGGGTTTCCTTTGTTAAGGCATTTTTAGCTAAAATTTTTTTTTGCCCCTCCTACAAGTGGGTTGAGGCCAATAATTAGTAAACTTACGAAATTGACACCTAAGTGAGAGCATTTGGAGGGGAAAGAATAATCGTTTAAATTTAGACTTAAATACCCTTATATTTAATGTTACTTAAATACCGTTATATTTTAAAATGCTATGTGTTTTGCACTTTCCTTCTATTAAAATTCCTCTCCTCCCTTCGCCGAACCAAACACATAGCATTTTAAAATCCCTCCCCTCCCCTTTGTTGAACCAAACAAACCCTTAAAGTATGTCAAGACATGTTGACTCAAGCTTGTTTGAAGGGAGCCAAACCATTTGAGACTCCTATGGAGCCAGGAGTAAAGTTGACAGCAAACAAAACTTATATTTCTTAGCCACAAAAATGTAGAAGATTGGTAGGGAAGCTAAATTATTTAACCGTCACTAGACTTAATATTGCTTTTCTGGAGAGTGTTGTAAGTAATTCATGTCTTCTACCATTGACACTCATTGGGAAGCATAATCCCCATTATTGAGTATCTAATGAAGGATCCGAGCAAAGAGAATTGTGTATCGAGGTCATGGACATATGTTGGTGGAGGTTTTTTCTGATTCAAATTGAGTAGAATTTGGAGTAGAAGTCTACCATGGGATATTATATTTTTGGGAGGTAATTTGACAGAAGTCTACCATAGAATAATATGTCGTGATTTGTTACAGATTATATTTTTTATACAACAGGAATATGATAGAATTCATTAATTGTATACATTTAGATTCCTACTTTAGGTAGCACAAGTCAGGAATTAAAATATTGATCATTAGTATTTTTAAATGCCCCTTTACTATTTAGGGAGGACATAGAAAGGAAGAAGGCACTAAGCCATATTTCACGACAATATTTAGGAGATATAAACTATAATTTTAGTATATCAATCAACCAAAGCCCAATTGTTATAATTTCTTCTAAATGTTTCATATATAAATCAGGTATTACGATGTATCAACACAGCTCTTAGTAACATATGGATCAAACTCACCTTACGTATATTTCCTGGAGGGCGTAAAAACACCTTTTTTTGTTCAGTTGACGCAATTGACGAATGCAATGGAATAACCCAGTCAGAAGATGGCCCGCCAAATTGGTATGACGCTACTAACTTATCATGTAAGTGGTTTATCTCAATCACTCCCTGACAAGTCGAATAACAATGAAAAGATATTATTATATAAGAAAATACCGGTAAATGTACCAGCTCAAATGAAAACCAAATAGTCTTACCGGTAAGAAGACAAGGATGGACCCCTCATCACAACTCTCATCAATGTAACATATTAGATCTTCAATAAGATCATAATCAATGACATCCTCGTTCACTCTTTTCTGAATAATTTTTTTTATGAGTGGTCAAATCAGAGTTACAACTATAAGTAGTATGACAATTCACATTTTAAAAGAGACTCACCATATTTTGTTGGGCTTGTTCACTATATGACTGATAATAACTGGAAACAAAATATGGATTAAAATTTTCTTCAGAAAGCACAGACTCATCACCCCATGCAGATAAGACTAGATTTTTCTTGCCCCTGCTGTTAGTCACAGGAGCTCTCTGCAAATTCAAATTTACAACATTTCATTAGTTAGAGTAAGGGTAATTTGTGAAACATCTGATTTAATTCTTGAATGTACAACCTGTACAACTTGAATTACAGAAGATTGAGGATGCCCAATCAGTGTTTTGTGTGGATTGACAGTAAAATTATGAGTAACAAACAGAAACTGCATGGCTGTAAAATAATTGAACATTGCTTTAAGTAGAAGGAAATAACATTAAATCACACCTGTTGAAGAATCAAGAGAAATCAGATTTGATTCTCCTTATTTTATATTATTATGTTTATTTTAATTTTATAATTTTGCTATTATTACTCAGTATTACTATTGTAATTTCTTTTTCTATATAAATAGCTTAGGGCTGTAGTAATAAAATATGAAAATATTTTGCCTTTTACTTTCTTCAACACCAAATTATATATATTGCAGCAATATCTTGTTCATTTTGTTGGGTGTGTTAGCACAAGACTTGTATATTAGTATGAAATCGAGTCTGCGTCATTTTAAAAAAATTATTGATTGCCACTACATTCTTCAACAGCTTCAAGCCCACAAATTTGCAACAGAGAAAAACAAAACAGAAGTGACCACTCTGAGCGAATATGAAAGTTGGTGGCATACCCATGTCACACCCAGTGGTACCAACTATGCCCTGACCAAAAAGAAGTAGGTACGTATTTAGTATGGACCCAATGCAGGTACTACTCCATTTCTTACATATCATCTTAGAATTGGAGTTCAGCCTAAATCAACCCCACAAAAACCCGGTTTTGTAAGCTAAGGAATTCCTCCAACTTGTAACATTTTTCACGGCATATCATCCAATGTAGGGCTCTCAACATTTCGCTTTTTACCTTGGATGCAAAGTCCAGGAACTATTTCTAAAAAATTACATCTTTTATATTCAATTCCCTTATAATCTCTGGTCGAGTTCTAGCTAGAAGGAATGGTTAACGGCCATAAATCAGATAAGTTATAACTCAACTCAGCTAAAGTAATGTTAAGATGGCCATAAAGTACCTGTCTACTAGGAACTGTTTCATTTGTTAAAGAAGCTGGTGAATCTGAAGCAAGTCGATAGTTAATCTGATCATATATATCCTCAAGAAAGTATGTTGTCACTGGATGAGTCCTGCCTTCTGCAGTAACTACAGGGCAATGACCGAAGTATCTTGAAAATAAACTTGAGTCCACAGTTGCTGACCTGATCATTAGGGTTTAGTAGATAAAAAGGAAGTGGAGCTAAAAGGAAATCAATACAAATTTAAATACTTGAAATCCTACATTAGAATGACCTTCACTTTCGAAGAGCTTTCAGTGGACTGCTTATCAATTAGATTCTTTAAAACAATTAGAAGAAAATCACCCTGTAGCAAATAAGAAAAAAAAATACAACATTAACATATTTTTAATAAAAGAGATTATTAGCATAAGATAATACAAAGACAAGGCATCATGAGTCCTCTACAACGCATAAAGTATATTGTTGGTCCAGGGATCTCTCAAATTTCTACAATGAAATACGTTGTAAATTCAGGAATTTCACTCATCACTTTTTTACCAACAATGAACTGAATTTTCAACGGCAAAAAAACAAGATTTGTGCGTGTTTGAAGGTTATAAATTGGTAGTTGATCCTCCTAACACTAACCAGGGCAAGTTGTGATTGATTGTCAGTGTAAAATAATTTTCTTTATTCTCTAATTTGTATTAGTTATTATCCTGTTTTGTTTCTCTACTGAATTAGGATTAGAATTGTTGTATTCCCATAAAGAGGAGTGGTTATTATTATGGTTTGTTTATTTATTGAATTAGGATTAGGAGTCTTTTATCCCTATAATTAGGAGTACATGAGTAATGCTAAGTCTTTGCTTAGTGATGGTCGCAGCTCAACTCATGTTCAGCATCCTTTAGTGGCGGAGAATCATAGAATATATGAAGATGTTGGTCAAATTACCTGGGTGCGTGTCCTTAGAGAGGCAAATCAGGATGTTGATTTATTAGCTAAGCATGGTTTGGTTTTAGATTCAAATCTTAAGGCTTTTGAGTCTTTTCCTTTTATTTTGAATGCTTTATTTTGTGGATGCTGCTTGTATTGAATTTGAATTGATTTTCCTAGAGATTTATATTTTTGTTCCTCTTGGGACTTGGCTCCTTTTGATCATAAAAGAGAAATTAGTACGAAGTTATTATCAATAATATTGCACCATTATCATACTTAAAGTCCTTATTATTTCTCCTCTTCTTTTATCTAAAACCTAATACCATATTCCTAACAAAATAATTCTATAAACAAAAGTGTTAGCTAGGGTGACATGCTTAGAACCTGTCAAGATCTTATAAAGTTCAATATACTATCAGTGACCTCGAGCTTATACAAGACTACTAGTAACACTACACTAGTTTTTGACATAATATTAGTATAAATATACTGTTTATACAAGACTACTAGTATTAGTATAAGTATAAATACACTAGTTTTTTGACATAATATTAGTATAAATATCACACTAGTTTTTGACATAATATTAGTATAATACTACACTAGTTTTTGACATAATATTAGTATAAATATCAGTGACCTCGAGCTTATACAAGACGGCTTTTGGCTGATTATACTGTTTGCAGATACACAAAATATATTAAAAGCCTGCTTCTTTCTTTCTCTCTTTCCCTAGCAAAAATTATTTCAATTTTTCTCACCTATCAATGATAGCATCTCTATATGGATATATGACATCAATACTTGTGCATGGGATTCAAGGATAACTTACAAAGAACCACACATCAAGTCAGCTAAGGCATAAATAATCAGAACCACGTCTCAGCATAAGATTCACATAAATAATTTTTATATACCATCCAAATATGTTTAACTAACCAATAAAGACCTCTCGTGAACTTCATCGATTATGATATGAGTAATGCCAGTCAAGTGTCTGTTCCCCTGCAAAATGAACAAGGTAAATAATAACTTGAAATTTAACAAATGAACAAGGTAAATAAAAACTTAAAATTCAATAATGGAAAAGCAAAAATAGCTCATTATCGAAAATGCAGTGCTATGACATCAGTAGGAAAATGCCACTAGTCACAACAGCACGAGATAAAGTTAACAACAAAAATATGCGGCGTAGCAAAACATATTGAAGCCCAATTGATAGGCTCCGGACATTCCATTAAAAATACTTCATGACTCATTGGATATCTTTTGAGTTTCTGCTCGTTGAATACTTCATGCATAAACCTGTTAGAATATTAGAAAATATATCTCATAATGTATTTAAATTATGTTACAGTATCCCAGTTTATCTCATAGGATCAGTTTATCAATGACTGATGCTGGGACCGAACCCTGACATTGGTTGGAGGAAGGGACCATTGGATAATATTAACAATGTGTGGAGACCAATGACTAAACAATCTGCTATTAGACATTAAATTGAGACTAGACAGCACACTACGATAAGAGTGACTTGGATAGAAGACCAACAAACAACTTAGAAATAGCAGTGAAACAAACATATAGTCATTTGGCTTGAGAAGAGACATTAGCAAACCACAAAGAAGCCCGAAGTCAGGCCAAAAAGAAATGTGTAATAGCAAGCTAGAGACTAAAGACAGGGCCAGAAAGCTCCACACCAAGTCAGAAAGTTAATAAAAAAAAAATCCGATAAACAGAGTGAATGGAGAAGACCCACCAAGAAACAACTGGACGGATCCAGGACACACAGATAGCGCACAAATAGTGCACAACAGAGGCATAAGAGGACCAGGAAACCGTGGTGAAGCGCATAGGGGAGATAAAACTTAGGTTGGGTCTAACTCATCCCTACAAAACAAGTTTGTAAGGTAAGGGTGTCACTCTTTATAAATTATTATAGAGCTTTATCTCATATCCATGTGAGACTTAGATTTTCCCCATATGTCCAATCTGAGACGTGAGGGGTGTATTAAGAGTCTCACATTGGATGAGATAAGGCCTGATAAAGAGTTTATAAGTGGTGTGACAAGGAAGTGTCATGAACATATCAGTGAAAAGATCGGACAAAGTGATCAGTAGCTGGTTCACTTTATAAATAAGAGTGATCAGTTGAAAGTCAAATTGAGTCTTTTTAAAATACTGTTATAATAGAAAATATGGTCTCATATTTCTCTCTGTTTTCTACGCTTTTCTTGAATACTTTCTAAGTTTCTGCTCATTGAATACTTTATGTATAAACCTATTAAACTTTTCAAACAAAATAATGTACCATCAATTTTCTCAGAAGGATGCCTGTTGTACAGAACAAAAGCCTTGTTTTCTCATTCCTGGCATGAAAATAAGCAGTCAATAAACTAATACTTGTTTTTATATAACATAACAAAAAGAGAAAACATCACACATTTGCACATATGGGGAGGGAAAAAAAGCAACACATTTAGCATTTCATTACAAAATACTTTCTTTATGTCACTAACTAAGAATTTTCAATGAAAGAGAATCAGGGTACCACATGTGGATTGTTAAACATAGGGTTGTACATGGGCGGTTTGGGTTGGGTTTGGCCAAAACTGAAACCGTGTAGGGAACACTAGGTTGGGTCTGGTAAAAAATCGTTCGTTACAATACTAGATTGAGTTGGGCCTTACTGCTCATTTCCGGGTTGGGTTGAGTAGGGTATGGGTTACCCACATTCTTTTTTTTTTTTAATTTAATCGTTAATGATGGAAAAATTATATTCTTTTTAAAACAATGTCACAACCTTAATATTCCTCCAAAAATAGTGTAACATATTTTCACAATTTTTTTAGCAACTAATAAATATAAACATACAATTAATAAGAATATCAAAATCATAAAATATTTTCATTGCAAGCATCAATATAACCAAAGTTACCAAGGTTCTTAAAATTGCATCAAATGTTTGCAATCAACAAAGTAACTAAAGTGCAACTCCTAAAATAACCAAATAATTTTTAGGAACTGGTAAGATGGATAAAATGGGTTGGGTCTAGTTTTATCCAATACTCATTTTTTGTGCGGTTGGCTATTTTGTGGAACTAGAATCACCCATTTGAACTAATTTACCTGACCCAAACCGTTTTTTTGGGTTGGACCAACTCATGTACGGCCCTAGTTAAACATCCTTAAAACCTTATACATCCACAAAAATGTCTAGTAACATAAAAATGTTAGATGACAATTGAAAGTTGACAGGAGTTAGCATAATATTCTCTGTCGCACAAAATTGCAAGTACACTTTGGGTTAGCATTTTCGGAAACGCAGTTATGGTATCTAGAACTTCTTTCTAGGGCCTCATGCTTGCCAGAATTGGATCAATAAGAAAATTTTTAAAGAAGTCCTTCATTTTTGGCCATACGCAAATTTTTAATTAAATCCATCATTTTAAAACAAAATGTTGAATGGACAATTGAATACCTGGCACTATCAAGACGAACTTGATAACCAATCAAGGAACCATCAGAACCTGGTGAAGGTTCACACCGCTCATCAGCTACTCTTTCAGCCACTGAAATAGCCTAAAACATAAACAACAGATAATAAGCTTGCCAATGCCAACTTCATATATTTCTTTGAATGAAATTTTAAGCAAGTTCAGTCTAACGTGTGGACTAGAAATTTAAAACATGTGAACACAACTTAAATTAAAAGCAATGTTGAGAAAGAGAAAAACGAAGAAAAAAAAAAGAGAAATTCATGTTTATATTTCACAGCTAAACTATGTTATATAAATGGATAATATACAAAGAGTAATTGTTACCATATTTACAATATTAGCTATCATATTTTCATTATTTCTAACACTCCTCTTCAAGCTAGAGCATACAAGTCCTATGCATCAAGCTTGTTACATACTCCCTTAGTTCCTACTTAGTTGTCCATTCAATATGCAATACCCTGATAATGGTCTCTTGTCACTAAGAGAGCCTGAAGATGCTTTAATGTATTTCAAGATTCAAATTATGGGCATCCCAATGTCCTTCAAAAGATGAGTAAGAAGTTGACTTATCATACTAACAAAAAGGAGAAGGTGAAGGCAACCAACAAACATCAATGTGTAAAAGGTATACTATATAAACGATTGATAAATCATCATAAACCTCTCCTTACAGTTTTATTGGTTGTTGCAATTTTTTTATTGCAATTTCATTATAAGGTATACTATATAGAGATCAAAATAAGAGAGGGGGAGAGCCTAGAATATGATGCCAAACCAATGAATACTACATAGATAACCCTATGCAAGGCCGGCAGCATTAAAAGAGGTCTTTCGGCATTCACGCTCCTTGGTACAAGTGTCAGGAGATTTTGAATTTTGCCTAGATAGTCAGTTATGAATCCATCAAGACGTCTAGGAGCAATAATATTGATAAAAGTGGGGAAATCCTAAACAATCGCACAAGTCTCATGAATCGGAAAGATCTATTTCCAACAAGCAAAGTTCGCCAACTTTCTTCATGAGATCGTCCTCATAATCTTCACCCAAAAGAGAGTTAGACATTGAAAATCCATGTACCATAGTTGGTACCATCCAACTTTTCAATTGAGAGTAGGTTAAAAACAAGCTTATCATTATTTAGACTGTTTGAATCAACCATTGGTCGTTCATGAGAGGAAAAAAGATGGTTGAAACAAAACATGGGCAACTACACTCCTCTAGTTCAAAAGGAGATCAAGTCAAGGAGAAAGCCAAAAACCTAACTAGAATTTATCTAGATAAGCTTCCAAACATGGAGGCGGTAAAATGCATTGCAAGGAAAAGCAACCCAAAGAGAGAGCACTTTGAGATGCCTAGAACGACTTCTGACTCTGAAACTTCGCGATAAGGTAGAACAGGAGATTTTCGTCACAATACAAGTTTTCTCGCTAGAAAAATTTGTTGGCGATGCGGCAAAGCGCACACTAGATAGATGCAACACGCACTAGGACGTAGAACCTGAACAAGAAACACAGCTTCCAAATAAAATTTGGCATCGATGGATACAGTTAGTCCACTAGATGAGCATCGATTAGGGATGTCTTTGGTTGGGCACTAAATACCATGTTGAGAGTCAAAACAAGAAAGCATTCAAGTGAATCAATGAGTCTAAATTACACACCAGAGAATGTTATACATGCAAAGTTATAAAATACAAGGATTCATTTTTCTTTTATTGAAATTACATAATTACCCTATCCACATAACTCTAACACAACCAATGCAAGATTTTTCCAAATTTAGTTTTAATTGCTCATCACAAAATGCGCAAACGCTATGTTGTGCAAATGTACACTACACTCAACTACCATATAAAAATTCAGTATTCCTTATCAAATCACGAACAGTAGGAAAAGTCTACCCTAGCATGTATGCAGACAAGGAAAAAAAGAAAATGACTAGTTCATTCAAAATGTGGGACTGAAACGACAAAGGCAACATACAGTTTAAAATTGCAGTAATTATACATTAACCAAATATGCAAGCATAAGATTTTGAACCTACCGCTATTCTCCTTGGTTGTGTGCAAATAATATTACAGTGTCCACCATGTCCTGACTCAATCATCTCATCCAATATGAATTGCGGAACCTACATTATTGTTAATCATTAAATATTTTAAAGACCCTCTGACACCAAGGGGGACTTTGGCATCTATAATCAACTATAGTCGAATTGGAAAAGAAAGAAGAATACGATTGACTCAAAACATGCTAAAAAATACATACTTCAACTAAAATGTTACCTGAGTTGTTTTTCCGGAGCCTGTTTCCCCACAAACAACAAGAACATCATTTTCCTTTAGCATTTGCAATATATCATCCTTTAGAGTGGAAATAGGAAGTGTAGTTCTAAAATTCAAGATATCCTGGAGTGGAAAATGTTTCTAAGTTAGTACAAATTGATATTTTTCTCCAAAGAAAGTTCAGTCAATTGTTTAAAAAAAGATGCCGGAAAATTTGGCAATTGCATATATAACACCAATTGTAAGTAATTGAAAACAATTTATAAGCTTTCACCTCAGTGTGGCATTTAGAAAAGTTGAGCTTTGAAACGGCGGATGTCAAAATTTCCTCGATAAGGATTGAATAATGTCCTAGACTAGATATCTAGAATTTTACTTTCTAAATATGGATTGATTATGAATTTACATTGTGGGATTGTATTATGAACCTAAATTGTGTGTAATGTTTTGGATCTTAATCTTATGATTATGAATTTTCAATTTAACTTAGTTTAATTTAATGTGTTAACATAAAGTTTAAATTTCTCTGTTATTTTTTATATGCATAGATATTTTTGCATTTTAGGTAGGATCTTATGGTTCGCATTACAATCCCCTACAAGTTACAATCTTTCACCCTATACAAATCATAGTTAATATCTCGAGTTTGACAACATTGATTTCAATCTTGGACTTTCTATCATTTATCCCTCTGAATTCACAACACAAATATGGAATACTAATATAGCTGTAAAAAAACCACAGAGCTATACATTATAAGAAATCAAACAAAATACATGCAAACCTGGTATTTTTGTGATCCCATTTTAATGTATTGCACCTCTCTCAAATTAGTACTCTCCAATTCCTTAATATAGGTTCTTCCTACATAATGAAAGTCTAAATTCAAGAAAAAGAAAACAACAAATAATAGCATATCAATGAAACCCAAAAGTTAAACCCACTTAAACATTGACCAATTCATTTGTAATATTATTATTCAATCACTATCAAAATCAAAAGGCATCAAAGTCTTGGGTTTGTAAAAGATCTTTCATTCTCATATTGTATGAGATAGCAGATTTATTTAGCAAAAATATACAACTTAGCTATCAAAATAGCAATCTCAGGGAAATAGGGTTAAGTAGCTATTGAGATTCTCTATTGTTCTATTTTCTATTCTTTTATTTTTCATTCTACTGAAGCCATAATAAATTATTGGCTATGATATAACTTAGTTTCTGTCTGCTTTTCTTTCATTTGTTAACACTGTCTTTCTAATATTTCATCTAATGCCTTACGATTTTGAAAAAACTGTTTCACAATAAATCCTACGCCAAGGTTATGGGGATCATCGAAAGGAAAAAGATATTGATAAGTGTGAATTTGTTGTATATCTTATTGATTTTGTACATAATACTGTGAATTTGTTGTATATCTTATTATTTTCTACATAATACAATATGGTATAAATAGCCTAGAGAGTACAAGTAACATGTTTCCTTTGTATGTCCAAGTCGCTAGCAGTGATCGCACCATCCTCTACCTTTCTTTGTTGGACCTCAAGTGCAGAGCCTTCAATGGTTGAACTTGCACTTTGATTTCCCAACATGATTTTCCTTTTGCTTTCTTCCCATCGCACTTCTGCAAATGCTTCACGAATGTTAGGGAGAGACTTAGTTCCAAGAATTCTCCCTCTCACTTCATCCAAATTTTTATTCAGTCCCAATAGGAACTGAAAGATTCTATCCTTCTCGACCAGTTTCTTGTAGATTTTGTCATCATTTGTGCACTTCCACTTCTGCAAATGCTTCACGAATGTTAGGGAGAGACTTAGTTCCAAGAATTCTCCCTCTCACTTCATCCAAATTTTTATTCAGTCCCAATAGGAACTGAAAGATTCTATCCTTCTCGACCAGTTTCTTGTAGATTTTGTCATCATTTGTGCACTTCCACTCTATGTCTGAATAGACGTCAAGTTGCTGCAAGTATTTTGTGAGTGTATGATAGTACTCGGTAACCGAAGAATCTCCTTATTGAAGATTGTGTAAGAGACTTTTGATCTCAAATATGGCCGAGGTGTTGCCCACATTTGAGTAGGTCTCCTTGGTTGCCTTCCATATTTCTGCAGCAGTGTCATAATACATGAAATTTTCACCAGACTCATTAGTCATGGAGTTGAGCAACCATGTCATAACAAGACTGTTTTCAAGTTTTCATTTTTCATGGCTGGAATCGGTCTTTTTTGGCTGCTTAGCCTCTCGCCAGTGATGTAGTATTCCTTTTCTTTTCCTTGGACAAAGATGCGATCTGGGCCACTGTGTGTAGTTCTACCCATTGAGTTTGTGGCTAGTAATAATAGTTGTTTCATGATGACTGGTGGTGCTTTGACTGCTCTGTTTTTCTTGCAAATCCTAATTTTTTTTTTCCGGATCAGAACTGTAGCTCTGATACTATGTGACTATTTTGTATATCTTATTATTTTCTACATAATACAATATGGTATAAATAGCCTAGAGAGTACAAGTAAAACAGAAAGCTAATTAAATCCTAATTAACTCAATTATTTACAATAAAGGAGAGAAATTATGAGGCTATTAAATGGTAATAGAATATTCCTAACAACTAATAAAAGCTGTACAGCTGTCCCTTAATGGATAGAATTGTAACCAACAATAAGCAGTTACAGTTGACAGAGTAATTACAGAAAGCAGTTATACTTACGAGTTACAATATCCAAATGTTTCTTTCAAATACTGAGCACACATATAAATCTTAATATTTTCAACCTTAAAAAAAAACATTTTGTTTCAAAAATGGCCAGGCTGATTTAAAAAAAAATTCATTAAGAAAAACAAGCAGAAAATTAAACGGAACTAAGATTCCAAATCCAAATTGATTTAAATAAGAAATGGAATAACCTACGCTGAGAAAATGACTGATGATTATCAATGGTTGAACTTTTATTTTCATCATGTCTACAGTTGTTTTGAGGATGCGTATAGACTGTAACATCAGCAGATACAGTTTCCCCAGAACCATCACCACTTAATAATGACTCCACAAAACGAGACTTGTGATCTTCCACACTGTCTTCTAGCTTAGTTAATGATTCCCCTGTAAGTTTTAAAATGCCATATCTTTTGAGAAACTTTTATATTAAAGTGTTAAAATGGTTAAATATGTTTTGAGATCCTATAAAATACAAATTCACCTTTTAAGTTTATTTCATATAAAAAAAAGCTATTCATTTTCAGTCCCCATCTTTTACAAAAACTGCATGCTTTTAATCCCCACAAAACCACTGTTTTTGTAAAAGGTGGGGAGTAAAAATCGATAGAAAAATATGAGAACTAAACTTAAATCAGAGACATTTTATAAAAACTAAAAACATATTTAATCCAAGTGTCAAAGGAATTATACCAATAACATAACAGTCTCTGTAAAGAATGGTAGAAATCAAAGTTCAATAAAATTTATAAATAAGAAATAGCTTACCTTCCATCCACTTCATAACAGCTAAAGCATAAGGCTCAGTGATTAGGAGATGAACTGGGACATCAGGAAATAGTTGGAACAAAGCATATGCAGCCACTTTATTTTGTGCATCCTGCAATCAAGTAAAAACTGCAAATATTGTATCCAAAGGAAAAATTCCCATAATTGACAAGTCTAGTATGCATGGGCTGCACCCAGGTTACACCATAGAAAATGGTTTTAAGATCTAGCAGATTCTTCTTAAGATTTCACATAATTATGTAATGATCAACTCATTATTTACTTTTCAGTTTTGAACATGAACAGAGAGAGAAACTTAATCGCATATGCAAGTTAACTCTAGTAAAACCAATTTAGTAATGGATTTGGATCTAGGGTTTGAGAGAGAAAACATCGAAATGAGAGAAAATGAAACTGAAATCTGAAAGTGTAATATTATTCTAACTTGCTGAAAACTGAGCTCTGGTAGGTGTAGGGAAGAGGGTCAGCTATAAAGGTAACTTCCTCTGACAGATTCTTCACAGCTGTCATGAACAGAAGCCCAACAGAAACTTAATACACGTGAAAATACAATTCAGTTAACAGGGGAGCAGAGAAGTACAAAACAGAGATAGGCAATGCTCTAACATTCAAACAAAGGCTATAACAGGATATGAATCAATCATGTGCAAGAAAGTGTGGGAAAACGAATGGAATGGAAAGGAAATATTCACCAAGCGTTCAGAAAACATGCAAGAATCTTGTTGCAGACAATGGACTGGCTGAATTAGCTAACTGAACCATATAGATCAGAGATGCATTTTTCAACAGAGAATTATAAAAACAATCAAGCCTTATCCCACTAAGTAGGGTTAGCTACATGGATCAAACGACGCCATAACGTTCTATCATATAGCATATTAACACTATTATGTATTTGATCCATGTCATAGAGATTTGACTAAGTTTTACATTGGCTTTCAACAGCCTAACAGAACCCTCTCCTTTTATCCAAGCTTGGGACCAGCTATGAATAGCAAAGCTAACATAGGTAGGATTTTATGTGTAACTGCTTAATAGCTATAATAACAGCCCATTTGACTAAGCACAAGTCAGGTATAATAGAGTTTAGTAACTATTTTACAAGTAGTCTCTTTAATACAACTATTCATGCAAACAACAAAAAACATGAGCTTATCATCGCCTCATTAGAAGCTTGTGAAATTTATCCCTTCCCCAAATTGATACAGTATCAATGACTTCTAGCATGATACAAATATCCAGACCAAATCAGCCAGTTCAACCAGATAAAAAATTAAAGAACCCAACGTGATATAAATATAATGTGTAAGTGAGTATCATTGCAAACACCTCTAGTTTTATTTACATTAGTAGGTTTACATTGTTAACATAGTCCATGTTGGGAATATTTGATAATCCTTAGCCAAACTATTGATCATGCTGAATATCCTTTAGGGAACTATTTCAAGCCCCTCGGAACAATGAAGGCAGAAAACAAAACCAAAGCATCCAAGCCAGGTTATCGAAAAATATCCCTAGAAAGAAAGACAGTTTGACAGTTTTAACATCAAACTAGTAGAGTGGTTAGTGGTGGATACTGGACAGTTCCCAAAGAAGAGAGAGAGTGAGAGAGAAATCAGAGCAACCTTTCCAGCCAATTCTTCCTGTGCATATACAGTAGAGGATTATTTATAGGCACAACGTGGCGTCTAATTTGGAATAATATCTCCTATATTTATTTTGTACTAATTGACTTGAGTCTATATAAAACATACTATTTTGAAATTGAGACACACAATTTCACCATCTTGGACCTATATACTCTATCATTCAACAATATGATGATGCGGATGAAATCCCTTGGCAACCAACCTAGTTTTGTGTTTAGTGAGATAGCCATCAATACTTTTTTATTCTAAATCACATTTGCAACCAATGTGAACCCAAGCTAAAGTCATAGAAACCAGTGTGCAAGTGTTATTCTTTTGCAAGGTTGCAAATACATCCTGCATAGCAATGTAACACATTGGGTTTTTCAGGGCCTATTTCACACTTTTTGGTTCAACATGAGCAGGCAACAAGGTACTCCCTCCGGCTTCAAAAATAAGCAACAAAAAAGTGATATTTTGGGATCTAAAACAAGAAAAATTTAACTAATTCTACCATATTTAATACTATTCTTCCTGAAATATCCTTTCATTTATATAGATTCTATTCTCATGGAACAAGCTCCCAGGAGGGGCAATTTAGATAATACAGTTGCTATTTTTATTACTAAGTAAATTACATTAGATCAACTTTTTTTTTAAAGAATGTGAAGTATTTTTTTTTGTTTATATATCAAAACCAAAGGAAGTAGAATTTAGTCTAGGTTTGACAATAGTAGACTTGGCTCTTGTTTGCATGGGATGAGTGTCTCAAGGTATGTTCCAGAAAATATGATCAGAAATAGAGTTCTTTGCGAGGACAAGATAAATTGTGGTAATATGTGGGACAAATGAGAATTAGTAGAGCACTCGGTCAAAGGAGAGAATGTTTGCAGAGGTAGGAGAAATATAAATAGAAGGAACGGAATGTGAGGAGGTGGTGGCATTCCTATTAGGATTAGTTAGAGATTGTTGTGAAAACCCAAGTGGACGGGAAACATTATGGGTGAACAAGAAGAACTGAAAAGGTATTAGAAGAGTAGAGGATTGAGGGGTGGAAAGCAAAGGTAGCATATATAGATGTTGTGATACAACTACAAATTTAAACCAAACTTGACATTTGTGGTAAATCTTCGAGCAAGACATCAACATGCTCTTGTACAAACCGGAGCCACCAGCTACTGCTAGAGAATCGATTAAGGCTTTGATTTTTACTAAGAACTCGGATACGCATGATTCTCCAAGGATGTGTTTTGAAGCTCAGATTGCAGTTTTCATAACATGGTTCACATAAGATGGAGAAAGTGCACATGAATGTTGTCCAAAACTTTAAATGCATGAACGCTAGCAAGGACTTGGTAAAGAATCGCACCAGACACAATCGATAGGAACCAGGATAGAAGCATTTGATCGTGTTACTATTGATCTAAAACAAGAGATATCACAACCGATAACTCTACCTATAGGTGTCAGTTATATTTGTTACTATTGATTTTAAGTTATGTAACTGTTTGTCCCAGCTTTGTTGTTTCTGGCAAACCATTACATCTAAAAAAGCTTTCTTTACACTACTAGCTAATCGGGGAACATTGATTACAATTTCCAATCATATCTCTCACCGCTTTGTCAACCAAAGAATCTTGATATGAGCATATGGATCACTAACCTCAGCAGATTCAAAGGTCTCATTCTGATCTGGAAGCTTAAGCGTGACTAGCCCCCCGGCTTTCCGATTCTTGCCCCTCCCACTAGCTTTACGTAATATGCTTACAGTATAGGCAAAACTCTTTCCTCTGCCAAGTATTTTATTGAACTTTGGAGCTTCCCATCCTGATTTCTGGCATAGCTGATGAAGAATAGCCTTTGGAACCTTTTGAGTGTCCCCCTACCCATAAATAAGTTGTAACCAGCATGAAATGGATACTGTTTGATCATAGCAAGATATATGTCCAGATGGAAAAGTACAAAAACAATACATTGTTATGCTCCCAATGCTTAGAAACAAACAGACATGCCTAATGATTTTCAATTTTATTCTTTACAAAATAATAAACTCATTCTTTTAGATTACATGCTGAGGACAAGGAATTTTCCTAAAAAAAAATGTCCAACCAGAAACAAACACGAAATAAAAAGATTAAGTTAATGGAGCAAAACTAACCAATCCCTCATCATATCCGATTGACGAAATCATATTAAAAAAGGCCAACATTTGCACCAAATAGAAGCAAAAGTCTAATCTTATCACAAAGCAAGAGTTCAAAATCCAAATACAGATTCATGTGGCGTTTTATTTTACTATTTTGCAAAAATTGAAAAAGAAAAAAAATTGCAATAAGGGAATGCCATATCAAAATCCATGAAAACATCCCTCTCACCTACCTTGATAGCTTTATATTAGTTTCAGCAAAGCTTTTACAGGCCCATTCATAAAACCCAAGCAATGTAATTAATGTGTATGTTCAACTCCAATGTTGCAAAAAGATAGTGAGTAATTGGAAGACACGTGAATTTAATGAATTTAATTAAACTTCATCAAGATAGTCATGAAATGTAGCCAATAGATTTACCTTCTTCCAAATGCCATCTAACTTATCCAAGTTCTTCTCAGATAATCTTTTGATTTTTTCTAGTTTCTGAGCTTTTAAAATATCAGGGTGTATTTCATTAGACGGCACATCCTCCAAGAAGAAACCACCAAGCTCAATGTCTCCAGCCTCTCCCTGTGCAGAATCTTTTTCAACATGTACTTCTGGCAAGCAAGACTTAGTAAGATCTCCCTCCACGCTATGGTTCTCCACATCACTTCCATTTATTGCTGCCCCGTCAGAAGGCAAAATAATGGCCGAATAACTTTCTTCATCGTGTGAGCCTTTTTCTATCAAAAGCTCGTGGCCCATGGATGCTCTCTCTGATGCATGGTTAGTACTGATTTGCTCGTACTCTAAGGCCAAATTGTCATCTGATAATCCTGCTCAATGTATTGTACAATACTTTAAGACTTCAATATCACAAAAAATATTGTAACAGAAGTGAAAAACAAAATTCAATTTAACCTAGAGCAGACAACTCTTGTTTCAGTTTTCGTATGATACGGCTTGCCTGCTCTTGATGTTTTCTATCCCCTTTCTCCTTCGCCATTGTAGCTTCCAACCTTGCAGCAAGATACTCCTTGGCAATAACATCGTAATACCTAGGTTCATTGGGCTAATAAGAGATAAGAGAAAAAATATATTATAAACTTGCCTAACATGATAGCAAACCAAAATCACAACCATATCCATAACAATTTAAAAAACTGGATAGTAAACAGAACTTAACAATGTTGTGAAATTCAGGATTTGAGAATTTTTTTGAAACTAGAGTTTGTAGTTGAGGCAAACAGAACTTGACAATTTTTTCCTCTCTCATCCAACACTTTTTTCCGCTGATGACTGTCCCTTTATTTAAGTATTATTATATTCCTATTCCTAATCTGATTCCGTTTACATTTCTTTTCTTGTTTTATTACATAATAGTTTGTTAAATGCTTTTTTTGGTCTATTTTGATTCCAAAGCAACTTTTAATTATTTATCATTTAAATTAGTTAATGAATGAAAAATAAGAATCACTGGGTGTTAACAACAAAAGAATAGCTGGCTGGTGTTGGGAACCAGTATGTATGATCCCCTTAATGAATGAATGAAAAATCAGTTAATTCCATGCCACGCCTTCAAGTGAGGTTCATGGATGAGGACCCAGAGGAGGTGATTTTGCCACTTTACATGACACTAGTTTTTGGCAGATGCGAGTTACTCACTAGGGCCTCTTAGGTTTTAATTTGAATATAATTCATCCTTACAAAACCGGTTTGTAAGGGAAGATATGTCACTCAATATAACTTTTTGCGTTGAATATGTTTTTACATCTTATAAAATTTCAACCTTTCAATTTTAGTCCCCACAAAAAATAAATACAATTTTTAGTCTCCAAAAAATTATCATGCATGCAGTTTTAGTCTCCGATATTAAGTCATCATATATTTTAGAATGAATTTTTACAGGTATCTTTACAACATTATAGAAAGTCCGTCGACCACAAATGAGTTCAAAATTCGATTACTAAATCCATCTTTTCAGTATTTTTATCTTTAATTTTATACATGAAAAAAATTCATATTTGATTTATATCAAGTTAAAAAATTCTAAATTTTTTTAGATGAATTTTTTATAATGTTTCAAACATGTTTGCAAAAAGTCATTCAAAAAATTTCAAAGTTGAAAGACAATTAAATATATTTTGTTTCAATAGAGACTAAAATTGCTTGCTGAATTATTTTGCAGGAATTAAAAATTGCATTTATTTTTTAAAAGGGATATAATTTAAATGTTGAAATTTTATAGGTTTGGTTTTCAACGAATGACACATTTGTTGAGGCTCTCAGCTTGATAGCTGCAACCATGCCAAACAGGCAAAGGCTCTTCATCTTTTGAGAGGATCCAATGTCACAACAGTAACATCCGAAGACCTTCAATACATTGGACTTTCGGAATTACGAAAGAACAATACTGTTTCAAAATTGTGTATTTTTCATTGGAATTTGATATCTCATTCGAGACAGAGACTGTTGAGGACAGCAAGAGCTGAGATGTCATATCTCCTTTGAGAAGAGTAATTTCATTAGATTAGGTTAGTAAATCAAGAATGAGTGGACATAATGTCTAGATTGTTTTTTTTTTTTAGATTAGTGATTAAATGTCCAATTTTGAATATTTTGATTATTAAAAAAATTTCAGTTGTAAGGATTTATTTAAGGATTTTACAACATTATTTCTTTCAAAAAAATAATTATTTATTATTAGTACATTATTATTTTATACGAATATGAATTTTTTCGTCATTATCTTGATTGCTAAACCCACACCACGTAACTAGGTGTTACATTTTTGCGCTATAAAATTAGCAAATTCTGAATTTAGTCTATACACAAATTTTATTTGTTTTTAACCCCTAAAAATACAAATAAAAAATGTGTGCTTTTAGTTATGAAGCTCAGATACTGACACAGACACCAAATACAACACTAACATGGATACATCGACACCGATAATAGTTTAAAAAAATGAACGAATTGAATATAATTAAGGTGTCAGTGTCAGAGTGGAACACACCTTCAATCAGAAGTGTCGGTGCTACAAAGACTTCTAGTCTCTGTTGAGGACTACAAACACTATTTTTGTTAAATGCAGGGCCTAAAAAACAAAACAATATTTTTATAGGGAACAAATTCATATTTTGTCAATTTTATAGTGATGCAAAAAACACATTGAACTCTACAATATTTTGTGCAGCGGGCTGCACATTATTAAGACAATGCAGAAGCTACTTTAAGTATTAACAGATGCAGAATCCATTAGAATCTTCTGTATACAACAGAATGCGACTTGTACTCGATGAGAATTTCGAGTATCACAACACAATTAAAAGAGATCATGCAAATTGTAGAGAAGATTTAAGGTTGTAGTGAACAGCCAAATATATATTAATCATCAAGAAGAAAATGAGAAATACCTTCCTTTTGGCGGCATTACTTTCATAAAAAATGTCATCTTCCCAAGTCTTATTTTCATCCTGCAAATATCACACAGTTAAGCTTGGTATATTTTCAAGACAAACGAAATACAGCCCATTTCATTATAAAATTCCCTCATTCAAGTGAAAATCATACATCATGCAATCAAGTGCTTGAAAATGGAAAATAGTACGGGATAAATGGTGGACAATACTGTCCATGGAAAGTGAAACATTTTTATAAGACAGTACAAGAAAATGTGAATCAACGTTCAATCACAGGGCCTATAAGAATACAAGTGTAGGAGTTTATGTCAGCTAAGTAACATGCTTGGCGACATCAAAGAAAGACGCGGATTAGACAGTTGATGTGAATTGAATGGAGTCAAAAGTTGTTTCTGTTTTATTAAAGATATACCTCAAATATGGGATTTGGTTGTATAGAATTACTAATAGGGATTTGGTTGTATAGTAATTTTGTATATATATTTGATGTATTGTCAACATATTTCAATTCAATAAATATATTTTACCTTAATTCTTAAGATGGTATCCAAGATCTTGGTTTAATGCTCGTTTCTGCATAAACCTTAGCTGTCTCTATTGCGGTAAACTTTAGCCACCGTCGTTGTGGCCCTTTGCTGCCTTCATTGCAGTCTGTTTGTGATCCCTAAACTCTATTTGCTGCCTTCGTTTCGTTGTACTGAAATCAGCCTTCACTACTATGAACACAATTTTCGACTTCTCTCACCACTGTACACTGACCGTATCACACCACCACTTATACCATCAGACTTGCCTCGAAGAAAGCAGCCAAACCCCATAAAATCACTGTCTTTTGAAGCCAAATGCGCCGTCACAGCTCCAGCGACTCCGGCGCACGTGTAACCCACGCACCGTCCTCCAAGCAATTGTCCACCGCCGTTTTTTCACAGATTACATATCGCAGGTTTTCTATCCGCTTTAGGTGGTTACTTTTCAGATCGGAGCACTTTGGATCGTGTATTGTTTGTAGCGCGCCTTTTTCGATTAGTAACTTGTTTTTTGTTTTTCATACATGGCGAGAAAAGGATTAATAATTAATACTGAAACCAAGAACGAAATAGGAAAGAAAAAATTCCGAGCTGAATTGCAGAGCCTCTCATCCATTCACAAGTTGAATGGGAAGAACTATTTGAAGTGGTCTTAAATTTTGCGCACTTTTTTTGAAAGGTAAAAGCATGGCAGAACATTTAACAGATGAATCCCCCAAAAGAACAGATCTCAAGTTTAAGAGGCGGGATAAAGAGGATTTTATGATTATGGCATGGTTATGGGTTATGGCTGCTAAATAGGGAAACCAGAATATCACAGAATATGCAAATCATCTCAAAGTTTTGTGGATAGAGTTGGATCATTACAAAGTTATAAAAGTCAAGTGTTCAGCAGATGCAGCATTACTCAAGCAGTATATTGAACAAGATAGAGTCTATGATTTCTTGATGGGATTCAACTCTGATTTTGATCAAGTTAGAGTGAAAATCTTTGGTAAGGAGAAAGTATTATGAACAAGATAGAGTCTATGATTTCTTGATGGGATTCAACTCTGATTTTGATCAAGTTAGAGTGAAAATCTTTGGTAAGGAGAAAGTGCTAGGAATTGATGCGATAGTGGCTATAGTGAGGAGTGAAGAAAGTAGAATAGGACTAATGCTGGCAGTCCCACCTGTAGAAAGCTGAGCAATGCTAGCTGAGAAGAATTCAACTATGATGATTGACCAAAAGAAAGGAGGAGGAACTTATGAGGAGAAGAAAGGTGAAGGAGCCAGGTGTATCTATTTCCACAAGCTTCGCCACACTCGTGAAAAATGCTGAAAATTGAATGGGAAACCACCTAGTAGAGAAAAGGGCTCTCAAAACCGAGACAGGGAGTGGGGAAGAAAAGAAGGTCAAGCACACATAACTACAAGTACTAGTGAAGAAAGTCGAGAAAGTATGATGCAACTGAACCAAAATGAGGTAGAAAAGTTGAGATCTTTACTCACTAGTTTGGATAAGCCCACATGTTGTTCTTTGGCACATTCAGGTACTTTTCCATTTTTTGTTTGACTTAATGCTTCTGATATACCCTTTAACCAATATTGGATACTGGATTCTGAAGCCACATACCACATGACACCCTTACCCACATATCCCTAAATTATCCACTAGTCCCGTCTCAAGATGAGGTAGAAAAGTTGAGATCTTTACTCACAAGTTTGGATAAGCTCATAGGTACTTGTTCTTTGGCACACTCATGTACTTTTCTATTTTTTGTTGGACCTAATGCTTCAGATATATCCTTTAACCAATATTGGATACTGGATTATGGAGCCACAGACCATATGACGCCCTTACCCATATATCCCTAAATTATCACTAGTCTCATTTCATCCAAAAAACTCACAAAAGACACATCGCATAATGTTATCTTCTATAGCAAATCTTGTGTTTTTCAGGACAAGAATTTGGGGAGTACGACTAGAAATGCTACAGAATGGAATAGTCTTTACTATATGGATAACCAAGACTTAGCTCCGAAGTTACTCAACAATGATAACTCCTTGTTTCAAACTCAATAAAAACCATTAGGGAAAAGGTCCTTTTGTACCACTAGCGCCTTGGTCACCCTTCATTTAGAGTCAATAAGCAAATACTTCCATTGTTTTCTAAGAAATTAGATTGAGATAATCTTCACTGTGAGATGTGTGAGCTTGCAAAACATAAGTGTATACCTTTTCTAGTTGTTGAAGTTGTGGGATTATAGAGAAAAAGAGGAGAGAAAATAATTAGGGTTTAAATATTATTGATAATAGCTTTATGCTTACTTGATTACAATAGACTCAATACTAATCTCTATTTATAGAGAAACATAGACTAAATTCTAAATTAGGAATAAATCATAATAATAATGAGAGATATTCTAAAATTCTCTATGATTATAAATTGATCATAGAAAATAACTCAAGATACTCTAATATAATATAAAAGATATTATAAGATATTTTCTAATATTCTAACACTCCCCCTCAAGCTTTAGCTTGCTACAAGAAAACAATGTTTTGCTCCACAAAATAATAAAAAAAGATGGAGAGGCAACTCAGGGATGCAAGTGAAGTCGGAGAGAATTGCTATAAATACAGCCTAGTCAGATAGCCGGAATGATCATCAGCATGAGAGAAATTCATGGCAAACAGTTGAACAAAGCAATGTTCGTCCTTCTAAAAAACTGCATTTGGAAGCTTCAAACCAATAATATCAGAGACTCAAAATATTTAAACTTGAATTTGCTTCAAGGAGGGAGAGGCATGCTTTAAGGAGAGAGTGGCAAGGCCAGTACATCTGGGACAAAGATAGGGCCAGTGCATCTGAGACAAATTGTCTTGCTAAGGTGTGAGTCATGAAAATAAAAGTCATTGTCAGAATGACCATCAATGAAAAAAGTAGTCATCACTAATATGATTCATCAGTAGGAAAAGGGACACCACCAGAATGATCGTCGGTGGGAATAAAAGCCACTGTTGGAATCTATTAGTAAGAACTAAATTGCATGACAAACACCAAAGAAGAAGCAGCATAACTCTAACGAAACGAAGCCATGATCGATCATTAAAGTAAGAAAATGCGTCCAAAACAGGAGAGATAACGGCTGTTTGAACAATGACACATATTTTCGTTGATCAAAATTAGAGAGTTAGGACAGATCTGAAACCATTGAAGAGAAATAATCGTGCACCAAGAAGAATCCCATTAATCGAATAGCAAATCTTTCAAACCTGTCAGCTAAAAGCCCACTCATAAAGGCTACAACAGCTGCCACGGCAAAGGCTGGAGAGTTTATGTGTTCAAATACACTAAGGATATACTCACCTGTGATCGAAAAAGATAAGGGATACGACAGATTTTTCTTCTTCTTCTTCTTTTTTTTTTTTTTTTTTTTTTTGCGGTG
>JBBPBS010000007.1:15295334-15326207 GCA_037974835.1 Cicer judaicum
AAAAAAAAAAAAAGAGAAAGAAGGAAGTAAGTAACTATAGAAAAGAAAAACTTAAGATAAAAAAAACGAGGCAGCACGACTGGTAGTGTATGAAGCTGGAGACGGCGCGGCAGTTTGAAGCTGGACAGCGCGGCTGGTGGTGAAGAACAAAAGCAACAGCGAGGAGGAACAAAGAATAGGAAGAACGAGGAAGAAGGCAACGTGAATGAAAAAGAAGGGAACATGATCGAAGAAGAAGGGAACATGAACGAAGAAGAAGGGAACATGAACGAGGAAGAAGGGAAAGTGAAATTAGGGTTAGTGAAATTTGAAGTATGGAATACCAAAAATACCCCCAAAATGTTTTAAAATGGAAGGGTAATACTGGTTTTTCTTGAAGAAAAAAATCACGTTTTATGGGCTTTGGGAACACGTGACCCGAAACGCAACCCGCAAACGTGCCCAGATCGCACGCAATCGTACTTTTCTCTGTGCCGCCGCGATTGACTACCTAGCTCAATACATCATTGTTCGCCTCCATGCAAAAGGGTTCACGTTGGAATTAGATGCACCTAGGGAGTCGAGTGTTATAACAAGGTTAATGTTTTGTGTAGTATAGAGCCTTGTCATTCCGCTATACATAGCCCATATGTTGTACACTATTTAAATGGTATTCAAACTCGTGATTCCATGAGTGAGAGACTATAGGAACCTATGCAAGTCTGCCCAAGTTTACACATAAATGTATTTGTAAGCGAGTTGACTCGATTTTGATACCTAGAGTCATATACTCAGACAACTGTACGACTTAACTTGGAAATTTTCTCTATCCATTCTCTAGATTCAATGTGGTATCTATGAATGGTCACTAACTAAATAGTTTGTTAATAACTGATTGTCAGTTGTGCCAGCTAGGCTAAGTGACTAGAAACTTCTGGAACACTTCTTGGTGTTCATAGTCGCATACTATACAGACTACAAAGTACAATGTCGAGTAGTAGAACAGCTTTGGCTAGCTGAGAATCTTCTAGATTTTCTATTCCTAACATACCTCTTTATATATGAGGCATTGTGCTCTGTCCGAATCAATAATCAGAAAACACAGATTCTCTTGCTTTCTCTCTATTGTGTTTTCTCTCTCTACCATATCATGCAATAAGCAAACACTTGACAATAGCAAATGAAGAGGATACTCGCAAGGTGTACATATTAGTGATACATTGCTCTCTCATGGTTAATCAGATTTCTATCGGATGGTAAAATTACCTCTTCCTGTTGCTCCACATATTGCCTGATCCAATCTGCTTGAGATGAATGGCAAAAATCTAAAGTATCATCGTTCAACTGTCTCTTGATTAAAACCGGAGATTCTAGAGCCTTTTCCTTAGTTGTGCTGGATGGATCCACCAAAGGAATTGAATTGTCCTGTTGGTTTAATATAACACCAACGGAACCCTCTACAAAGGAATTATAAACGCACACAATCAATCTCCAAAATTCCAAACAGCTTATGGACTCAAAGCAAATTTGGTATTGTTATATAATCAGGGCAAGTATGAATTCACCTTCACTAGAATGAAAGGAAGTCCCAGTGGAAAACTTGAGTGGAAGTTCATTCCCGGGCAAATTCAAGCATAACCAATCAAGAGCTGATTCAAATGTAGCACATTCCTACAAATTTTAAAAATATGCACACAAAATCAAACAGCATAACTAGCTGCCATGTTCATGATTGAATTAAATCATTTAATAACCACCAATCCAGCATTTTGTATTTAGAATCGAAAAGTGATCCATCCAATTTGAACAAATTCTTAATTTTAATAATTAAATTAAGTAGCGTTTGGCATTGGTGGTACCTTGAGAGCGGAGAGAGCAAGCTCAATGTGATCATTGCTGAAACCTTCGCAAGAGAGTTTCTCGTAAACAGCTTTCAGCTTCTTCGCTTTCTGGTCCTTTGTTAGGGTATCGTCCGTCACATGACTGGGACGGGCTGAATTGAGCAAGAGCCGGCGGAGTCGGTTCTCATTTTCAGCCGAAATTTGCAGCCTCGGCGCGGATGAGGATGACTGAGGTGGCTTTCGGTTCTGTTTCTGATTCCTTTTCGGCGGCATCTCGTATACTGGAGCGACCGAGCGAGTGTATGTTATGATTCAGTATTTATTTATTTATCACAGCCGGTTCAACCGGTTGAATCAGAAGCCCTGGAAACCGCCCCGTCGAGAAAACGCACAGAACCGACTCAAAACTGGAAAAATCGGACACAACTTTTTTCCGATTTAGAAGATATAAAGCAATTGAGTCGGAAAAATAAATACAGAATAATATAATGCACTTTTGGTGTAAAATTATGGTAACTTTGTACAATATCAAATAGTTAAATAATTATTGTTTATTTAATAATTATATAATATAATTTGATAAATAGAATTATTAATATTAAACAACAATTTGATATTTTTTATGTTGTTGCATGTTTCGGTGCATTTAGATTGAATAGTCTGATTTTTATATAAATAAATATTAATTTTTAAAATAATTTATATTATAAAATATATATTTATTTATATGTATAAATTTTTTTAAAATTCTCAAATCTTACTGTTGAGATAAAAAAAACTGTATATTTTAATAACAATAAATTTTATAAAATAAATGATTAAGTTTTATGAATGACGATATATTCAGAATATTGTTTTAAGTAACATGAATTGCCTAAGTAACAAGCAAGAAGTGTATAAGTACCTTCTCAATTATTATGAAATCATATTTTCATGATGAACAAGTTCATTGCATTCATAAACAGTCGTATTAGTTTAGAAAGATGACAAGAATTAATTTTAAATAATAAATCATTTCAAGATTGAATTATTTATTATATCTTTGGTAAAAAGAATGATGGAATAACATTTATCATAATGTTCTAGTTATTCAATGAAAGAACAATTGACAAAAGAGATCTTTTTAGAAGAGCAACATGTAGTAAATCAGTTGACATTTTGCAAATGGTTTTCCCAACATTTATTGAACAATTAAAAATCAAGTTTTGAATAATACTTGCAAAAACAAAAATGTACATTGTTGAAAGGTTGATCTAAATGACATTTTGGTTTATTAAAACAACAGTTTGGAAAAGCAAGATCATTTTGGTTAATTAAAAACAACAATCTAAAAAAATTAATATCATTATGGTTTATTAAAAGTAGAAGTTTGAAAAAATGAATATTATTCTAGTTTATTAAAAACAAAAGTCTCGAAAAATGATGATTATTTTGATTTATTTAAGATCATTCTAGTTATTTCATTTATAGGAATAAGTAAAATGAATTATTTTCTATAGTCCATACCTTAAGATAAACATGGGTCAATACTACTCAAAACAATAAAACTCAAAAAATCTAACTAAATACTCAAAGAAGCAAACAACACCAAAATCAATATCTAGATTGATGAGCTATGAGCTATGACAATAAGGACAACAAGGATATTATTGTTGCACCTTTTTACATAAAATAAATCATGCTTCTGAAACAACGAACTGACACTAGATAATTATTAAATCACTCATCATTTTCCATACAACATAAAACTAAGAACGTTTTGATTTTACAAAAGAACATTCAAGTTATTCTCTTCTAAAGACATAATTAAAACATATATTTTCCCACAGTTCAATCCACAATTTAAAAAGTATCAAGACTACTCAAATAAATGGGGAAACCCAAAACTCGAGCTAAATGCTCAAAGGAGGAAAACAACCTCTAGATTGATGACAATATTGATCTTCAAATTGATGAATTGTGATCAAGGAGGCAAGTACAATGTACTTACATTATTCTGCAAAAAGCTATGCATAAATCTTATTTGAAACAGTACAAACTGACATTTTCCATCATACCCAAAGCAAGAACGTTCTTCGTTTGTCAAGAACGTTCTTGACATCAATATAAACATGTGTTTAATTACTTTAAAATAGATCTGACACTTGGGAATTGTGTACAACGACTATATTAAGTTTAAACTGAATATTCAAAGTCTTTTATCATCTATAAATTGAATATCAATTGGAAGATGAAGATAATAGTTCAATTTACAAATCTACCAACACTTGTTCAAGTAATAACAAGTCAAAAACTCTTCAAGCAAACTCATGCTTTCTTCACTATATTTATGGATCATCATTTACTGAGTTTGTCTTTATTTATCTCAAACAAGTGTTGAGAAGTTTCAAGATCCAAACACTTTTATCATACACATCATTTGTAAGTCTATCTTTTATGTTAGATTGAGAGTGTTTGTAAAAATCTTTTCAAAATTGAAAGGTGATTGTAAAAATCATTTATAGGTTGATAGGTGAAGATTGTCTTTGATCAATATGTGATCAAGAGAAAATGTGTGAATAAGGACATTATGATTCTGAAGCACATAGTGAAAATCTCACAGTTGTGAGGACTTAGTTAGCCCGAGTTGGGTGAATCAATATATTTTTTGTTTGTGATTTTTCTATCCCTTATATTTAATTATTTGCACACACAAATAACATTTCATTATAAACTAATTTGTTTTATTTACTATATCCAGAACATTTTGGACATTCTGTTTCAACCCATATTGATCTTGAATTAATTTAAATTAAGCACACAAATCAAAATTTTAAAAGAATCACGATTCAAACTCTGATTCAAACTCTATTGTTCTTGTGATTGAAATTGCTACTTCACTTACATATCTCTCTCACATATCAAAATTTCATGTATCTTTATCAACGAAAAACTTCACTAACATCACATGTGTCAGACTCTTATACATTTTATTTTCAAGTAATATAAATTAAATTAAACTAATTAACTTTTTACTATTAAAATCTTTTACACAATATTTCCAATTGTCAAATTCATGCATCCTATTAAACACTTTTATAATAAATGTGTAAATACTTTTGAATTTGCAAATTTATCGGTGAATAATTTAATCTTCTACTTTATTCACATTGACTTGGCTTACATAACATTAGAACAATGGGTCAAGGCCAAACTAAACAATCAACTAAAAAATATAACCATTGCTAAACATACCCCAAAAAATCCTCCCTTAACTTATTTTTTCTCAAACTTACAACACAATCAAATTACAGATGCCTAGCTTTTCTCTCAACTTAGGAAATGACTCGAGCTTTAATGGCTTAGTCCTAATATCCAGCATTTGCTTTCATTGAGAAACTGAAATCTAACATCTATGTATTTGCTTTCATTGATAATGTCGAATCTTCTCTACATTTATTCTCAACCACCATAATGTTTGACAAGGACACGAAGCTGCAACAATGAATTCAACTCCAGTTGAGGAAAAGGTTACAACCGATTGTTTCTTGGAGATCCAAAAGATAACTTTTGATCCCAATCATCAAAACATAACATGAGGTGTTTTTTTCTATTATCCAATCTTCTGCATAATCCTAATCAGACTATCCCAACAATTCACTTTCTATTCCTTTTCATACATGATCTCGTGGCTCACAGTATAAAGGACTCTTTTAGTTGCAGCTATATGCATTTATGTGGCAGTAAGATACATAAGACTCTCAACAATTTGGTTTTAGGTAATGGCATCTACTACTTTTCCTTTCTCATCATTCAACAATTTCCATCTTAGTACAAATGGATTACACACCATGTTGCATTTTACTATCTTGAATATCTTTGCATACTTTTGTTGGTGAATAAAATTTCCAGACTCATATTGTTTAACTTCAATTCCTAGAAAATGTAAAGTTCAAGTGTGAGTAGTCAAGATCCACATTGACTATGAAAGAGTTAAATGTTGGATATATAAGATAAGTGACTCAAATACTCAATACCTTAAGATTTTGGGTGGAGATGTAGTGTCAAAATCTCTTGAGGTCCTAGAGTATTTGGTTCGTTGTTACTATTGACGCTCCCTCGAACTCCTCAACATAAAATACCTCATTTTATTGAGACTAATCATTGAAAATTCCCTCCTCGTTTATTGCTTACAAGCTTCAAACATGTTATTTTTATTTTATGTGAAAATTAGGTCATCAACATGCAAACTCACAACTACCACTCTATTGTTATCACCAACATTAGTCGTCACAAATAAAGTGTGTTCATTTGAACATTTTTCAGATCCTCCTCTACAAAAATATGTTTCAATCTTTTTGTACCAATTCATTAGGGCTTGTTTAAGCCCATACAAGACCTTTTTAACCTATACACTTCGGTTCGGTCCTCCCTTTGATATCCAAAGGTTGTTAGCAAATACATCTTCATTCAACTCTCCATGTAGGAAATCACTTTTAACATCAAGTTGAAAACTATTTTATCCCTTTTATGGCTACAAGTGCCACAATGGCCCTTATAGTGTCTCATCTAGCAACTATCAACTGGTGCAAATACTTAGTGAATCTCATATTATTGAGTGTACACGTCGTAAGTCTTGTTGTGTTTTTCCAGTTTTCCTTCCTCATTATCCTTGGTTTCATAAACTGATTTTACTCATATTTTCTAGCCCCACTTGGAAGTGATGAGAGCTCTCATGTTTCATTCTTCACAATATCATCTATCTTTTCATCCATTGCTTTTATCCAAACATCTAACTTTAATGTTTCTTCATAGATTGTGGGATCTTAAATTGGATTGAAAACAACTAAATTCTACAAATCGGTTTCATTATGCTCTTCTTCTTTTGTGACATTATCATTGAGGTATTGGGGCCTTTTATTTGCTTGAGTTCCTTTTACAATTAAACCTTCATCATCTTGGCTCCTATTTGTACTATCTACTTCACGACCATAACTTGGGCAGCTCTTCAAAATTATCAGTATTAGGAACTAATGAAATTCTTAACTATGTTATGGTTATAAGTGTATCATGATGTGATTCGATCAAAATATGTTATTGTTTACTTGTAGAACACAAGGTACGGTCATGCAGTACAAGTTATATGATTTTTGTTGAAATTTCCCCTGACTATGTCTCACAACTTAATTTGCATTTGTTGCAAACTTTTTTTCATAGAAAAACTACTTATATACGTCTGGAGCATCTTTAGAGCTATGAAATAATTCCATATTCATGAGGTAAAAATAACTTTGATCAATAACACGACATCAAATGATTATATGTAGACGTAATTAATCATGTTTACTATTTGAGAATTGTACTAATTGTTAAATGCACTAGAGAGCAAGAAGGTTGTGAGAATGTCATTTGTGAACTTTAAATTAGAAAATAAATCTCATTTATTTTTAGTATAGACGACACACACAATTCATCTTAATTACAAACATAAACAAGCATCTATGACATAATTGAGATAAACACACAAGAACACATACATGCATCAAAAACACACAATTCAACATGACTTTCATCTTAAATGACCCCAATCTAAAAACCGCAGAACAAGAATCTTAAAATCCCTAAAATCAACCACCATAATTTTGAGAAACACATAAGAAAATACATACATGCATCAAAAAAGCTTAACATTACTTTCATCCTCAATAACCCAAATCTAAAAACCCTGTTTGAAGAATTCAAAATCTGTAAAATCAATCATAAAGCAAACAATTCCCATTAGTGAGATTTAATGTTCTCATTTATCACAATAACAAAGTGTTCTCTCTCTCTCTCTATACACACACACACTCTTTTCTCTTCATTGTTGTATTCATTGTCAATTATCATACATGGATGTCTAAAAATAGCCATGGCTTCATAATCTTTCATCATGTATTTCTTCAAATATTTCATCTTTTGAAAACACAATCATGTTTTATTCTACTTTCACATTCTTGCATACATGGAACCAACCTAATAAATAAAAAAACAGGTTGCATTGCATTCATCAAAATAAGATCTTAGTAAGATCTTTGTAAGTAACAATGACATTCCATTGCACTCACCTATGCAATATAATATTTATGGAAAACCTTGAGCTTCAAACTTTATCCTTTCATCAAATTTTTCCAACATCAATGACTGTTTGTAAAGGAGGTCGAGTGTGAGCAAGTTTTAACCATGCTGTTTAAAACCTATTATAAAAACCAGAGGCAAATTTCATGCTAGGAGAAAAATTAAAAATAAATAGAGAAATTATGGGTATTACTGGATATTTTAGGGGTGTAATCTACAAAAAATCAAATTTTAAACGTTGAAATATTGGAGTTAGTTTAGCGCAAGATTGATTGATTTTACACACCCAGACTCCTCTTGGTTTTCTAATCCTAAGGACTGCTTGGAGTGGTTGATTTGTCTTGTAAATAAGTGAGGGGGTAACGGTTACTAACGGTTTGCAGAAGGTGGGTGTTCATTTTCATGTGGCGGGCAAACAAAGTCTACAGGTATTCTCCAAGAGTATAATTAAATTACCTTTCTAGCTAAACTTCAAAGAGGCAAGTTAGAGCAATATGACATTTAAATTAATATTATAATTACAAACCAAAAATAGACACTACTCTCCCAACCCCCACTTATGCGGAGAAATAATGTATAGACATGCATAAAAATTATCTCAGTCAAGGTAGAAGAGAGTCACAATCTTCCGTAAATTTTTTGCTTCTTGACAAGTTTCCATCAGCAACCTACTATCATGGAAAGCAAAGCAAATTACTTGTTGGACGTGTGAAATGATATCCATATTACATAGCCTGCATATGAAACAATGGTAGAGACAATTTTAATTAGCATACAAACAACATAAATATCTTACACATAGACATTGACGGATCTTGTACAAAATATAGAAAGAAACTGGAGGGCGACATGTATTAATTAAACTATTATAATTAAAATTCTTAAAATTCATATAATTTTTTTGAGTTTCGCATAATTTATACATAATAAACAAGTTGAAAAAGTTAGAATTAAAATTCTCACAAGTTTTACGATTTTCACAAGTCATACAATTAACACAAATTTTTAGAACTTTACATAGTTCAATCAAATCAAATATATCCATTTTACGATTTTCATTTTTGTCAAAAATTTTCTTCTTGAAAAATATATCAATTTTTTTATATTTAAATATCATATCACTCTTAAAAAAATACACATTAAAACAATTCACAATTAAAAAATAATATCACATTATATCATATGTCAATAGTTAACATATTTCACAATTAAAAATTTGCTAATAGGTAATATTGAGTTGCTAATTAGGGTGTTACGATATGTCTATTAGTTAGTTTATCCTTCGATATTATATAGTGTATTTATATATTTTATTAGTATAAATTTTAAGAGAATGAGAACAAATTGAACATAGAGAGAAGAGAAATACATAGGTGGAGAGGAGAAAGGCGAAATGTCTCACGATAAAAGTTTGAAAATATTTTAATAATTTATCACTATTATTTTGATAATTTACCGTTATTATATAAAAAATTAATTATATATAGTTATTATATATAAATAAAATTAAAATATAGGAGTGTCATATAAACAAAATTAAAATATAGGGGATGCCATGACACCTATCCCTGTCCGCTCAAAGACAGATTTATCACTATTATTTTGATAATCTACCGTTATTATATAAAAGATTAATTATATATAGTTATTATATATAAACAAAATTAAAATATAGGAGTGTCATATAAACAAAATTAAAATATAGGGGATGCCATGACACCTATCCCTGTCCGCTCAAAGACAGATGTATTGATGAGTGATATGTCCTATGCCACGGCCTCTCTAAAATGGTACCAAACCCATAATAAACTACCTCCATTTCACAAGTGATTTTTATTTTAACAAACAACGAGATTTCATACTTAGCGAAGTTTTAGGTTTTTAAACAAAAAAATAATTCCAATTTCGCTGTTTGTCATTTTTCTTAATCCAGGTGAAAAAGTGTCAATGCCACAAGTATGAAACATATATTAAAAAATACCACTCATCTGATCTTTTTTCTAATTAGAAGATTCCTACTTTCAAGTTTAATTTCTTTTTTTCCAAGAATAAATGAATTAAAACACTAAATGCAGAAACTCTAAACTCACAAATCCTTCACATACTCTGCAGTGACAGACTCATAGACTATTCGGAAAAAGTTATAGCAGGTCAAAGGTGTCGTCCTAGCATGAGAGTACATAGCAGGTTTGTGAATATAAAGCATGTGCAAGTATAATAACTCCAAAATGAAAGACGGCAAGAAATAGCTAGTAGTATAAACCTGCTGGCTTCTAATAGTGGTAGATGATCATTATGGGGCTTCTCTATCACATTTTTCACCTGCACATTCAACGAAATAATAAAAATCACGACACATGATTATATAACTGGAGCACAGTCCAGGAAATTTTGAGCTCTGCACAGCCCTTGAAAGTGTCCTATATCCGTGTGCAAGGTCATTATTCTCTCTATTCAGGGAGCTTAAAAACTTCAATAAGTATATAGATTTGAGTCTTCCTTTACACTACCATCTAGTCCAATGTTATTTGGAACATTGTGCACTACTTATAAGAAAAAAAGGAACATTAAGAATGCTATGCATGTAAAGTAAAATTATGAAGGGCAAAAGGAGAGTAAAGAGAAAGAAGACTAGACATTGTCACCGCAAGGCAACAAAAGAAAGCAACTGAGATTGAGATGTAACAGAACATGTCTATTTCTCTGCAGGTCTAAGTATCTTGGGTTGGATGAGAAAAAGACCAAGCCCATTATAAATATGACTAGTTCTCAAGTTGATAACTTGATATGTCCCTCCCAGATATCTCATTCATTCTCTCCTCTCTCTCACTCCAAATCCTTTATGCTTCCATCTTTCCACTCGGCTCATCTCCTATACTCGTCCCCAGCATAGTTGTCAAACTTTCATCACGCTCTAGGAGCGCCTCAAACGTCACATAACCATCCCACAAAAGTGGGGTTGCGACTGCCACAACCCTATTCTGCTCTGCAACACCGTGTGTCAGGCAGCCACCCACCTCTACGCTTCGCACGGCTACAATAGTGCCACTACTGGCTGTTATTGACTACATAGGATCAAGGTCTGTTCAGGTTCAACTTATTTTCCTTTCCCTTTAAATTATCATATAAATCTGTTGCTTTTTGATCCACTGTTTTCATCGGAAATATTAATCCAAAATAATCTATTACAGGTGAGCCCTGTCGAGTATGATTCACCACAGTTACAACACATTACACAATCCTTTGGTCCTTCTTTCTGTCATTTCTGCTAGTGTTAATTTGTTGATAAATGGCAATAAAGTGCCAATCGTGCTGGTGGTCTTTTTGTTTAATCCACTCCTTTGGCAATCAACCTCTCATTGGTAGAGATAACACTAACAGAACTGTCGCTGGTTCTCTTGGTTTCGGGCCAACTAATGTTGGTCCTCATGCTAGACTCCCAGGGAAAAACTTCTTCAATGTTCTAGCTCAAGTAATGTTCGCGATGATTCAGAGATGCTTTTAAGATTGTCAAGATGGTAAGTGTTAGTAATTTTAAGATTTTCAAGATGGTAAATGTTAGTAATTTTAAGATTTTCACGGTGATTCAAAGAAAAATGCTTTTGTTAACCATCCCTTGAGGACACATTAACAAAACCTAAATTTCATTTGAAATTCAATAATTAATGACAGTATTCTTAGGAAAACAATAAAGGTTTGTTTGATTGACATGATAAGAGAGACATGATAAAATAAACTATCATATTGCCTCAATCTAGTCTCTCTAGTTAAGTCTTGTCACCTTTTCTTATCTCTAATCTCTCTAGTTAAATTTTTACCCTAAGTGGAGTTGGGGTTAGAAAATAGACATATAAATTATAATCTAAAATTAAAATATACAAATAATTTGAAATGTAATAATAACATAGATATTCTTGTCAAAAAAATAAATAACATAGAAATGTTCAACGGAGGAGCTTCGTTATGGTCACGGTCACCCCAAAATTTTCAATAATTTTTTTAAAAATACTATTACTTTTACTTTATTTATATAAGACATTTTTATCTAACTTTCATAAGTTTTCAATAATTTTAAAAAATACTACTACTCTGATATATTTTATAGACTAAATCACAGCCAGACTCTGGTCCAATACAAATCAAGTGATCTAAAATTTCATATTTATACTTTCTATATCCAAATTTCAAAATTCCTCTTCTAATTTCAATAGAGATTTTTTTTTATCTTCTCTATATTTGTGGGGATGAGCACAATAAGGTATTCACAAAGTCAAGCACAAAATTGTGATCGGACATATAATTTGAAGGAAACTTTTACATATGAATTTGATTTAATGTGTGAAAGTAGTTAAATTTTATAAAAAAAAATATTTATGTTAAAAAAGTTAAAAAATAATTATTATTAATTGTGACAAAGCTGTAAAAATTAAATTATATAAGTCTATAAGATAATTATGGTTTAATATATGCGAATCAATGATAAATTTCGACTAAACATGACAGAACATATGTTAATTAATATAGATATTGTGGTATATGTGATTGTAATTTTGAGATCTATGGTTGTTGGATTGTCGTATGTTGTATATTTGAGTCTAAGGTGACATGTTATCGGCATCTTTTCTTATTACACAAATTAACTTAATCAAATGGCATGCATGTAGATATGTGTAGATCCTAATTAAATTATGTAAATTGATATGTGTATATGGATTATAACTTTTTTACCAATTTTTTTAATTATTAAAATTGTATTTTTTTTTATTATGCTGAATTTTCAACATTTGAACACAGTTTCTAAAATCTTTAAGTGACCCTATACCAAATAGGTAAATTTTGATAGAACAAATTATAATTCAAATGTCTATTATAAAAAAATCTAAGGAAATAATTTATAAAAAAAAATTACAAAAACTACTATAATTATAAAATAAAATAAAATTTTCAACCTAAATTTCAATTAATTTTTAATTATTAAAAATATAAACCAAAATTTGATCTACTATCTCTCTCTAATATATTTTTATAAATTTACACCTTAAAATTGTTATACGCAATACAATATTATACTTTTTATTTATCTATTAAAATTTTAAAATTTCAGTCACTCTAAGATCCGTCACTAGATATGTTTTAAATAAAAATTTTAAAATTGACATCAAAATTAAAAATATATTAGCATTAGTTTCATTTAATATAAATATTAATAATCATTTTTAAAATATTACATGTAACATATCACAAAGGTTATTTTTGTCGTTTTATATACTCAAAAAAAAGTTATTGAGAATAAAAAAAATTAAAATAAAAACTAAGATTAATGTTAAAAATTATAAAAGTATGAAAAGTGTGAAAGTATTAACCACCGACGGAAAAAGTCATCACTAATATAATTCATATGTGGAAAAAGAGACACCGCCATAATGATTGTCGGTGGGAATAAAAACCACTATTAGAATCTATTAGTAAGAATTAAATTGCATGACAAACACCAAAGAATAAGCAGCGTAACTCTAACGAAACGAAGCCATGATCGATCATCAAAGTAAGAAAATGCGTCCAAAACAGAAGACATAACGGCTGTTTGAACAATGACACATATTTTCGTTGATCAAAAGTGGAGAGTTAGGGCATATCTGAAACCATCGAAGAGAAATAATCGTGCACCAAGAAGAATCCCATCAATTGAATTGCAAATCTTCCGAACCTTTCAGCTAAAAGCCCACTCATAAGGGCTGCCACGGCAAAGGCTGGAGAGTTTCCTCCACCAAAAATTTGATCACAAAGTCCACTTCTGAAGGACACCACAATCTCTGGGACCACTGTTCCCATAATCAGAATCAAGACACCCATTCAATGCCTCCACAGCATTGGCAGCATTGTTTGGATTTTCGAAATTGACAAAAACAAAACACTTTGATCTACCATCTGCATCTCTCATCAAAACAGCACTATAATGGTGCCACATTCGGCTTCTACTCCTTGAATTCCTGCAGCTCTAAGGCTATCCTCAAACAAATCATTTTGCATAGTAAATCCAGGATCAATAACATGGACCATACCATCAATTCATCCTTCTTCTCCTCCTCCTTGGCAGCAGCAGCAGGGGCAGCACCAGAATAAGCAGTTGGGGCAGCAACTGCATCCACAACAAACTTGCTTGGATCCTTTAGGAACTCCTTGACCTTTGTCAGCCTCATGAAAAGAATATTTTGTTGCAACTGCGACAGCAAGAACATTCTTGTAGGCATTCACAAACATGTGAGGAGCAGCAGCAAGTGTTGGGTATGAGATGACCAACGAAAGTGAAGTCACCACTGAGACACCAATAGCAAACTTCTCAATGAGAACCTCAGGGGTAAATACGGAACCATTATCATAAACGGAAAGCACCACAAGACCATATGAAAAGGGCCTTACGCCTAGCTTGGCAAGCAATGCAGCTTCTGATGAACCAACCTTGTCTCCCTTCTTGATGAGTTCAACACGGGCAATGATTTCAACAGTACCCTTGTTAATCTTAGCTGCAGAGTCGTCCACGACGTCGAATAAACTCATCTTCCTCTTCCTCTCCGTACCCATCAAAACCCTAATTATCTTCAATTGTTAGGCACCGTTTCAGCGATATGCGAATATACCTTTTCACAAATTCCACAATAATAATATATTGGGAACTGTGAGTGAAACGAAACCCCTAGAAAATACACAGGCCTGGCCAACGTTAGTTAGGGCTAAATATTAGGGTTTCGGCCAGAGAGCTTATGTGTTTAAATAGAATAAGGATAAACGTGCTGGTGATCGAAACGGTTTTATTTTTTATTTTTTTTGGTAAACAGTATTGCGCAGTGAACAGTGTTGCGGCTAATCTGCTGAAAAATAAACGAAAAGCTACAAAGAATGGTAAATCGAAATTGGGACATAGTTTATCGAAGAAAAAAAAAATTTACCGAATGTTGGAATGTTAGAAAAGAGAAACTATGATTATATTCCCTAATTGTTGAAAACTCGGCAGCGGAATAGATGTTAGATCGTTCAAGGAGGATCGAAATAGGCTCTAGATACCATGTTGAAGTTGTGGGATTTTAGAGAAAAGGAAGAGAGAAAATAATAAGGATTTGAATATTATTGATAATAGTTTAATGCTGACTTGATTACAAAAGACTCAATACTAATCTCTATTTATAGAGAAACATAGACTAAATTCTAAATTAGGAATAAATCATAATAATAATGAGAGATATTCTAAGATTCTCTATGATTATAAATTGATCATAGAAAATAATTCAAAATACTCTAATATAATATAAAAGATACTATAAGATATTATAAGATATTTTCTAATATTCTAACAATAAAATATATATATAGTCAAGTTTGTTGACACTTGAACATCAAAACTATACAGGATAGGTAAAACCTAACCATGCCTCCATCCTACCTTATCTTTGTTCAACTCTTTTATCCTATCAGTCTTGATTCTATCCTGACCATTAAACCACCTATAACTTGAGATGAAAGAAAGGAACCCCCTTTGTAAAACAGACTATAAAAATTATGACACATCTTTTGTTCATTAAGGATAAAAATATCACACAGGGACATTAAAAAGGGTAGGTGTTACAGACAGGGACATAAAAAAGGACAGATGTTCAGCAACTGATCCACCACAAGGTTTAAAATAACCAAATGTTAAATAGATTATGTGAACACTTTAAACTCAAACTGAAAAGACATTGTATAAAAACATCAAAAGTACAAGCAAAAACTTTACCTTGGATAACAGCTCCTGACTCTCAGGAGGCTGTTTGCTCAAACTTTGCGGTAATATAACTGTAAGCAATTCCGGTTTCTCTGCTCTTAAAGCACCTCGGATAACAGCTGCATTTGTCCCAGATGCTCCAGATGTATATATGTGGTTTTTCTATGAAGAAAAGTTTGCAACAAAATCAGATTAAGTTGTGAGACATAGTCAGGGAATTGTCAACAAAAATCATAGAACTTGACCATATCTTGTGTTCTACAAACAAGCAAAAGACATTTTGACCGTAATCACACCATCTTACAGTTATAACCATAGCATAGCTAAGAATCTCAATTAGTTCCTGGTGCATGAATCCCATGTTCCGTGTTCCAAAAAAGCCAATAGCTCTAGGTCCTTGCTGTTGAATGGCTAATAACTCCTGTAAAAAAATCAATTCAATTACCGTGCAACTTTAATGTCAAGAAGACAACTGAGGTTGCTTACAGGATTGCAAATTTGCAACAATTTAAGATTATGAATATTTGATGATTGTGTGAAAATGCATTGTCGAAGTCAAAAATTCAAAAATACACCATAAAAATATAGGGAATAACGATGTTGTCTATGGTAGAGGGATGCAAAAAATGAAATTACATATCAAGTGCAATATACTAAATTGATAGAAAATCATATAATAAGTGGTTTAGTGGAGAACAAAACCAATTAACAGCAGCGTGAGAACAAATTAGAGATAACAAAAAATAGAGAAGACAGTGACAAAAATAAGGAGAAATCAGAGAAAACAGAAGTTGCTGGAGAAGATAGCAAGGAGACAAAAAATAAAAATTGTACTTATTCATGGGAAATGAAAGCTCGACAGAGAATGAAGGTCGTCAGAGATGGGAGGTTGAGGCTGAAGCAAGGCCATGAAGATGGTAAGGCCGTTAAGGCCAATGCCTTAGGCCCTGTCACTCAATTAGGCCCCTAATAGGATGGACAGTGCTATCTAAATCTTGAACAAAGAAAATCACATTATCCATTTTCATGGTCATTTGACTCATTTCCATCAGCACAACTATTAATTTTCTTATTATTATATTTCATTTCATAATTATTAAAGTATTACCTTTGTTTAGATTTTTACCTTCATTTAGATGATTTTTTTACTTCTACAAAGTCCATCATATTGATATTATTTATTATTAATGACAAAAGTTATACTAATATAAACTTAGTGATTTTAAAAATTATCCATTATAGTGTTGTCAATTGTGGATCGCAGAAAATAGTGGTGTGTTGAAATTCCCCTATGCTATAGCACCGCAATAGCGACTATTTAAATTCCGCTATGCTATAGTGGCTATTTGACAACAATTATCCATAAGTGATTTTCAGATTACATTTAGAAATATCAATTATTCATTTTTTATAATAACTTTTCCTTACATAGTAAAACTGGAAAAGTCTTTGCTCATAGTAAAGAATTGACTTAAATTAAGCCTTTTAAAATTGTCTTAGGCCGCAAAAGTTCACTACACGTCCCTGGGCTGATGATACTTGATTGAGAATATGAGATTGAAGACTTTCATGTGATGCAGCTTGTGACCTGCTGCTCCAGGGATAAAGTCTCTTGGGGCTTTCTCTTATTGTTCATGTGGTGTGATTAAACTTTAAAGCTGGATGGTACCCATTTCTTTTCTTCTTTTTTCCAAAATTTTTCCTGTATTTAACCCCCACTAACCTGTGGGCACCTCGGGTTCCATAAGAATGGCATCCACCACAGTCTGCCTTTCAAAATCCAAAAGCCTAAGCCTTGTATGGTGGTTTGTCGAAAATCCACAGCACCATCCCGCCATAGCACAACCAAGGCTGCTATTTGATAACAATATGTAATACTTAAAGTAACACATGGTAATTAGAAAAAGAAGCCTAATTATGGCTGTTTGATGGTTTAAAGGATTTAGCTTTGATCTACTGTCAAGGTAAGACTTTATATGATCATTCTATGTGTTATTAGCAAACATCATTAAATAAGTTTGGCTATCTCAGCGGCTATCTAAAAAATCAAACTTATGTTTACACATAATTATTAATTAAATGATCATGTAAAAGTCTGATCATATTTAAAATCTAGAATATAGATTAATTATTTTGCAGTAAAGTGTTTACACAGACCTGTAGATAATCAACATCAGGATATGGCTGGTACTCCAATACCCTGACCGTCCCTGATCCTTCAACAATAGATTGGGCCTGAGTTGGAATTTGTGTCAAAACTTCTTCATCTGAACCAAAGAAGCCTAAACCATTTTCCAATTCGTAATCGGGACTGTATCTATCTTGATCTCTATCCATATGTCCATAAAGCCACTATAACAGTACATAAAAACAGAGTCCTTGAAGGTAAAAAATGAATGAAAAATACTAATATGATGCAAGAGCAAGTTGAGATGATCAGAACTAAGAAAATACTAGTAATCCTAATATTAGCATACTGTACTAATATTCCATTACATAACAGTACTAGGGTTTGGAAGAGCGTTGCTAGGCACTAGGCAGCAGCTTGCTTGAAACAATTAGTAATAGATAATTATCATCAGTCATCAAAACTAACAAGTACATAATACGATAATAATAATTGCATGAAATTGGAATTAAAAATCAACCAGGGTGCATTAATCTCATCTAATCGTATTTAAAAGACGAGGTGAGAGAGAGATACCGTCCGTCTTGAGAGGGATGGTTTGGGAGTGGGCTTGTTCCGGTTCCCATGATTAGGGAGAGAAACAAATAAGGGATTGAAATTAGGGTTTGGTTTGTGCTTGACGAAGGAATGATGATAATGTGGAGAGAGATAAGAGGAAGAGATGGTGGTGTAAGTGTAACCGAAAGGATTCGGAGTTAGAGACAGAGTCGCACTCATTCCTCCTTCTTCTTCTTCCTACTGTTATACACTCAGTAACTGCCTTCCTTTTCCTCGATTTCCCCCTCGGACCTTTTCTTTTTCTCACCACTCTGCTTTATTCTTTCTTTTTAAATATTTTTATATACGATAATTCTCTTCGTACCGAATCGAATCCTACGTAAATGCGTATACCTTTTCCTATTATTATGAAGCGAAAACGGGAAAAGTTGAGAACCAGTAACCGCTAATAGACCTATCCCTTTTTATTATAGGGATTTTGTTTGGCGTCTAAAAGTACTCGTGCATGGCACGGACCATATATAGTTCTAATCTAAATTATTGAGTTCCGTGTCCTCTACGGAGAAATATTTGCCACTAACTTTTTGTTTAAAATTTAAATTTTAATAAAATGGTATCTAAAATTGAGTTTGACAAAAAAAATAAATAGTTAGGTTAAGGTGCTTTAGAAATAAATGTCAATGTCATATGCAATGTTGATGTTGTATAAAGTTGAATTTAAAAAAAAAAATTATAAATAAGATACCGATAATTAATTTTAGGCTAAATTGCATTCGTGTTCCTTTAACTTAATTAGGTAACGTTTTAGTCTTTTATCTTTTTTTTTTTTTCGAGTTAGTCTTTTATTTTAGTTTTAAGTGACAATTTAATCTTTTATGTTTTAAAATTTCAACAACGTTGTCCTTATTTTTACAAAAATTCAAAAAAATTATCAAATTTTTCAAATAAAACCCATAAAATTCATTATCATTTTTAATAAAATACAAATTTAATCAAATTCATATTTTAAATTTTGAAATAAACTCATATTTTCATTCTTTATTTGATGTTGTTGGAGATGAAAATATGAATATATTTTAATACTTGAGTTATGGATTTGATACAATTTGCATTATATTGAAGATAATTATTAATTTAATGGGTTTTAGTTGAAAATTTTGATGATTTTTTTAAATTTTTATACAAAAAAGGATATAACTGTTGAAATTTTAAAACATAAAATATCAAATTGTCATTTAAAATTAAAATAAATGACCAATTCGGAAAAAAAAAAAGATAAAGGACTAAAACGTTACCTGAAATTAAGTTAAGAGACCACGAATGTAATTTAGCCTTAATTTTATATCATACAAGAAATAATTATATGTTATTATTTAAAGATGTATTTGGTTAAATATAGATGTAGAAGAGGGAATGAGAGAAAATATTTACATTTTGCATATGTATTTGATCCTTGTAATTATTTATTTTTTTATCTTTGTAAATTTTTTTTTTAGTTTACATTCATATAAATATAATTTTATTTTAAAATAATATTTTTATCTAACTTCTATAATAAAGATTATAACACCGTTAAATTTAAATATAATTAAAAAATATATTATTTTTTTAACCTAAACATATACCTCTAATATAATTAAATTCTAATGTTTTTTAAATCTAAATTAATCCAAAATGTTTCATTCTTCTTCCCGAAAAAAAACTTAAAATTAACCAAAATATTTCAATCTTCTTCCCCTCAAATATTTCGTTCTTCTTTCCTAAAAAACTACACTTCTACATAAATTAGGGTTAAGGTTCCAAATACAATATTAGTACAAAATTGAGAATGTTTGTTTCTTCTTTCTTAGCTTCAATTTTCTTTTTGTCGATGGATAGAAATGTGAAATTGAAGCTTGCATTTGCGAATTTGTTTAAAACGATGAACCAATTGTTTGCATTATCAACTAATTGAATTTGAAAAATCTGAACAACCTATAAATCCCAAAGCGGGATTGACCATTAAACGGTTATTATAAAAGGAAAAAATTAAAAAAAAATGTTGAACAAACAATTCAAAAGAACCTCGCCGATATTATTTTAATATTGTCACTATCTTTGATAATGTAATACATATTTCTATTTTGCAATAAATCACTTAGTCCTGATACTCTAAATTTGAATCAACAATTTCAAAAGAAACTATTTCAAGTTGTTAATTTTAGGTTTTTTTATGGAAGAATAATTAAATATTTGGGATTAATTTTAGATTAAAAAATATTATAATTTAATTATATTGGGGCTTTATGTTTATGTTAAATAAAGTTATGTTTTAGTTATATTTATATTTAACAATGTTATATTTTTTATAACGGAAGTTGGATGAAAAAACTAGTTTAAAAATGATCCAAATGTCAAACTCCTACCTCATCAGATGGGCCTCTATCAAATTCTGAAAGATATAGGAGATTGGTTAGAAAATTAAACTATATCACATTCATTCGTCCTGACATTTCCATCGTTGTCAATGTGGTAAGTCAATTCTTAAATTCTCCTTGCCAAGAACATATAGATGATGTAATTCAGATTCTTAAATACATCAAAAGTGCACCTAGTAAAAGGTCTCATTTATGAAGATAAAGAACATACTCGTATAGTTGGTTATTGAGATGCCGATTAGGCAGGTTCACCCATTGATAGACGATCCACTTCTGGGTATTGTGTACTCGTCGGAATAAATTTAATATCTTGGAAGAGCAAGAAACAAAATATTGCAAGATCCAACGCTGAGGCAGAATACAGGGTCATGACACTAGTAAGATATGAATTCATTTGGTTGAAATAGTTACTGAAACAACTTCAATTTGAAGAGGTCAACCCAATGACACTAGTACGTGATAATCAAATTGCATTGCACATTGTCTTAAATTCTGTTTTTCATGAAAGGACCAAACATATTGAGATAAATTGTCATTTTGTTAGAGAAAAGATCGAATCAAACGACATCATCACTAACTTTGTCAATTTCAATGATCAGTTGGCAGATGTTTTTACAAAATCATTGTGAGATCTTAGAATTAGTTATATATATAACAAGCTGAATGCATTTAATTTATATATTATAATAGTACGTAAATGAAATAGAAAGTATATAAGTATTCATGTCTATAAGTACTAATGTCATTATGTTTATTTATCACTCATAGTCTATATAAAAAAATTTCGCATTGTGGTTGAAAGACACGAGTTATTCAACATATTTCTCAATATTTTCTTTTCATTGAACAATTTCAAACAAAAGAAGCATAAATTTTAGGCAATTTTCCTTCCTCACTTTTACTTTCTTTCTATTTTTTGCGCTACCAAACATATGGTAAAACAATTGGAGGTTCTAAAGTCTCAACTATGCTATAGAAATAGCATCAAAGCTTCAACTTTCCATTCAAGAAGAACTTCAAAACTACAAATTTTAGTTCGATATAACTATGAAAATAGTTGGTTAATATATGGTTGACATATGTTAGTTTGATATAAACTATGAAAGATAGTACATTTATGTTTTAATTTATTTTAATTAGTAACAAAATTTAGAATTGTTAGATGCTTACATAAATAGTGCATTGCACTTTTAAATAGTTAGATAATCCAAATATAATATAATATAATATCTCTTTGAGCCACAATCTCACATACTTGTGGGAACAAGAGTATTATACTAGTTTTTTTTTTTTTTAATCCTAAAGGTAAAACTCATAAACACTAACCGTAGAGAAACGGAGGGTCTCGGAGTTCAAATATGAGTTCCAATATATCACTGCAACTATCATAGTTGTACTTAGGGTACAATACTAACTAGTTCTAATAATACATTAAAATAATCTAAAAATAATAATAAATTAGAAGAAAAAAATATGCACATTTAAGACACTAGGTTGTAGAGGAAGAGAAAAACCTACCATAAAAGCCCGTCTCTCAGAAGGAAAAAAATTGTCATCAATGGCGACATTCATTCATTACATAACAAATAAGGGTGGCAGGAGGAAATAAAAAATGAAAAATATATAACAATGGTATCCAAATCTAGCTAAGTTGGGTGGCTGGTGGGAGGGAGCAAAAAGTGGGGAAGATGACGCTCCAAAATTACCAGTAGATCTCTACCATATGTCACTTCATCAAAGACCCTCTCCCCAAGCCTTCTTGCGGCTTCAACCATTTGCCCCCTAAGTCGTTGCGAAAACAAGCGGCCCCCTGCCTTGACACACTCTCTATAAAGTGGGAGATAAGCAATTGCCACTGTCAATGGAGCAGGAAGATCTCTCAAGCAAATAGGAGAGTCACCCCATTTAATGATTCTCACAAGGTTTGTGTAATGCTCTTGCCCTAACCTTAATCCCTCTATGTAAGCTCCTTCTGACCAATGCTCCTTAAGAAAAGCCTTTAGCTCAGGAGCAACAACCTCATCCTCCAATTTAGCAATAATGTCTGCGACAGCATAAGTAGCTGCAGGATCACCTAAGAAGTCAGATTCGAGGAGAAATGCTACACCATCAAGAGACCCACCACTGCGCTCACCAGCAGCTTTGAGAATTTCAACACTAAGTGCTGCGAGAACCTGCTGGGGTACATGGGGAAGAAGATAAGAAGCAATATGAACTTGGCAGCTAGAAGTGGCTGCTGTAAGGGCAAGGCAGAGCTCCATGTCTCGGCAGCCCCTCTGCACAAACCACTCAACAACTTGCAAACAGCCCCTCTCAGCAGCTCTCATCAAAGGGCCCAAAAAGGCAATGGCGTTTCCCTCTTCCACTAAGCACTCCATAGTGCCTATCTTACAGTAATGGGAGGCAAAGCCCAATGCCAAGTCAACATCAACATCCAAGTTGTTTCTTTGAGCAATCTGCATAAGTTTGATTCCCAATGTACCACACAAACATGAACCAAATATTTTTAGCACACCATGCATTATTAAAACGGCAAAACTCACCTCTAAAAAGAAACAGCAAAATTCAATACCTCACTTCACATGTATACATAAATGGGAGAAAGTGATAAATGTCAAAATCTCTCATCTCAAAATTTCTCCAACACGTGCAATAGAATGGCTGCCCATTACTAAATTAGCATAAATAAGACAAACATATACATATCTGCACAATCCTTTGATATGACACGCAATAATAGTCCAACTGTAACTAAATGTTCCATCACTGAGGGTAGGCATTTGAGGATGAAACTTATAATGCTTTAAAGGTGAGTTAAAAATTTGGCGTCTTAAACTAAGGATAAAAAAATTAAACACATTCCATTTTGTTCACTTCCCAAGCGACGGAATGAAATTTTTTATCGTTCCATTGTAAAATATCTAAACCATGGAATGAAAGATTTATTCCATCTCATTTAATCCTACATCATTTTATTTCACTCCATTACATTCAATTCTGTAATGTTCTTTTTGAGATATCCAAACATACCGTCATAGTTAAAAGAATATATTCTGATAAAGATGGGGAAATAAGTAACTATGTGTTAGGACTTAGATAAAGGAAAGTTAGTTAGTAGAAGTAGTTAATTGGTTGAGGTTGTTATAAGTAGTTATACTATTTATACTATTATGTTGGTTAGTAGGTAGTTAGCGATCATTTCCCTCTTTTATCCTAAGTGTACATAGAACCTATAAATAAAGGTTTCATTCCTTATGAAAGTATATGTTATTAAATTTAGAAATTGAGTGATGTAAACTATTGTAGGAGCATATCCGCTCCCGTGTATCATTTTCTTTGGAGAGATTCTCTCCTATTATTTTCTAAATGTTAGTGTCCTTCCTCTAAATCCTTGGAATCAAATTATTGGGTTCCTAACAATTGGTCCCACGTGCTGGATCCCGAGGGAGTGCCAATGTACATGGAAATGAAGGATCGGTGGGCTAAGAAGGTAGAGCTTCCCAACTTTTCAGGGACCGAACCTGTTGGGTGGGTTGCAAAGGCTCAAAGGTTCTTTGTGGAGCATGAAATTCATGGACTCGATAAAGTGCAGTAGGAGTTCATGAGCTTAGATCCTTGGATGCTATTTTGGTATTGTTCTTGGGATCAAGAAAACCCAAACCCAACTTGGGGTGAAAGAGGCTGAGGAAGAAAACATAGCAGCAAAAGTTGTAAATCAAATGTGTAATGCAAGTGTTGTTGCTGCCCAGGATCCAATCAAGAATTTGCTTTTGGAAATCCAAAATGGCAAGAAAATTCAAGAAACATAAGCATCTTCATTCATTGAGGACAGCACTAAGACCAGCTACGAATGGGGAGACAACGAAGAGGACAAAGACGCACTGCCACATTCTTGGATCAAGAAGGTGGAGACATCAGAGCAGATACAAGGAATGGGCAGCAACCACATTATTAGCGATACGAGGAAGAGTGACGAAAAGGTTCATGATAATGGATCGTTTTCAGAATCAGAAGAGGCAGAATTGCAACCTCTTTGTGGTCCTCTAAGAAATTCAATTCCACCACCACCATCAAAGCAACCAAACTCGGTCGAAGGTATTGGGTCCGCAGAGAAACTCAGATTAGCCTATGTGAAGAACCAAGATCCTGCACAACTTCAAATTTTCAAGCCATCGTCACGTAGGATAGCAAAAGATGGGTTGTTAACTAAACATTGGCCGACATGCATGCTGCACCAAGGTGGGTGTTGCATGTAGGAAGATGCAGAAGGTGGGATCGATTACTAAGTTTTTGAGATTGGACCACTATGGGACCTTAATGAAGCTGACCCCTATTATAGTGAAAGTGTGCAAATTCTACACAATAAAGGTGGCTTTATTCCTTTCGATGTAGAAGATATACAACTGTGCAGAATAATTAACATGTTAATCCAGAGAGTAGTTCTCCTTACAATTGTTGGATCCAGGTGGCAACAATGCAAATGAGAGTAATAGCTTCTTACTGTGGTGGGATACAAGTGTCAATAATCTAAATGAGAGCATGTTGCAAGAGGGTGCTAGCACCTCAATTTTAATGAGTATGTGGAAGGGAAAAGGGAAGCCAATGTATGTTATCAAATATTACACCTACAAGAATATAGTAGATGTCAACCTTGAGGACAATGTTGTTTTGAAGAGGGTTGTATTGTTACGACTTAGATAAAGGAAAGTTAGTTAGTAGTAGTTAATTGGTTGAGGTTGTTATAAGTAGTTATACTATTATGTTGGTTAGTAGGTGGTTAGTGATCATTTCTCTCTCTTATCCTAAGTGTATAATGAACCAATAAATAAAGGTTTCATTCCTTATGAAAATATCTTTTATCAACTTAAAAAATTGAGTGGTGTAAACCATTGTAGGAGCATATGCGTATCCGCTCTTGTGTATCATTTTCTTTGGAGAGATTCTCTCCTATTATTTCTTATCTTTTTTCTAAATATTAGTGTCCTTCCTCTAAATCCTTGGAATCAAATTCTTGGGTTCCTAACACTAAATTTACTTGTTATGATCACAAGTATTTTGTCTACTGATATGCCTATGCACTGATGAGCAATCAGCAATGTGAATATCTCTGTACAAACTTTAATCATTTAAGTTATATATACATGTAACATATTTTGGCTGTATCATATCTTGCTTTTAAATTATTTATAATTAGATATCCTTGTATGTGTGTTGTATCATATCCTTATGGTACCATGTATCAAGGCCTCTTAGATGTGGAAACATTAATTAATGGGTTGAATGAGACAATAAGGAAAAGAAAAAAAGATCAAAGCTAAATTACCTGCAATAGTACACGAACAAGTTCCGTACTGCCAAAACGTGAAGCCTCCAAGAAACACTGATTGACATTGTCTGCACCCCCCTCTACTAACATGCCCAGCAACCCTTGGATGACAGCAGCCGACATGCCAAATGCCCAACCTGGATCAAATGAGCTTGAGAAAAGAGTAAGAGGAAAGCAAGCCGCATCAAAGGCCTCACTGAAGTCCTTCCCCGTAAGGCGATTGCCAGCAAGATCTAGGAAGGTCTTAAAGGCCGATAATCGGAGCTGGGTCTCAACAGCTGAGCTGTGTATGACATTATCACCGCCGTCCTGAAGTTGGGAATGGATGCCAATACATTTCAGAGCCCATTCAGTAAACTTTTGCACCTTAGCACCAGCTTCTGCCTTCAAGACTTCATCTCCATTGCATTCCTGGAGACGCTCGTGCAGCCTAGCAAAAAGCAGAGTTCACTTCTGTACTGCAATTATTACAATAAGAAACACACTAAAAAATGCATTAACTTTTTCTACATAATTCAAACCCCTCGATCATATGATAGGACACCTAGGCCCAATCTATATAAGCCCAATTCTAGAAGGTTGCTGATGAAGTGTGAAGGGGAGTTAGTTAGGATATTCCCTGATTTCATGGAGTTTCTTATAAGTAGAAGAGAGAGGAAGTTAGATAGGACATTCAGAAAAGTTGTTAGACTTAGAAACAGTTAGGAGAGTTTTCTCTCTGGTTTAGGAGCTTAGCTCTGGTTACGAGTTCATATAACTCTGGTTTATGCTTTCTTTTTCTATTTTACACCATTGTATGAGCTTCAAGCTCATCTTTACCATCCCATAATATACAGTTTCGTTATCATGATTTTACGGGCTCCATCATCATATTACGTGAAAAGGCATATTCTTAGATCACCTAGTTACATACCAGCTGATAGTGTCATAGAGAAAGTAGCATCAAATTTTGCTTGTTGATCTTGCATTGCATGAACAATCAAGATTAAAATATAGATAACATTAAGTATGTTTTAATCCTAACAATGCATCCAATAAAACTGCTAAGATTTACTCTCTCATTCTGAAGAAACATGTTCTCTTACCCTCTTTCCCCTCTCAAAAATAAAATCTTCAAAACCTTACTCTCTTTCCCCTCTCCAAAATAAAATGTTCAAAACCAACTACGTACTTTATTGATGACTAAAATCTTACCAAGGCATATGTTTACAATATATACAATAGATATGGAAACTTGTACCTCTGAGCCATTACAGTAATAGTATCAACAAGACTCATTGTTCTGCTCTGGCATGCAGAGACACAAGAAGCGAGGAATGAAGTCCTTAGAGTAGCTCTAGTGAAGTCATAAGCACCATTAGCAATGATCTTCCTGATAAATACAGTTATTCCATTAAGCTCTAGTTCGGTGCTCAAGAACCAGATGGAATCCAGTGTAATACACAAAGCATCATTAAGTGTTTGTGGATCAGCAACAATAATCAAACTTTCAGCAAGTTCCCAGTTATGGGAACTCACTGCACCTTGCAACAATCGACCCAATTCAATCCTATCTTGTCTACACAGTTTCTTGTCCAACACAACTTTCTCACTACTCCCAAGCTCACAGTCAATTGTTGCGGCCCTGGATTTTAGCTTCTTGGCATTGCAACAATGATGAGTGGACATTCTTGACTCTGTCCTGATAAATGGTGTTTCTCTTGAGAAAACTACGCCGCTATTTTCTCCTTTGTCTGATGCAAAAGCTCGATTTTCATTTTCTTGGAATTCAATTTCGTTGTCTTCTGATTTAATTTCCATATAAATGGGGTTTTTCAGTTGTGCTTCATTCATCACAAAGAAATAATTACTCGCCTAGACAGATATCATGTGCTCTTTATCAATCCCGGTGAAGCTATAAACCGTTGTTCACAGCACAAGAGAGAGAATCCATGCTGAATGTAAGAACAAATTCATGAAAAGCAAGTACTAAATAGAAAAGGAAAAATTAATAAATCCGTTGATTTGTAGTATAATTTTAGGTTTTGTCAAAAAAAAATGTTTGAAACAGCTCTTAGGTCTCAAGGAAAATATAAGAAACAGTAGGTGCATCTAGAAGTAGACGCACACGTGATCCAAAAACAATCTCGCATATGAAATTGCACAAGAGTAAATAATATCTAATATTGCAAACGTTACGCATGACATGCTGATGATATGCGAACAACATAAGTATAAAAGATTAAGGAATCCAATCCAATCCAAATTGCCCGATCAACCCACAGTTTAACAAATAGACCCTATATTGTATTTAGATGAGGAGAATCATTGGATACCAATACCGTATAAATCAGAACTGCACATTACATACAACGATTTCGAAAAACAATCAATAGCTGTGACGGGGAATTAGAATATGTTCAGAAAGGACAATTAATTAAAACAGAATAATAAATAGATGTATGTATCAAATCAAAAATAATAACTGCAAGAAAGAGAAAGATCAATATTCAATATGTAGAAAACCTACCAGATTGCCTGAGAGAAAAATGAAATGAAAAGGTGAAAGAAAACCCACGGCCTCACCTATGAATTTTAATTGTTATTTCAGACGCCAAATATAGATGTAGCATATCCTATTTTAAACTTTGGTTTTTTTTTTTTCAAGAAACTTTTCGTTTATTATTATCGTTAGATTTGTTTTTATATAATAATAATAATAATAATCACTTAAAACAAAAACAAAAATCAATTATTCAAAACTTTAAACAATTCATTTATATTTTTATAAAAAGGGGGAGAAGATGGAAATTTATAAGGTTCTTCAAATTTTAACTTTTTTAATAAAAAATAAAATAAAAATGTTATTTTCTTCCTTCTACGATCACATTTGACCATTTCACAACGAAAGAATGTGAAATGATAATTTTTCTCTATTACTTTTTTAAGTTATTGGTGTATTTTTATTTTCATAAATACAAAATAGATAATAATAACTTAAAAATAATGTATATTGTCTACCAAGAAAGAAATAAAAAAAATAATGTACATTGATTAAAGTGTATAATTAAAAAATAATTAAAATTATATTAAAAGTTAAAAAAATGGCCTTTTATTTTAATATATTTTTTTAATAACTGTTAAATTTATTTTTGAACAAATAAACATTATACTAAAAGCTAGTTCACGATATTGTATTGACATTGTCTAATCCACATTAAAATATAAATTGTAATAATATTTTAATTTTTATTGAACTATATGTTAGAATATTTCTCTTCGTCTTTATAAGTGTTTTAAATGAATGTAAGAGATTATGTCAATTATATTAACAAGTTAAATTATTTATTTTATATATTTCATTTTATATAACAACAAAACAACATTATATTATTATTAGATTAGTCTCAGTTAATATAAATACAACACTTTATGATAATAAATAAAAAAGTAACTTATATACTTGTTGAACGATAAAAAAAAATTGTTTTAAACTTTTACTTTAATATTTACGATTATTTATTTTTTAAAGAAGTAGTTATGAATGATAGTTGGAGAAATGTTAAGTGAATTGTATTAAAAATGTGCAGAGAAATTTTTATAATTTATTTATAAAAAAAATCCTAAATATGAAGGAAATTTTTACAATTGTCAAATAGAAATCAGTTAACTTTTGAAGAAATAAGAGATAATCTTATTTGTTATGGCCTATGGGATTTGTTCAAATTATACAAAATGGAGACACGTGATGATTTGTTAAACATGGCAAATGTACGTAATTTTTTTCAAGTATTTATTGATTGTGTTTATTTGTGTTTGTATGATAAAAAATTACAAGTTGCTATTGATTGTGTTTTTAATGTTCATCATAAAATAAAAAATTAGGATTCATTCGCTATTGTCTGTGTTTTTTTTTAAAAAAAATATTTGATAATTCGATATCATTTCATCCCGATCAAACTAAAGAAGTTTAAAAACAATGTGTGAATTTTATTTTGGAATTAATTGAAAAAATTGACAATGCTAATATATGTATATTGAATATTGCTACATTGTGATTTTGTAATTTTGTTAATGGATATCTAAATTATTTTTCGTCTTGTCAAGATTAATAAAAAAATGTGAGACATTTTCTTTGTATTCTATATTTTATGTGAACTTATAATATTGTATATCTTGGTTATCAGATGGTTATTAAAAATTTGGTTGCAAGTACAAAACTTTGATTTGAAATTTAATACAAAATATTGTATGTATGTATAGATAAGGAGCGTAATAACAAAATGAGAAATTTATTAAAAAAATTATTATTTTAACTATATCTATTAAGTTTGTTGATCAAAAAATACAACCTAAAAATATGATATGTTGAACTGGATTTAAGATGTTTAAATCGGTTAAATTGACAACATATTTATTAAATTGTTTGCTGATAACTCGAACACGAACCAATTTAAAATGTACGTGTTAACCGACTTAAAAAAATATAACTTCACTAAAATTCACCATTAAAATAAAGACAATTGTTCTTAGAGATAAAAGAAAGTTAGATTACTAATTTCTTACAAACAAATATTAAAGTACTACACAAAATTTTAAAAAATTTCCCTTAAAATATGATAATTTTTATTTCTTTCATAAAAATTACAATAGTTCTTAAGTTCTTGATGATAAAATTATATTTAACAATTGAATTAAAATCAAATTTTATAATATTAATTTACTTTTTGAATATATGTAATATACTTAGTTTTTTTTTTTGTTATAAAAAAAACAAAGACAAAAAAGAA
>JBBPBS010000007.1:15326539-15344117 GCA_037974835.1 Cicer judaicum
GAAAAAGTTAAATCATTAAATTCTTAAAAAAAAAAAACACACTTATATATCATCAGTCATAAGAGGGGAATGAACCTCACAGACCACAATCAAATAATATATGTTATTAGCTCTTATTTTCGCAAAAGCATTTCATTCAAAAAATATATAATATTTATTTATATAACTTCATATGATTTTTAACATATTTTCATAAGGATGATGGTAATAGATTTTTTCATAGTCATGAGTTGAACAATGTGACTGCCAATCCGAGAAACAAATAACTCTCATGCAACATATTTGGCAACAAAATTTAAGGTTAACAAAAAGTGTCCGAATTATTATTTTAAATAAGAAATGTCTCAAATTTCGTTCACTAAATATAAGTAAAATTTAACTACTTTTAAATCATTTAATTTTTGTTTTTTTAATATGTCATTTATTTAAATAAAAAATATTTAATATTGATAATTAAGTGTTTATCTTAAAAAAGGACAACTTAATAAATTTAACTTGTGTTTTACCTAATATCTAAAAAATTAATCGCACTAAACTAAATGTCATAATAATTGTGAAAGTAATTTTTTTTAATTAGAAGAGTAATCAAATAGTTATGTAAAAAAGATTAATAAATTGGGGGAGTATAAATATCTTTGTTACTATTACATGAGAACAAATTTATAAATTTAAATTGAAAATATTTTGAGGCCCATTTCAAGTAGTCTTCTAGAAATTTTCAAAAACCAAAATTAGAATTTTAGTTTGGAGTTTTAATGATAAATTGAAATTTAGTTTTATTTTTTATTTTTCAGTTAAGTCACGGTTTATCTCACCTCACTATTAATTCACCCATTATAATAAATATTTATGCATAAAAATAATTAAAAATAATAAAAGAAATATAAATGAGATATATAAAAAATAAAAAATATAATCCAACCAATAAACATGGAACTACGGTTGGAATTTGAGTTTCAAAAACTATTAAAAATCACAATTTACGCCACCAAAGATATTACTAGGTTGAGTCACGGACTAGGTTGCTCTCTTTAAGACGTTTCGCGGCACTGCCAAAATTGTGCAAGGCAGACTATCCACCACGAAGTCCCCAAGATAAAACAGCCCAGATCACTGTATCGGAGTTCTACTGCACTGTAGAAAACCGTTCTAGAATTACACCCTCAATATGACGCTTAAAAACACTCTTAATATGACGGTTAAAGTCACTCTCAATATGACGATTAAAGTCATTCGCAATATGGTACTACGACCACTCATAATTACGGCATAACAACCGCTCTAAAAAACAAAAGGACTACGGCATAACGACCGCTCTAAAAAACGAAGGGACTACGACATAACAGCCGCTCTAAAAATCGAAGGGACTACGACATAATAGCCGCTCTAAAAACCGAAGGGACTACGGTATAATAACCGCTCTAAAAAACCGAAGGGACTGCGGTATAATAACCGCTCTAAAAACCGAAAGGGACAAAAAGAAAGGGGAGAAGTGGCTCGAAATTTGGCGAGCATAATATAAGAGGGAGAAAAGAGAAAATTGGAAAAAGCATCCAACTTTGGTGTGCTTTTCACAATAGTTTGATGCTCATCATATAGTGATGGAAGTAAACTCACATTTCTTTTCTAAGCAATGTGGGACTTTAGTATGTATAGATTTGAAACTACTCAAAATACTAGAGTTTTCCAATGTGGGATTTCAAAATTATTTCTTTCCAATGTGGGACTTAACAAGTTTCTTTCCACTTAAATTTACAAAAAATATTTCTCTCCAATGTGGGACTTCAACAATTATTAAATTCACACAATAAATAATTATTTTCCAACAATCCCCCACTTGAATTTAAAAAAATGTTTCTAAAATAGCGTCAAATGCTTCTATAAGATCGTGCATAAACAAAGGTGTCTCTTGACTTGAACCTTTGCATAGTAAGTAAGATTCAGATTCAACAAGAGTGACTCGTAGTCTTGAACTCTATATGTGACATCAAACCCACACACAACCTTTTCATAGGGTGTATTCTCAAAAGTCCGTGCATTAATGGCCCTGCACGTGTATCCCAGTATAATGAATGCTCTAGGAATTCTGCCTCGAAATTCCATAGGAAGCGGCCCCACTTCCACATTTACATAGGTGAGTCTATCAAGAGTACTTCTGTAGCTAGGTACTCCCTCCACGTAGAGTATAGATCTCATTAAGAGTTTCTATTACCTCATCCTATCATCACTTCAGGAATCATGCTTCTCTAATTTATAATTGCATGTGCATCTTATATCACTTCACGACTTGTTATTATCCATTGAACCTAATTCTTGGGATCTCCAGTCTTTTAGGTCGGGTTACCATCATGAGTGACTCTATAGACATTAGTCTCATCCTTTTGGATGTATTTATGACTTTCTCTGTAGCTAAATCTTTTCGTCAAAAGATTTGCCAAATTCTCATCAGTGCATACATAATCCACTATAACAACTCATTTAGTAAATAACTTTCTAACAATGTTGTGCTTACGACAAATTTGTCATCTCTTATCGTTGTAATAACGATTCTCAATCTTTGCAATAGCTGCGGTACTATCACAGTGGATCAACTCATCTGTCATAGGTTTTTCCCATACAGGAATCTCAACTAGCAAGCATTTCAACCAACTTGCTTCTTCACTAGTAGTAGCTAGTGTTATAATTTCAGACTCCATAATGGATTGATCAAATATCGTCTGTTCTTTGATTTCCAAGATACAACATCACTCACTATATTAAAATATAGTCTTCAATTGCTTTGGAGTCATCTAATAAGACGTTCCAATCAACAACATTGTATCCTTCAAGGACTATAGGAAATCTTTGATAATGTAATCCAAGACTCATGGTCCTTTTAAGGTATCTCATGACCCTTTCTATAGCGTGTCAATGCTCTATACTAGGTCTACTAGTAAACCTGCACAACAGTCCCACAAAATAGGCAATGTCGGGTCTAGTACAATCAGTTGCATACCTTAGGCTGCCAATGATTCTCGCATATTCAGTTGTATAACACCTTCACCAGTGTTCTTGAAAAGTTTCATACTTGGATCGTATGGTGCGCAAGCAGGTTTACAGTCAAAGTAATTATATTTCTTAAGGATATTTTCAACATAGTGAGATTGATCCAAAGAAATTCTCTTTTCTGACCTAGTAATCTTGATTCCAAGGATTACATTTGCTTCTCTAAGGTCTTTCATATCAAAGTTGTTACACAACAATGATTTCAAAATGTTATAGCATGAAAGTTTGAATCAAATATGAGTATGTCGTCTACATAGAGACATATGATAGTGCAAATGCCATTTTCAAATTTGTAGTAAATACATTTGTCACTTTCATTCACTTTAAACTCATTCGATTTAATCAAGTTATCAAACTTTTCATGCCATTTCTTAGGAGCTTGTTTAAGACCATATAGAGATTTATCTAACTTACAGACCTTGTTTTCTTGTCCATGAATTACAAAACTTCAGGTTGTTCCATATAAATTTCTTCTTTTAGGTCACCATTTAAAAAAAATTTGTTTTAACATTTATCTAGTGTATCACCAAGTTATGAATAGCTGCAAGTGATATAAGCACCCTAATAGATGTTACTCTAGTGACTGGTAAGAAGGTGTCGAAGAAATCTATATTTTCTCTGTCTAAAACCCTTGGCTACAAGGCGTGCCTTGTACTTATCAATACATCCATCAGGTTTTAGTTTCTTTTTCAAAATTCATTTACAACATATTGGTTTGTAACCATGAGGCAAGTCTACTAAATGTCAGGCCTTGTTAGACTCTAGAGGATCCATTTCATCGTTTATACCTTCTTGTTATAGATCTGCATCCAATGATGACAAAGCTTCTTTAAAATTTGCAGGATTCTCTTCTAAATTATAGACCATATGTTCTGGTCCATAATCTTTAGCAACTTTGACTCTCTTACTTTTTCGAGTTTCTGTTTCACCTTGTTTGCTGCTTTCAGTGCTTCTTGTAACAAGAACGTAACTTGGTTCGCTGCCTCCACTATTTCTCCATTTTACAGGGAATTTAATTTCATAGAAGTCAACATCATTTGACTTTATGATCACTTTTGTATTTAGGTTATAAAACCCGCATACCCAAATGAATTCTCATTCATAGGTTCTACTGGCGAGTTTAATTCGCTCGAGATCGGGGATTCTGACATAAGTCAGACCACCCCATGTTTGAAAATAAGACAAGTTCGATTGTCTTTTCTTCACTATCTCATAAGGAGATGTTTTGTTTTTAGGTTTAAGAACTCTATTCAAAACATAACAAATAAACAATATAATTTATGCACACTAATGAGATGCAACAATATAATTAAGCATACTAGCAACAACTAGTTCAATAAGAGTTATATTTCTTTTCTTTTCAACTTTACCATTCACATCAAGCAATTATGGTGCAGTTGTTCCACATTTAATTACAGATAATTTATAAAACTTATTTAAACAAACTAGAATCATACTTGAAACCTTTTAATCTTTCTACTAAATTGATTTTCAATTTTAGTTACATAGATTCTTAACATGTCAAACGTTTCATTTTTGTTTTTCATTTCATGTTAACTTTCCCATAATGTTCACATATATCAAAGTGTAATAAATCTAAAGACTCAGATTCTCTAACTACAAGTTTATGTGAACTCTTTATTATTTTATCTTGACTACAAAAATCACATTTTTCAAAATCATTTAACTATAACTTTGGAAATAAATCTAAGTTACATAATTTTGAAATCAAATGTGTTCGCATCACATAGTATAGCATGTAAAAAATTAAAATCATACAACATGCAAGTAAAAAGATACATTTTATTAATTTCAACGATCAAACATAAATAGACATATTAAATTTCAACACTTAATTTAAATATGTCACGAGTAACGTACCTTAATAGATGATCTTTTGAATTTTACAGGAGTGTGCCTTCGCGGATCTGTCGTCAGCCATCTGATACTCTGGGTAGCAGCTCACTATATACTCATTCAGAGCATCTCTAATATCTCTACCAGTATTGCTGGAACTGTAGTAGTTATACAGATTATCAACAACTCTATTAAGAACATAATTCTTATCATTATTTTTCGATAGGTTAATTCTCCAGCTTTTTATCTTTTTTGCTTCAAAACTTAAACAGTTTATTGAAGAGGCAACATAATCAAATTTAGTAATATCTTCGGTTGACATGGCAGAACGAAAACGTCTTAAAATTGTTGGAATTTGAGTTTCAAAAACTATTAAAAATCACAATTTATGCCACCGAAGATATTATTGGGTTGAGTCGCGGACTAGGTCGCTCTCTTTAAGACGTTTCGCGGCACTGCCCAAATTGTGCAAGGCAGACTATCAACCACAAAGTCCTCAAGATAAAACAGCCCAGATCACTGTATCGGAGTTCTATTGCACTGTAGAAAACCGTTCTAGAATTACACCCTCAATATGGCGCTTAAAGACACTCTTAATATGACGGTTAAAGTCACTCTCAATATGACGATTAAAGTCATTCGCAATATGGTACTACGACTACTCATAACTACGACATAACAACTGCTCTAAAAACCGAAGGGACTACGACATAATAGCCGTTCTAAAAACCGAAGGGACTACGGTATAATAACCGCTCTAAAAAACAAAAGGGACTGCGGTATAATAACCGCTCTAAAAAACCGAAGGGACTGCGGTATAATAACCGCTCTAAAAACCGAAAGGGACAGAAAGAAAGGGGAGAAGTGGCTCGAAATTTGGCGAGCAGAATATAAGAGGGAGAAAAGAGAAAATTGGAAAAAGCATCCAACTTTGGTGTGCTTTTCACAATAGTTTGATGCTCATTATATAGTGATGGAAGTAAACTCACATTTCTTTTCTAAGCAATGTGGAACTTTAGTATGTATAGATTTGAAACTACTCAAAATACTAGAGTTTTCCAATGTGGGATTTCAAAATTATTTCTTTTCAATGTGGGACTTAACAAGTTTCTTTCCACTTAAATTTACAAAAAATATTTCTTTCCAATGTGGGACTTCAACAATTATTAAATTCACACAATAAATAATTATTTCCAACAACTACAAATAGTGAAGGACAATGAAGTAAAGCAACATCGCCAATCATAAATGTAAAATAAAAAGTTAAACAAATTACATAGTATATTATATATTTGAATTATAGAATAATATAACTAATTTTTACAAAATACATATTTATAATGACTGAATAAATTTGAAATATATAAGAGATTTTATAAATTGCAATTATTATCTACAAAATTTTATATTCTAAAAATGGTGTGCATTTAATTCTTGACAAAATTTATAGTAGAAATGCATGTTTCAAAATAAAAAAATCTACTTGTGGTTTTGATTTTGAGTAAAATACCATTTTGAAATTGTCTAAAAAACCAACTCAATCCAAAAATAGTCAAAGAATTAGTTTTCTCCCTTAAACTCTCCATGACCATTAATATACTCACACAATCAGATACAAACTCAAATTGTTTGATTATAATTTATAATAAAGAATTAGAGTTATATATAGCCTTCCTTTATATTTTTAAATAATCTGCGACTTTTTCAAATTCCTCAATTTCAACATGATGAAATTGGAATCTCAATCTATATGCCTACAACGAAATCAGGCGGCACCCACACATGCATATAAAATGATAACATTATGAAACAAGGTTAATTATAATTAATACAATAATATAATAACTATTAAACAATAATAATATTAAAATAATATTTTCTATCGAGAAGTGATTAAAAAGTCATTAAACATTTTTAAAAGCAAATATTTATGAAAAGCCTTTTTTTTTAAAAAAAAAAAATATTAACTCAGTGACTTCAGATGCAAGTGTTGGGCAAATTTCAACACCCTTATCTCCATGACACCTTTGATATCGGAGAAAACTCCCGCTTATCAAAGTGAATTTTTTCTTCAATATCAAAACGCAAATGTGGACTATATTGCCATGTCTCATAGCTAATTAGTATTAAATGATTTTCTTTAATTCATATAAAAATAATTTTTTAAAGAGCATTACAACCACAAAAAAATGTAAATAATTGAACAGATTATTGTTGAGTTTTTGCACAGGCCACCCACCATCTTAAGACAACCCTGACTACCTCAATACCGGGCATCAGAACTTAAACTCATTCAGTGCTAAATTAGAAGCTACTTATGTACAAGATTTTAAGAAATAAAATTTTTGCACTCCCCAACTTTCCTATGCCTTGTCTGTTGCTGTGGCTGTAACCTTTAGGCTTTAACTTGTCTGTCATTTTCTTTCTATTTTCCCAATGATAAAAAAAATATTAGTGAAGTTGAGGTAATGGGTTATCGTTATACAAGCCAAATCGAAAATATAACTGCATCAAGGCTTTTACCTCATCTAAATTTCGTTGGATCCATTTATTCAAGCCAATTGAATATATATCGAAAATATCTGATTAGACAAAAATGTGTCTAAGTAAAAAAATGAATGCAAGGCAGTCTCAATCGAGCAATTAGTTAGAATACTACTTAGACAACTAAACTTGTTCCGACCACATTCTGTGAACTACGCCACTGAAAATTGGAAAGAATGTGTTTTCAGACACACAAAAAAACTTCGAAGTCTGCTTGGCCTTTTGTCAGATGCATAACTAACTTTAAGATGTCTCATCTGATAACTATAATTTCCCAACTTACAATGAAGAAAACCATCTATACAAATTTTTAGGATTTAAAATTATCTTACAGGAACTCAGTGCAATTTTGCCACACTGCTAAGGAATTAGCTGGACTTGGAAGAAGTATCGACCAGTCAAATTCAGTATTGTATTAAGTGTCGTGCCAACAGACTAGATCACAATAAAAGTACTCGTTAACAAGTATTGAAGTACCCATTTTTAACATAAAAGTTGCAGGAAGATTCCCAGGATATCCTTAAATGTCCCATCTTTTCTTAATCCGAAACATCAAAGCTGAAGATTTAATGTCATCTTGTGGAACTTGAAGCATGAATTGAACTTTCATCTTCATAGGAGCTGTTTTTGCTTTCCCGCCTTCATCTCCAACCTGAATGAAGCTAATGTTGTCACTTAAGAATTGTAGACACGATAGCTTATACCTTTCATGCTACTCACAATGATTCTGGATAGTTTCTCGGTATGCAGATGAGAGACTAGTTTCCAAATAGTGAAAAAAGGATTCTAATTTAATAGTTTTGAGAGATTAAATTAGTAGAGTTTTGAAATTACAACAAAATTCCAACTAAAAAGGAGATAAAACTATTCACAATAATGTTAATACTGAAACAAACGGGTAAAGCAATATGCCATTTTACCATGACGATCTGCTATGGTTCAAAAAGGTCAGGAAGGAGTACATGCATGATGCATCCCTTATATGCAGGAAGCTGTATATCATGTGATGTCTAAAACTGTAAAGTTCCAATGTAGGTGCAATATATCTATAATGGTAGCAACAATTATAATCCAAAATATAGGAGCTCATACCCAACAGACAGCTTAATGTATGGCCACAATTAGAAATGCACAACTACCAGTATTTTAGTTCATTTACAGGAGTATTTGCTTATGGCATCAATGATATTTGTTATGAAAAACACAATTGCAAAATGAGACACATACCCATAGGGATGCCCAGCCAAGGCGAACCTCTGAATCATAACCAGCTTTAAATTTGAAATCCTCGCCGTAAGTATGCTTGTATACAGCACTCCAATAGTTGGAATCACAATTGTACCAGTAACTATATCCATAAAGCATTTTAAGAGCCATATCAGCAAGGAGACGAGCTTATTATTTTAAGGGTCTTATTAAAAAAATGTTCTAAGGGTACTGGATAAGTAACTTAATACATTTTATTAAATGTTTTCAACTAGTTAAGAAAGCAAGCAACAGTTATTTTTTTCCGATAACTAAACGAGTTCCTTTTCATTAAATCCTTTCTAATTTTGCTTCCTTAACCAATGCAGTCAGGTATTAGTTAGCATGCCATTTATCTAAATGAAAAGTTGCACTGAAATGCTAAAGAGCAAAAATTTCAGAGACTGCAATTTACCTTCCGAATAGTTAATCAAACAGGGATATACAGCAACAGCAGCCATGATGACACAGATCAACTTAATTACTTTTTTTGTTTTTACTTTACCAACAGCTGGGATTTCATGATAACTTACGATTGTACAATTCATGATCACTCTTAACTTACAATTGAATAAAGTGAATAACGTGATCACTTTATTCACTTTGTTTTATCTTGTCAGGAAGTGAGCGTGTCGAATTAGTTTGGTTTCCATACACTATAACACCTTTACCCAATAAACTCTGACTATGTCTAAGTGTGTGTTTGGTTACGCAGTGACAAAACTTGATTTTGAATGATTTGATTTTGTAAAATTGATTTTAGTTAAAAGTGGGTTGAATGTAAAGTGATTTATATTTGAATATATTTACAGAAAAGTGAATTGAATAATAAATTTCAATGTAAAAATCTGTTTGGACTTAAAAGCTATAAATCTAAGGCCTAAGCTTTAAGTTATAATTAATTCTGGAGTCAAAATCAATTATACTCGATAACACTCAAACGTGTCAAAATCATTTTATCACCTCCAGAATCAATTTTGGCTCTCCCAAAAGAGAAACCAAACATGCAGTGAAAACATGTGTAACCCATGTGAAATTCCTAACCCCCACCTTGCAAGTAAAACACTAAAATAAGGGCTCCAATGAGTGTCTTTGGGCAAAATACCCGGCTATTCTATTCCATTGATGAACATGTCCGTGCCCTAACTAATCAATGTGTATATCCATTGAAGAGACAAAGGAAAAACCAACAAAGATCGAAAATACTAACAATCAATTACTTTTAGGTTGAATTCAGTTGGTGGATGCTATCAAAGGAGTAATTAATTGGGGTAAGCAATCTAATTTTGTTTTTGATTACTCAGTGTTCAAAAGCAAATCCCTGGTGCTACCATTATAGAGTAATCAAAAGGTGTAGTACATTGTAGTTGATCACTATGTATTGTTCCAAATGTCAAGTAATTGTTTGAAGTAGTAATCAATTAATGAACATTTCCCGGAAAAGGAGTCAGTAATTCATGTGAAAATTTCAAGTAATAGAAAAACAGTTTTCTCTCTAAGCATTTAAATTATTCATATGATTTTGAGTAGGCTTAAATATATTATTGAACTCTGCATTTATGCACTTTTTCTGTTTTAGTCCCTATAAGTTTTGTGTTTTTTGTTTGATTTTTGTCCTTGTAAATTGTAATATAATTTTGTTTGTTTATTATCCTCTTTTGTTTTAGTCATTGTAAAATTGGTTTTTATTACAATGAGTCCCTGCAATATATATAATATTTGATTTTAGTCCCTAAAGTATTAGAGATATAAGGAATTGTAGGGACCAATTTCAATAAAAACCAAACAGGTAGTGACTAAAACTAAAGAACAAGGACCAAAAATAAAACAAAAATATTTACGACAAAAATTAAAAAAAAAAACTTACATTGACTAAAACAAAAATGTGCGATTTTGCAGAGACCGATCATATATTTAAGCATTTATGAGTATTACAGAAACATTCAAATATGACAATTCAAAGCTTCCCCAATTACTAGCACATGACAAGTGCAAAAACGGAAAAATTGTTTAAAATTTGATCTCGTGTGTCTCTTCGTATTGGTAAAAGGTCCCTTGTGATCAATGTTAGTGGGATCGCAAGTTGGATTGTGTAATCGCGTGATGAGAGGGTAGCGTGCGGCGATGCGGTGAAGATCGCAAGTAGTATAATCGGTGTTGGGATCGTCGCAAAAGATCCCAATCTGGGCTGGTTTTTTTGTTTCTAAAAACCTTAATTTTTTAATTGAATCCGGTGCGGGCCGGGTTAGTAATAAAACCCAGTTTTTGAAAACAAAAATAGAAGGACTGAGAGACGCTTCTCAAGAAGTTTCCTTTGTTCTCTTCTTCTCGACACGCTTCCTTTCCCTTTACCCTTTGTTTTCTTCTTCCTCCACTGAGAAGCCGCCGTCACTGTGATTGAGACGCCGCGCCACCTTGTTCCTCCTTAGGTGATTGCTACGCAACGTTGTTCCTCTTCCATTGTTTCTTTTTTTGTGTTGGTGCTATGTTTTTGTGTTGGTACTTTGTTTCTTGGTTTATTGCTTTGTTTCGGTTTTTGTGCGTTGTTGCCTAGTTTTTTCACTTTTTCAGTTATCTATGAACTTATGAATTAATGGTTTTGGGTATGAACTTGTGAATTTATGGTTTATGAACTTATTAATTTATGGTTATAAACTCAGTTTAGTTTTGTGATTTATAGGTTATTTTCTCCATCAATGATGATTTCTATGCATGTATGTTCGTAACTATATATATTATATATAAATATTAATTTTTTTCCTCTATTAGCAGGATCTTACTATCCGTGCTAGGATCACCGAGTTACGATCTTTCAACCTCCTATCGATCTTGCATATACTCTTGATTTTTAAACATTGCTTGTAATAAGTTAGATAAATTGAACAGATTGAACTATGTATGAAGTTGGAATCCTTTCCGTCTAAAGCCTTTTCCCGAACTCAATTAAGAACTTTTACCATCTATGATATAACTGGTAGCAACAAAAACAGAGATATAAATTGGAAATTCTTAAGAGCAGTGTTCGAAGTTCTAACCTTAATTTGTCGGAAGGGCCAAGCCTTCGCTTGAAGGCAAATGACAAAGCATTTGAAGGGAGAGAAAGTATTGGAAGAAATGACATTTCTTCGTCCTGCATTTAGTTGAAACATTCAACACTAATCTCAAGTGCGGTGAGCCAACAACAAAGGTGCTAGCTACCTACCTTGTAGCGGTATCTTAATCTCAAATCGTCATCCCTGTAGTGGGCAGTGCAAACACCGTTCAAAAATTGACCCTTAAGAATCCCACTAACTGACAACAAATTCTTGACTTGTTGCTCCTCCTCCTCCTCTTCCACCTCTTTCTCTTGTAGCGAAACTTCACCTAGAGGAAATCTGAAGGTTGCTTTGGGCTGCAAAATGAAATTCAAATAGTATTAGTGGAGGCAGGCAAAGAAAGTGAATGGCCTAAAACAACGCACACACCAATCCAGCGGAAGGAACTGCTGTTGATAGTTGAAGTGCATAGCCAGGATCAGCGACGTTTGCAACCATGGTAACCTCTCCTTGTTGAGCCTTGACATCGTGAGCAGCTGTGAGTTGCAATCTGGGACCAACTTCAATGGAACTCTTAATGAGAGCATTATGGTCTTCGAGGTCGTAGTGGAGGCTAAGGTACTTGGATACCAAGCTGATCTGAGGTTCCGAGACGTCGCCTTTACTGTTATTATGGAAACATAACTTCAACTTGCCAAGGCTGTCCAAAAACTTACAAGATATTTTATGGAAGAAGATTGAGCTTTCACTGTCGAACTCCGTCGTAATTCTCAGGGCCGGCCTCCGAGATAATGAGAACATCGGCAGGTTATGCATATCATTTGTTGACGGCGCCGAAGGATCCACCACCGGGGAGGATGGGACCGTGTAGTTAGGGTTTCCGCCTGAATCCATCTCCACCATCCACTCACAATATTCTCCAACCTTATCTCTCTTCAACGCTGAAATTGAAATCAAATCATCGACTCGAGTACTTTTTTCTTTTTTTTACTAAAATCAAAATTACATAAAGAAAAAAAAAACATTTTGAGTTAATTCCTAATTCTTGGAGTATTCTATTTTTTCTCTTATTTTAAATATATTTTTCTTCTTTTTCTTTTACCAAATTATACCTAACTAAAGTTTAATTTATTTATTTAGTAAACTCAATTTTCAATTCATGTTCAACTTCATAAATCTCGTTCAACCAATTAATTATCAAATTATTTTTGAAATAGTTCAATTTATTGTCTAAATTAATTAGTTAAAAATAAATATGTGTCTTATAAATATAATTCAATTGGTAGTTGCAAGGACATAAATATAGAGAGCGACTAAGTTTTGAATTTGAGATTTTTCATTTCTCTACAGTCAAGGTGTTTGAATTTGATCACTAGATTATTTGATAAAAAAATATATGTATGCATTTATTATATTGGTCTCTTAAATATCATCTTAATAAATTTTTGAATAAATTATAATTTATTGTATAAATTATATATTAGATATATAATTATCATTGATCAATTAAGTAAAAAAAATGTCTTTTACATGTCAATTTATTAAAAGATAAATATTTTTTAAACTAAATTATATTAGTGGTCCCTTAATTTAATTTCAAGTAACGTTTTAGTCTTTTATCTTCTTTTTTTCCCGAGTTGGTCATTTATTTTAATTTTAAGTGACAACTCAGCTGATACATTCACCAAATCACTTTCACAAGCTAAGTTCAAGCATTGCTTGGACATAGTTAGCTTCGACAATGAGTAAAGATGAAGCAATAGCAGCAAGATTAATGATGGAGTTATTATGATATTGAGTCAAGGTGGAGAATTGTGAATGTGCGCCTCAAATCATATAACTAAAGTTGGTTAAATTTTAGTGGTTGTTATAACTACCTTTGACCAAGTTAGTTATTATAGATGGTTAGTTAGTTAGCTCTTGTATACTATAAATAAAGTTGTATCATTAGAAATGCAAGCTATGAATGAAGAAATGATAGCTATGAATGAAGAAATGCAATCATTAGAAAGGAATCAAACCTGGATTTTGGTAGACATTCCTAAGAGTCAAAGGGTAATTGGATCAAAATGGGTGTTCAAGAGAAAGGAAGGCACTCAAGGTAAAGAGAAGATAATGTTCAAAGCAAGATTAGTTGCAAAGGGATTTTCTCAGCTTGAAGGAATTGATTTCAATGAAATATTTGCACCAGTTGTAAAACATTGTTCAATCAGAATTCTAATTTCAATTGTAGCTCAACAAGACTTGGAATTAGAGCAGTTGGATGTCAAAACAACATTTCTACATGGTGATCTGGAAGAAACAATTTATATGCAACAACATGAAGGATTTGTTAAAGGCAGAAACAAAGTTTGTCTTCTTAAAAAATCATTGTAAGGCTTGAAGCAAAGTCCTAGACAATGGTACAAGAAGTTTGATGATTTCATGATTAGAAATGGTTTCCAAAGATGCAGTTTTGATAGCTGTGTTTACGTTCTGAAAGAGACAAATCAAGAACGTTCTCCAGCTTAAGAACATCCTCCAGTTTTTCAGAAAAGTCAAGAATGTTCTCCAATTTACCTATTACTCTATGTAGATGATATTCTTCTTGCAAGCTCAAGTAAGGACCAGATTAAAAGGCTCAAAGTTGATCTTAGAAATGAGTTTGAGATGAAAGAACTTGGAGAAGCTAAGAGGATCTTAGGAATGGATATAAAAACAAATAGAATGAAAGGGGAACTATTTCTTTCTCAAGCTGCCTACTTAAAGAAAGTTGTCACTAAATATAGAATGCATGAGGCAATAAAAGTTACTACTCCTATAGGACAAAATTACAAATTGTCTATGCAAGATTCACCTACGACTGATGAGGAAAGACAAAGAATGAGCACCATTCCTTATGCTAGTCGAGTTGGCAGCATAATGTATGGAATGATATGTAGCAGACCAGATTTGGCTTACGCTGTGAATGTTGTTAGCAGATTTATGAGAGATCCAGGAGCACTGCATTGGACAACACTTAAGTGGATTATGAAGTACTTAAATGGCTCACTAACAACAGGTTTAAAATTCAAAAAAACTTATCATGACAAGGAACCAATCAAAGGATATGTAGACTCGAATTATGCTGGAAACATGGACATTAGGAAATCAATTTATGGTTATGTTTTCACTCTATATGGGACAGCTGTAAGTTGGAGAGCAATTACACAGTCGGTTGTAGCACTTTCTACAACCCATGTTGAATTCATTGCACTTATTGAAGGTGTTAAAGAAGCACTATGGATGAAAGGACTTATTGGTGAACTAGGTATAAATCAGAATTGTGTTTCAATTTATTGTGATAGTCAAAGTGTTATACACTTATCCAAGAATCAAGTGTATCATAATAAATCTAAACATATTGATGTCAAGTATCACTTCATAAGAGATGTGATTGATTCAAAACAAGTTTCAGTTGAGAAGATAGCAACTGAGGACAACCCAACTGATGCATTCACCAAATCACTTTCACAAGCTAAGTTCAAGCATTACTTGGACATAGTTGGCTTCGTCAAAGAGTAAAGATGAAGCAATGGCAGCAAGATTAATGATGGAGTTATTATGATATTGAGTCAAGGTGGAGAATTGTGAATGTGTGCCTCAAATCATCTAACTAAAGTTGGTTAAACTTTAGTGGTTGTTATAACTACCTTTGGCCAACTTAGTTATTATAGGTGGTTAGTTAGTTAGCTCTTGTATACTATAAATAAAGCTGTAATATGGCAGCAATTAAGTGAGTAACAGAGGTAATAATAGAGTTGTAGTGGTAATAGCAATGTGTGTGTTGTTGTAATAGCAAGAGTGGAAAAACCAAGTGAGGCATATGCAATTCATGCCTAATAGAAAATCAGAGACAAAAGATTAAATGGAGAAAAGAAAGATTGAGAGAAAGGCTAGTATTGCTGGTTCATAAACAGTGATAGATACTAGGAGATCAATCTTGAGAAGGCTTTAATCTTGTAACATTCAATTATTCATAGTGGATTAATCTTGTTTGCTTGCCCGTGACGTAGGTCTCATCAATTGAGACCGAACACGTAAACTCTTGTGTTATTATTCGCTCATCCTTCCTTATTTTCGTTTGTATTGATAGAGAAAACTGGTTGTAGAAAACTGCAGAAAGAAAAACTGTTTTATACAAAACTGCAGAAAACGGAGAACGATAATCAGTCTCCGTTTTTTGGGTTTCTGGTTTTTTCTGTTTTGCAGAACATTATCCGTTTTCAATTTTTTTCTGCAATTGTTTATTTTCTGTTTTGTTGATTAATCTAAGTTGCAGATCCCAATATTGTTTTAACCATTATGGTATTTTATCATATTTATAAATAAGGATTTTTCAGTTTTTAAAATTGAAATTTATGGTTTATCAAGTTAGATACGTGTTGCAATTTTTGTCCCAACCCATTTTTTTTCCCAAAAGTGATAATGGTTCAAATTTTTAAAAGACATGCATTGAACATGTGAACGTGACAAAAATGAATTACAACAATATGAAGTTATGAATAATAATTTTCAACTATCTTGAATTTAGGTACCCTAAAAGTCCAATGGACATGATTGGATAGAAATATAATTAGATAAAGACACGATAGGAAAAAGAGTAAGATAAGGACAAAATAAGATATGGATATAATGAGTATCGTATCAATCGTTTGACGTACACATGATAACAAATTTGATAAGATTAATGTACCATATTAAATATTTGATACATAACATATAGGACTAGAAATAGGTTAGATCAAACTTTGAAAGGTGTGAATGTAACTTATGATTAATTTTTTAGGCTTGAGTCTGGTCTACGGTCTATCGTAAGTTTTTTTTTTGTCTAGCTTAACATTTTAAAAAGTTTGACCTAATTTGAAAGTCTATTTAAAAGTCTTATTAACATTAAAACATTTAAATGTTATAATTTACAAATATATATATATATATATATATATATATTAAACAAAAATTGTTTTTTCTAGCAAAATAATTTTAAAAAAATCTAAAACAAACTATTTAAATCTTAAAAAATTATTTTGGATTTCAAATAATATAGTTTTCTTTGAAACAAATGCATCAATTGTTAACTCTCAAACAATTATAAAACGATGAGTTTTTACCTAACGACTACCAAATATGGAACGATTACCGAATATGAAATCGTTATTGAATATAGAATGACTACTTAGTGATTGTCTAATTGATAGCATTTTAAAATAGAAAATAATATTATTAATATATAATAATAAAAAAAACATGAATAAATAACAATATATATATATATATATATATATATATATATATATATCGACCTGTCATATATATAGGTTGATCTGTGAGACCTAATAGATTTTTTAATAAATAAATAATATTTATGGTCTGATCTGACCTATTTAAATAAATAAGTTTTAAAAATAGCATGAGCCATAACCTTTTTATTAAATAAGTCAGACTATAAATAAGGCTCTAACGGACTACCTAATTTATTCTGTAACAACAAATAACCAAGTGATATGATCTATATTGTGATAAAGCGATAAATTTGTCCTTATAATCTATTTAATTTTTTTATTTCAAAATAACATTCATATTTTTTTATAAATAAATAAAAAATACTAAAAAAATATAAATAATTTATGAAGTAATTTTATATACATGAAAAATAAAAATAAAATGCTAAAAACATATATTATTGATGTATCAACATTATTATATTATCCATCAACGCAACATAAAATATCAATACATCATACAACATAACATAGATGACAGAGGAAAATAATTATTATTCTCCATTAATTTTTTTTTTGAAACATCAATCAAATTTTATTATTATTAATTAT
>JBBPBS010000007.1:15345838-15380522 GCA_037974835.1 Cicer judaicum
AATTTTTAAAAATATCAGACAAATCTTATGAATCATTTAAAGAGTCGTAAAATGATTTAATAGATTGAACAAATTAAAGTGACAAAAAAAAATCACAAAGTCAACTTATCCTTATAATAAAATTTAAAATTAATTAATAATTTCTAATACAATCTATTTAAAAAATATATAAATGATATATATTATTTAATCTACAACAAATTAAACACGTATATTTCCTATAAACATTTGATAATAAAGACGAAGCTATATAATCAATATCATGAATTTCTTGCACTTATAATATAGTATAAATTACTACATTGTTTGGACTACATGCGAGAAAATAATTAAACTTAAAAGAATCAAATATATAATTTTGTTTCAGATTTGATACAGCTTTGATTATTAACATGAAATGAGAAAATATTCTGAAAATCATATAATGTGCAAAGATCTACTATTCTGAAAATTTATAGGTTTATCGATGATTGAAGAGGAAAAAACGTACGGGGATGTTAACAAATATCAAAAGCATTTATCAAAAAGACGAAAAAAAGGAAAGTTTGAATTTATATATTTAGCAAGAACGGTTATTAACATTGCATTTAAATACATGCGAAAATTATAATACTTATTAATTTGTGAAAAAAATCGGGGAAGACAGCAAGTCGCGTCACTCAGTGAGTGCATTGCGTTGAGTTTGGATGTGTTAGTAAAAGAAAGGAAACAACAATTCCTGTCCGTAAGCTTGCAGTATGCGACGCCTTATTTATCGGTCGTCAATCCCCTCTATCGGGAGACCCTTTCCATCATGCAAATTCTATTTTCAGTTTGTCTCTCTTGTAATTATCATACAAAAATTGAATTCAATCGAAGAAAGAACCTCCTAACCTATCATGGATGAGCGAATTGACGAGGATGAGAAGGAGAAGGAGTCCTTGGCTGCCGCCGGGTTGAGCTCAGTTCCACCTCACCGCAAGGCCCATTCTTATAGCCAACAAAGACGAGACACCTCCACACACAAACGCCATCATCGAGTCCGCAAGCACAGTCTAGACGACAGCCGTATATCGAATAACATAATCGATTCTTTTTACGAGTCAGACTCGGATGACGACTTTTTCCCCCATTCATCAAATCATGCCGCTGCTGATGAATACATCGAAGGGATTTCGGATGATTCGTCTTCTCAGTATCAGCCAATGCAGGAATTTATTGGCAGCGGAGGCGGAACTGGAGTGTTTAAGTCTCCCATTAGAGCTGCCGTTCACCCCGGGAGACCACCGTGCCTTGAGTTAAGGCCCCATCCGTTAAGGGAGACTCAAGTGGGGAAATTCCTCAGAAACATTGCCTGTACCGAAACACAGCTGTGGTCTGGACAAGAATGTGGAGTAAGGGTGTGGGAGTTTCGAAATGCCTATGAACACGGTTGCGGTCTGGGTGGAAGGGTTAGAAGGGGCGATGAGGACGCTGCTCCATTTTATGAATCTTGCGATACCTCCCCCACATTATGTTTGACTGTCGACAACGGGAATAGGTTGGTTTGGAGTGGCCATAAGGATGGCAAGATTAGGTCATGGAAAATGGATCAACAATTTTCTACCCCCTTTAAGGAAGGTCTTTCTTGGCAGGCACACAGAGGTCCCGTTCTTGCCATGGTCATAACTTGCTATGGCGATCTCTGGTCAGGTTCTGAAGGGGGTATTATTAAGATCTGGCCATGGGAATCCGTTGAAAAATCTCTTTCCCTCTCTCCAGAAGAAAGACATATGGCAGCCCTACTTGTCGAGAGATCTTTCATTGACCTCAGAATTCAAGTCACAGTAAATGGTGTCTGCAGTATATCTTCTCAAGAGGTTAAGTGTTTGCTGTCTGATCATATTAGAGCTCGTGTCTGGTGTGCTTCCCCTCTATCCTTTTCACTCTGGTATTCTATTTCAATCTTCACTTTTCCTGCTACTAGTTTAGTTTAGTCTTTGTGTTTCCTTCTACTCCAACTTATATATTCATAACTTGCAATCCATCATTTTAAAGGGATGCCCGTTCAAAGGACCTTTTGAAAGTATTTAACATCGACGGTCAGCCAGAAAATCGAGTTGACATGTCGTCGGTGCAGCAGGATCAAGCAGTAGAAGACGAAATGAAGGTGAAGTTCGTTTCCAACTCAAAAAAAGACAAGTCCCAAAGTTCGAGTTTTCTGCAGAGGTCACGTAATGCAATAATGGGAGCTGCGGATGCTGTCCGTCGAGTTGCAACCAAGGGAGCTGGGGCATTTGTTGAAGATACTAAAAGAACAGAAGCCCTTGTGCAAACAAGTGATGGGATGATTTGGAGTGGATGTACAAATGGCTTACTTGTGCAGTGGGATGGCAGTGGAACCCGTTTGCAGGATTTTAATCGCCACCCTTGTGCCGTTCAATGCTTCTGCACTTTTGGAACACGAGTATATGTAGGCTATGTGAGTGGTATTATCCAAGTACTGGACTTAGAAGGCAATATAATTGCAGGATGGGTTGCTCATAATAGTCCTGTGCTTAAATTGGCTGTTGGTAACGGTTCTGTGTATAGCTTGGCAACTCATGGCGGCATACGCGGATGGAATATTGCATCCCCAGGCCCTGTTGACAACATAATAAGATCAGAGCTGGCCTCAAAGGAACTTACTTATACAAGACGACACAATATCAGAATTTTGATTGGCACATGGAATGTTGGTCAAGGTAGAGCTTCTCAAGATTCACTTTTGTCGTGGTTGGGGTCTGTTGTATCAGATGTTGGCATTGTTGTGGTTGGTTTGCAAGAGGTGGAGATGGGTGCTGGTTTTCTTGCAATGTCTGCGGCAAAAGAAACTGTAAGACTTTATTCACATGCTTAATTATGCATTTGAACATTAAATTAAGTTTTGTGTTAAGCCTTATTTACTTTATATGTAAAACTACCTTATAAATTGATGGATGATTTTGTGTTGGAAACATAGTTTAGACTTGTACTTAAAGAAAAATTGTATAGACACATAAACTTTGTTCCATTTTGAAGGAACTGCCATTAGATCAGAATATACAGACATGATATGATTATGGGTTGGGCCTTACCAAAAGAACATCTGGCCCCACCCATAATTTGCAGAGGGGAGTTTAAGCAGAGAGTCAAACTAGGGTTTTAGCCGAGAGTAAAGTATATGAAGTATTTTGGTGCAAACAATCATTGGAACCACATAGTTTTCGTCCAAGTAGAAGTGAAACAGAGTATGTGGAGTGCAAGTTTAGCAAGAGGCACACGAGTCCAAGCTTAGGGGTGTATGAAAATTGTTAAAAAACGAGAAAAAAATCACTTTATACCTTCAAAACAAATAATGTAGATAAATGAGATTGCCATGCCTTGTTTGACGATGCCCATGGAGGAATCATGTGATGAATAGTTTCCATTTAAAATGTGGAAATAATGGAAATTTAATTTTATTGAATGGTTGAGAATAGGAGAAGAATTATCTTTCAAGTGTTTCTCCTTCATACACCCCTAAGCTCGGAGCCTTAGACTTGTGTGCCTCTTGCTAACTTGCACTCCACGAACTCTGTTTGACTTCTACTTTGGCGAAAACTACGTGGTTCCAATTTTTGTTTGCATGTCTCTCTATCTTTGATTTATTTGGAAAAAGCATGCATTGTGACACCGTCTCGTTGGTATGTTTAGTAATAGTAATCAAGTTGATCTTTGATGCATATATATAGTTTTAGGAAAATAGGAAAATCCTCTGTATCTTCAGCTTGTCTTCTCAACAATAGAAATAGAAATTAAATTAAAAAAGAATAAATTCTTTTATTTTTAATTTTAAAATTATTTAGATAAATGAAAAAAGGCCATGTGTACTTATGAGCACATGCAGATCATGCGATGAATGATTTTGTTCAGCTGGTGGACAAAATAGTCTGTTGGCAGGTTTCGAAAAGTTTAAGGACCTCTCCGGCTCTCACCCAGTTTAAAATATTTATGCTGGCTATTTTAAGATGGTGTAAAGTTTAGAATGCTGTATATTTTCCCTTGTGCTTATACGTTACCATATTCAGTTTGCAGATTTTGATGGTGAAAAAACAGTTTTGTCAAAGTTGAAATAAAAAAAGGAATTTGGTCTAGGAATTTTGTTTAACACTCTCATTAAAGATAGTACTGTATATTGCTACCGTAAAATAATGATGCTTCCAAGTGGTTGCAGCTGTAGCCATTTTCTTTTCTAAAAAAGAGAAAGTCAAAATCATGTGTATTTGATTATCAGAAAATAAACTAATGTAAATCCAAAGAACAATTTTGTGTAATGTGTATAGTCTATCCATGCATTTACTGTCTATATAACAATTGTAGGTAGGTCTAGAAGGAAGTGCAATGGGGCAGTGGTGGCTGGATACAATAGGAAAGGCCTTGGAAGAAGGAAAAGCTTTTGAGCGTATGGGTTCTAGGCAGCTTGCTGGCTTGCTTATATCTCTTTGGTGAGTGAGTGTAAACCAATTAGTGTGATAGACTTCCCACTTTCTCCCTATAATGTACTCTGGATTTCTATCTTTGGTAGTGTTTCTATGCTTATATTATGAGTTGACATTCCTCAATTAGGGTAAGAAAGAATCTTAGAAAACATGTTGGGGACATTGATGCTGGAGCAGTCCCATGTGGTTTTGGACGTGCAATTGGCAACAAGGTTTGTTTTCATTTCCCTGACTACTTGATATTTGTTTGATAAGAACATAATACTCTAATGCTGCCATTGGAATCCAGTACCGGTCTGTTTAAATTTCTCAGTCATTATGACTTCAGCCCTTTGTTCCAATGAATCTCAAGGGGAGGAGATCATGTGGTTAAAACCTCTCTATAGTAACCACTTTTATCTTGATTATGTGTGATGTATATTCTTGTTACCGTTGTAGCTAGTTGTAAATTCTATCCAGTTAGTTCAATCTGTTTTCTCCATATTTGGATCATGGTTAAGACATCAGACATATTATTTCAATCTTCAGACTGCTGTTACAGGGTGCGTATAACTGGTCATGTATATATCTCACCAATCATACTACTCTGTCAGCATATAAAACAAGAACTTAAAAAGGAAAGCTATGGATACCCAATTACAATATTAACAAGAAGAAAGCAATGATTGGAGCAGATAACACATATGAAAAGAACAACCATGGAAGAAATGACAAATGAACACCAATCTTAAAAATTGCACCAGATATTGAACCAGTGAAGACATTATTAGCTCACAGCTTATCGGTTCAATAATTCAACTAGTAATATTTAAATAAATTTGTAGCATTATATTGTATATAAAATAATAAGTTTAACACAGAATGCTAAGACATTAAGTCAAGTCGAAATTTAAATTTAACATAGAATAGTTGTATTATATGTCTTGTAAGATAAAAAACAATAATAGTTGTATAAATAATAATAATAATAATAGTTCACGTATATGGATCTTTATAATTTGGTATTGTATTTCTATTTGGCTTAAAAATAATTTTAATTGAATAAAAATACAAAAAAATAAATAAATAGAAACTGGTTCTTCACACCAGTTTTCATCTAGTTTTGATTTGATTTTGAACTTGTTCAACCAGTTCTCACTGTTGTGAACTCAGCTATTTTATTTTGGACTAAATGGGTCCTTATTCAATCGGCTGGTCTGGCCCAGTTTTAATAACAATGGCAAACACAGATTGCCTTTAATTTAATGTTTATTGCACAATGCTGAATGGAATGCTTGTGCAATTTTTCTTAAAACATTGTTATTAAAATAATTAATTACCCTCCTTTGTAGTGCTTTACAATTATTTGTTTGTGTTGAAGTTGTGGGATTTTATAGGAAAAGAGGAGAGAAAATAATTAGGGTTTGAATATTATTGATAATAACTTTATGATAACTTGATTACAAAAGACTCAATACTAATCTCTATTTATAGAGAAACATAGACTCAATCTTAAATCAGGAATAAATCATAAAAATAATGAGAGATATTTTAAGATATCTCTATGAATATAAATTGATTATAAGAAATAACTCAAGATACTCTAATATAATATAATAAATATTATAAGATATTTTCTAATATTCTAACAGTTTGTATGCAAGTATGATTCAAATGATTTGATTTTTTTTCTTTTGGGGATAAATTTAACCTACTTTATCGTGACCTCGAGATGTCTATAGTAATAGTCATTATTGTTGATTTATTTGTAGAAACTCTAGGTTGCGATCAAAATAAAAAGAAATGCATCAATAAATTTATTTAACTTATGAACTTTTTTCCTCTTCATTGTAATGAACACTTACATGGCAAAAATTGATTATGCAGGGAGGAGTGGGGTTGAGAATCAGAGTCTATGACAGGATAATGTGCTTTGTGAATTGTCACTTGGCTGCACACTTGGAAGCTGTTAATCGGCGAAATGCTGATTTTGACCACATTTATCGAAATATGGTCTTCAGCCGATCCTCCAACCTACTCAATACAGCAGCTGGTATGGTACCATACCTGTTCTTGTCTTGCTCTCTTGCCTTCTCCACATATTTTTTTTGGCTACTTTACTCTTCTGGCTTGCCATTGGTCCTGTCTGTTGCAGCAGGTGTCTCTACTTCTGCTCATATGCTTCGTGGTACAAATGTGAGTCTATTCTTAGTTGCTTACAGTTTTTGACTATCTCCCTGCCTCTCCATCAATATTATTACCATACAGTTACACGACCTTCGTTGTATCATAGGCTATGGGTGTCAACCCTGAAGAAGCAAAACCTGAGTTATCTGAAGCAGATATGGTGGTATTTTTTGGTGATTTCAACTACCGGCTTTTTGGTATATCATATGATGAAGCCAGAGACTTTGTTTCTCAAAGATGTTTTGATTGGCTTAGAGAAAAAGACCAGCTCAGGGCGGAGATGAAAGCTGGAAAAGTTTTCCAGGGAATGCGGGAGGCAATAATCAAATTTCCTCCAACTTATAAGTTTGAGAGGCACCAACCAGGTTTAGGAGGTAAAAGATGGCATGTCAAGCGCTACTGGTGCCCATTTGTTACATGTTGATTTCAATTTTGTTCATCACTGTCTAATGGATTGAAAATTAGCAATTCAATGAACATGGCAGTTTCAATTTTGTCTTCTGTCAATGTGGATTTAACAGTTTGTTTTTTTCGTCACAATGGCTAGTATTGTGTGTAAGAAAAATTAACAGTGGTGTAACTTGCATACATTCTTTCAGGGTATGATTCTGGGGAGAAAAAGCGAATTCCTGCCTGGTGTGATAGAATAATATATCGTGATACCCGGCCAGCTGCAGTTTCTGACTGCAATTTAGACTGTCCTGTTGTGTCATCAATTTTACAGTATGTTGCATGGTCAAAATTGTTTTCTATTTTTTGTTTTACCTATTGGCTACAGTTTGTTATCATTGAAACCATTTAACAGGTATGATGCTTGCATGGATGTGACTGATAGTGATCACAAACCTGTTCGATGTAAGTTCAATGTGAGAATTTCTCATGCTGATAGATCAATTAGGAGAAAAGAATTTGGGGACATTATGACATCAAATGAGAAAATCAGATCTATGCTCGAAGAATCATGTTATGTTCCAGAATGCAATGTCAGCCCAGACAATATAGTCCTTGAAAACCAGGAGGCTTCATTGTTGCTTATTACAAACAGAAGTACAAAGGATAAGGCTGTATACAAGATCACTTGTGAGGGTCAGTCTATTGTCAAGAATGATGGAGAAGCACCTGATTATATCCCAAGAGCTGCCTTTGGTTTTCCTAGATGGCTTGAGGTACTATATCTTTACTTGATTATTTATGTTACTTTTGTGGGTTAGCTAATAGCAATTGCAAGAAATATTAGTTAGATGCAAATCTGACTACATGTGCAAAGTTTTTGTGGCATATCTTATTCTCTTAAATCAACAATTTTGAATTTTCAGAATAGATAGTGCCTTACATCGTATTACTTAACACATAATGCATGATTTTCAACCTGTTCAGTTTTATATTATAACAATTTTCGATCAGAGAGTAATACATGGTTGTTATTTGTTAACATAAACTAGGATGCTTTTTCTGTAAGTGAAAAAGAAAATAACCTATTTGTTAAAATTGCTCCATAATAGTTTTATTTCCTTTTGTAAATATAGTTCATGTTTTCATGCTTATTTTTACTTCAAGATGAAGAACCCTGCCGTTTTCATTGACTAAAATTTAGAATAGTTACTGTAGAAAATAATTTTCATGTTTCAAAGTTTTGAATAAGATACTGGTGCTAATATTTTTAAATAGACTATTCTAAATAAATCTAATGGACTGAATACAATAATTACAAATAAGTTGGTGAATGGGTATCTATCATTTCAGTTTGCAAGTAAGTTGGTCGAATCATTTTGTTGGTAGTCCCTTTGTCTGTAACACATCTGCTAGTTGATTTCCTGAAGGAATGTAAGCTGTAATTATCAAACTACTATAGTTTCTGTTTGATGAAATGTTGATCTATCTCAATGTGTTTTGTCTTATCATGCAGAATCTACTTTTATCTTTAAGCACAATTTTCATCCATAAAGCCCAAATCCTAAGTTCTATAGATATGAATTCTGCCTCGACATTAGATCTGGCCATAATACGTTGCTTCATATTTCTCCACGTGACAGTTTAAGCACAAGACTATGTAATATCCTGAGGTGGATCTTGTGTCACTCACGGAACCTGCATATTCTGCATCTATATAAGCTTCTATAGTCAAACTTCCACCTCCCTTAAATAAGAGGCCTTTCCCTGAGCGACTTTGAGATATTGCAAAGACGCGACCTACTGTCTGTAGATGTTTTTCTCTAAGTTCGTGCATGGACTGACTCACAACGATGACTGCATATGCTAAATCTAGCTTTGTGTGAGCCAAGTAAATCAACTTTCCCATTAATCTCTGATTCTGAGCCTTGTCAACCTTAGCACCTTCCTCTTCGAAGCTAATCCTGTGCTTTTGCCCGACGGGAACACATGCAGGTTTAGATCCAAGTTTGCCTGTTTTTGCAAAAGATCTAGTACATATTTTCTCTAAGAGATAAAAATGCCTTGTTTTGAGTAGGCCACCTCAATTCCCAAGAAATACTTAAGTCTTCCAAGATCCTTCACCTTAAACTCCACAAATAGTTTCTCCTTGAGAAGTTGTCTCTCAACCAAATCATCTCCTGAAATAATTATATTGTCAACATAAACAAGAACAATCCATTTTCCTCCTTGTCAATGTTTGAAGAAAAGAGTATGAACTTGTTAGAACTGGTAATTCAATGTATGACAAGTACATGTATTATTCACAAAGAAAGGTTGAGCTCTGCCAGTGGGCACGTACTAAACCAGTGTACAAAATTGAAATCAACGCTTTTTGGCATTTGAGAGGCCTTATCTCTCCCAGACTATGTGACTTACTGCAAAACTGTTTTCTCACTCCTAATTAACTCCTAATTATCCTTTCCTTTTGTAACTATCTTCCATTCTTCTAACTAACCCTTGTTGCTGCCTTACTATAGCTGTTACAATTATTCATTCCCCTTAAGCCCTTTTATTTTGTCTAACATACACTTGTTTAACTAAAGGGCGACTGTCAGATCTGCAAATCTTTCAAACCTTATTTGTTTTAGCCCATATAAACATTTTCTCAATATGCACACTTGGTTTGTTCCACATGTGGGTCCAAATCCTGGGGGAATCTTCGTATACACTTGTTCCTCTAAGTCTCCATGCAAGAAAGCATTTTTTATATTAAACTGGTGTTGATCCCGACCACACTGGGAGTAAGAGGGAGTAAAACGCACACAATGTTCATCTTGGCCACATGGACAAATGTCTCCTCAAAATCGAGGTCAATGGGTCTGAGCGTATCTCTTTGCCACTAGTCTTGCTTTGTACCAATCTAGGGTGCCATCATATTTGTGCTTGACTGTGTAGATCAACTTGCAACCAGATCTTATTCAGCACATCACACAATGAAGAGTTTTATAAAAAAATGATATATTTGATTAACGTTTGTTTGCATTACCTTCCCCCTCCTGCGTATAGTATGGATCATTTTTTTTTGTTTGAGATTGACTTGCTATTTGTATTTAAATACAACTTTTCGAATAAAAGGATTTTTTTTTATTATATAGATCCTTGTTTTTGATTGTTGAGATCAGGTTTAGTAGTTTTTAGCTTGAAATATGCCAAGTTCTTTGACATATCATGAATATACAGGTAAGGCCGACCCAAGGGTAGGGGGCCAAACCCTTGCTTTAGGTCTCAAAAATTATTTATTTTTAAAAAAATTCAGGCCTCCAAATAAAAGCTTATTTACTATTAATACATAAATATTTATATGAAGTTCGTGTAACTCACCTGGTAACCAGTGCATATTCCTGCCATTGTTGTCCCGAGCGTGAATCTCGTTGGTGCACTTGTCTTTTTTTCTTTCTTTTTCCTTATTTACATGAAATTCTATAGTGGAATGTAGAGTCCATTGCTATATTATAAGTTGTTTCAATAGACAAGTGTTATCTATACTATAATCCAAAATTTTTTTTTACGGCAAATATGAAGAGAATTTAAAAAATAAATAATCAATTTTTGTTGGACATTTTCTGTGTAAATTTGTTCTTAACAAAACTTTTCTTTTCTAAATTAAATTTAAAAAAATGAATTAAAACTGAAATTTAGATAAGTTCTTATAATATAGATATTATGAAACTGAAAAAAAGGAACTGCATTAAAACAAACATCATTCATTGAAAGACAATAAAAATACAACAAAACAAAACACTGACGTGTCTTATTTTTTTGCTAATTATTATTAAGTTTTTATTTTTTAAATAATAATTAAAATTTTAATTAATGCTAAACATGTGGATTACCGATACATGTTTAATTTCCCCACAATAAATTTTTTTACTTTAATTTTGTAAAATAAAATTTCGCTTCACAAAATAGAGGCCACATTTTAATTCTCACTGTAGGCCTTGTAAAGATGATATGTTTGTTGATAGTGGAAAGGAGGGGCACAAATCAAGGGATTTTTCTTATTGAGTAGAGGGAGCATGCTTTTAGAAATCATGGACTTATTTAAACTTCCATACACTAATGCCTATTTTAAAATCTCTTCAATTAGGTGTCTCCATCCACCGGCATAATTAAACCTGATCAAACTGTAGAGGTTTCAGTACGTCATGAAGATCTGCATGTCTCCGAAGAATTAGTAGATGGCATACCACAGAACTGGTGGAGTGAAGACACCAGAGATAAGGAAGTGATTTTGGTGGTTCATGTTCAAGGCAGTTCCTCCGTCCAAACTTGCAGTGAGAAGATCCATGTGCGACATTGCTTCTCAGTAAAGCCGGTGAGAATTGACTCAAAATCCAACAGTGCAAGAAGAAACCAAGTAAGCTAACTGCATAGAATAGTTTAAGAATTTTTAGTAGTTCCACTTATGTCTTTTGATTGATGATTTTGGAAATTCCAAAAAATGCCTACAAGGAAGAAAGGAAATGTCAATAGCATAGATGCAAAATATTAGAGGCTTTGTTTAAATTGTTGTTGAACATCCAGAAACACCTGTTATAAGTCTCAGTACAAGTTAGGTTACCATAATTATTTTATTCATTAACTAATGGGAAGCCTACTTTCCTAATAATGTTTATTGTTATTAATCTTTTTACTTGAGTTTTATTCGAAAGAATATATTCACTTCCCTTATAGTTTTAGATACTACGCTTCTTTTCTAGTCCTCACATGACTTAAAATAAGGGTATTTATCGATGAATGTTTAAAGTCAATGCAATTCACTGCCTTTGTGTTATTTGTTTGAGTGTTTGATACAAGAGCTCTTAATATTGTTTTAGGGTGTTTTCTATGTATGTCTGGTTCTGTCCTGTTCCGTAGTGGGAGCCCTTAATATTGTTTTAATTTTAAGGGACAAGTAATATTTGTCCCTGATTATAGGTCAAATTTTTAAACTAGACTGTAAACTCATGATTTACAGGTCTGATTAAGAGCAAGTCTTAGTAGGATATGGCTGCGTTTATCCGAAGTATAAATAAATAAATAGAATAAAAATACAAAAATATTATTTCTTTTTTTTTTTTTGTCGAGAAATTGTCATTTAGTTATGTTTAAATGAAATAAGTTCATGTTATTAGTAAATTTTGATTTTGGTGAATAGTAAATATATTATTGCACTAGAATTTCTCTTTATATATAGGAGTTTTATTTTTATTTTTAATTCTTTCATAATATAGTAGGACATTGCTATAGGAGAGAGTGATAATACATCATTTTGTATGTTTAGTGTGTTATTTCTAAAAAAAATGTTGTGCTATCAAATAAACAAAAATATAAGGTGGGGAAGTAACATGGACATGCATTTTGAGTTGTTTTGTACTATCTACGTTCTTTTCTATAAGAAGACCTCTTTTATGTTCTTTTATAAGAGACCGTTGCAGTGTATTTAAGCCCATTAAAGTTGATGTTTTTGATTTATAGAAAACAACTTTTAAAAGACTATTGAAGTGTATTTAAATCGATAAAAACTAATGTATTTGAATCGTAAAAAGAATGGTAAACGACATCTATATATATATATATATTCACACTATGTATTTGAATCGTAACTAATCTAGATGCAATGTCGTGCAAATGATCCCGGAACCATCCCTGCAAGGGTTGTTCAGGTAAAAAAATCTTTTTGACATGTTTTAACGACAACAAATCTTATAAAATAAATAATTAAGTTGTATGAATAATGATCTACTATTGATTGCACTTGAGTTTTATTTAAAGAACATGCTAGTGTGACTTTGCAAAGTTGTAACTTTTTTTTCAAAAAATGCAACGAACAAACAATAACAGTTACGGCAAACCTCCCATGGCTGACGCCAATTCAAGATGTCCAGATTCATATTCAAATTCGACGACACAAGGAGACATTGTGGATGTGGTTTTCGTTCAGTATTTTACGTTTGCAAGAAAGGTGTGGACAAAGGCAAAATTTTCTATAGGTGTCCTTATTGGATGATATGTATTTGAAATTTTTGAAGATTGAAATTGTAGTTAAAAAAAAAAAAAATAGAATTTGGATATAGTTTTATCAAGTATAGTTTTTTTATTGTCGTTATCCTTTCTCCAACAACTTTTTACATATAGTGAATACGTTGGATCCGGGAAAACTACTCGCACTCGAAGTCGAGAAAACAACTTGCATATTGAAGTCAGAAAAATGATTCGCACTCGAAGCCGAAAAATTGATATGTATTTTGAAGCCGAGAAAACGACTCACACTCAAAATTGAGAAAACGATCAACATGTTGAAGTCGGGAAAACGACTCGCATCCGAAGTCGAGAATACGATCTGCATGTTGAAGTCGGGAAAACGACTCGCACCTGAATCATAGAAAACGACCCACATGTTGACGTTGAGAAAACGACTCGCATCCGAAGCCGATAAAACAACCTGCATGTTGAAGCCGGAAAAACGACTCACACCTAAAGTTGAGAAAACGACATGTATCTTGAAGTTGGATAGACCACTTACAAAAATCATATTCGGACAAAATTAGAGTTGTCATCGTTACTTATCACTTACTTTGATTCTCAAAGTAAATTCTAAATAAAGAATGACAACTGTTGACACCTAATTTTGTCAGTTACTTTAAGATTTTTATGAAAAATAATAAATATATCAAAATTAAATAAAAAATAATAGTGATAAAAATAATAATAAAAATAAATAGTTAAAAATCATTATAATGGTTATCATTTGAATAGAAAGAAATAAAAAAAAAAAATTAATCAATGGTAATAAAAATCAATATAATGGTGATCAATTGAATGAAAAGAAATCGAAAAAAAAAAAATTAATGGTGATCAATTGACAATTATTCCCTTGTCTTTTGTAACCTACACCAAAAAGTCTATTAGTTGAAGCAAGAGTAGAAAGAGAAAACACTAGTGGATAATTCTTATTTTTTCTTTCTCTTTTTCTGTTTATGCAAAAATAAACTCATATGTTAAAGCTTTCATTTTTCTATAGTTGTGTGTTCCTAAAACTGTTTTATTTGCAACAGAAAATACTAAAAAAATATATAACTAATTGATGTTTATAAATCAATCACCAAGAAAATAAATTTCGTCATATTGTAATATAGTAGAAAACTATATGACGTCTTTATCAAAATAATTCGAACAAAAAAATAATAACAACCCGAAAAAATAGTTTTTTCCTTAGGATTATAATTAATGGTTGCTGCCGTTGGATGAAATTCATCTTCGCTCGTTGCGCTACATCACTCACCCCCAATTGTTGATGATTTTTGTGTTGCGACAGATTCGACAATGCACAAGTAAATCCTTTAACAATCTGCTTCACTGTTATGTCCATTCGTTTCATTCACATGCTGGCATGTTACGTTGTTTTCTAACAAAAATCATTTTTTTTTACCTTAAAACAAAAAATAAAAAGATACAATCCGTGAAGAGACATGTCACATCTTTTTTCGTTGTTATTATTATTATTAATATTATTATTATTATTATTATTATATTTTCTTTATGTTGTTTTCAAACAAAACATAAATTTTCTTTACTTTAAATTTTCTTTATTAATTTTTCTTAAAAATAAAAGATATAATTCGTGAACAGACATCTCGTCTTTTTTTTTTTTTTTACCTCTTTTGTTTATATTATTATAATTTTATTTTTTTGATATGTATATAAATAAAAAATAATGAAAATATAATAATAATAATAATAATAATAATAATAAAAATTGGACAAAACATAAATATTTTATACCCAAGAACGACGTGTGTTTTGATTTCCCTATTGCACATGGGATAAGTAGAAACAATGTTTTTTCCTTTGTTAAACCAAATTATTAAAAAATATATTTTTCCTTATTTTATTAATGTAAATAATTTATTTTCTTTATTATTATTTTTTTAGGGGGTAAAATAAATAATTAAATATATAAATAATTTATATACAATTGATTATAAGATAACCGTTTTAACAGAGGATGTAGGGGAATATTATTTTCCCTATTCGTAATTGATTTCTGACTCCATTTTTTTGTTTCAAGAATTTTATTTTAGATTTTATCTAATTTTCCCTTTTAAAAAAAATAAAATTGGTGTCTCATTTTTCGCAGACAAACCAGACACAACAATTTGAACTGTGCAGTTGAGACAAAAAACAATTTTAAGTTTGTGCGTTTTCAGGGTGGCCAAGAACTCGAGCAAAGATTCTAGTAGTTGATAAAGATGGTTAGAAGAAAACTCTAGAGATTAAAATCATAACCACACGAGTTTGCTCTCATGAGAATGAGCACTTCATGTTCAATAGATGAGAATAAATAGGGTATTGGTGTTGTAGTGATATACGTTGGTGGTGTAGTAGTTGCAAATCATTTCATTGTCAGATTAAGAGGTAGTAGAAATTTTAGCTATGTGGAAATGTTTAGAATATGCTAAATATATGTCTTTCTTGAATTTTATAGGCTTATAGGGGAATTAGATGCTTCAAATGTGATCGTGGCGTTGAAGTTCATAAAAAATCTCCCATCTATGTTGGTTCTATTATTGGAAGTTGTATTAATTTTAATGTTTGCTTTTATAGTTTAAATTTTTTATATGTTAGACATTTTAACTAAATATGCTTTTTATAATTCGAATTATATGTAGATTGAAGAGACTCCGCCTTATATTTATGTTGTCTTTACTTTTGATTTGTTGTTAGATTTTATTTAATGAAATTACCATTAATGTAAAAAAACACTCAAGAAGAATTCATTACTATACCATAACACATCACCTTTGCATATCCTTTAATTTTTTTATTGCGTGCATATCCTTTAATTTTAATAATATATTATAGGCAAAATTATATTTAGATCTTTTATTTTAGTTAGTCATAAAAGGTCTGCCATTTTGTCAATTTTTCCTAAAAAATAATGATGTATCCTAATTTAAGTTGTAAATGTTTATAGGTAAAATGCCTATGTGAGAAAGAAAAAATAATTTCTAGTAAATTGTAAACATTTATAAAATAGAGGAACCTATTTTAAAAAAATGATAAATGATGAAAACCAATGTGATAAACGACCTTCAATATAGTTTTGTCTAAATGTATACAAATAACGACTTTTTTAATTATAACTAGGCTTAATTGCACTATTGATCTCCCTTTTTTAGGTGAATCACGAAAGTAGTCTATCCATTTTAGTTGTCTTCAGTTTTGGTCCCTCAAATAGAATTTGAGTCCAAATCATGAGTTGTCATTTTTTTAATGACGTGTCAAAAAAATAGTGACGTGGCAGACGTCTACGTGGATTAAAAGTGATTATTATATTATTCCAAATTAAAAAAAATACAATTTATGTTTTTAAAGTTTTTATTATATTGTTCCAAATTTTAAAAAAAAGGCCAAAATTAAATAAAAACCCAACAATACATCAACCCCAAAATCAACGCATGAGGCGTCCCTTAGAAAATTATGAGATCACAACGGCTATCAATGTCCTTGATAAAAAGTACTAACTCATTCATTCTTATTAAAACTTGCCACTTTGTCAATTACAAATGGTAAAAATAACCACTTAAAATTTTAATTTGTGAGAAGTTATATGGTTTGGGTGGTTAATGATGTGCCTCATTGCTAATCACTCCCTGAAATCACCATCTTTGCTACAAAAGAACTTATGTCATGAAAGTTATTAGTAATGAAGTGACAAGTAGTCTCTGAAGTTAATAAAAAGTAGTCTTTTGAGGTGAAACACTTAAGAGGTTGAATTTTTCCATATAAAAATTGTTTTGAAAATGCAATGTTAATTCTGAACTTGTGTGTATTTTTTTTATTCTTTACAGGCCCACCTTTCGATACAAATATCTCAATCATGGTTATCAAATATAGATTCAAATTGTGAAAAAAGAGTCTATTTTTTGAATTTGGAATAGATTCTTACTATGAATCGTAAGATACGCTGCCAATAAAAATATGACAATTTATAGTAAAAATTTGTAACATAACAAAATTATAAGTTGATGACATATACAACCACGAAATAACTCAAGATTTGGGTCGTAAAGCAAACAGGAAAAGAAACTAAGTGGTTGGCTATCTATTCAAAATTGCCAAAAGTTGGCTACTTAAACTAAGTGTAGGTAGTGATTTATTAGAATGAATGTAGATTCATCATAGTGAATCGGGATTAAGGATGAGATTCATGTCCAAAATAAATACAGGCTAGGGATTTATGTATATTGAATTCAGTTTTGTATCTAATCAAGATATAACTCGTATATGTATCGTAAAATACTGATAGCCTCAATCTGAATGCTTATTCAATTTCCCAAGCCCATTTCTCAAATTTAGGCTGTTAGTGAAAGCTTTACCTTCTGGTTGTTCCTAAAATCTGCTGATACAATGTCATATAGTAAGAGATTTTGGTCTTGATCTTGCACAATTATATTTTCCTACCATCAATGTGGGTATGCACATTCACTCGTATTTGATGTGCCTACATTTTAAGCAAACGCATAATCATATAAAAATAATGATTTGTGGCTTTTCATCGGTCTATTAACTTTATATTTCGATATGCAGACTTATATATGGCAAGGCGATGCCTTTTTGGCATTGAACATATTTGATTTGGCAGAGCACTCATAAAAAGATAATAATAATAATAATAATATATAATAAAATAGAGTTGTTAAATAAAGATTAATTATTATTTTATTTGACAATTCTATTTTATTATATATTATTATTATCTTCGTTATGAATTAAACTACAAAAATAAGATAATAATAAATATTAAAAAATAGAACTATGAAATAAATTAATAAATATATCTTTATTTGACAGTTCTATTTTATTATATGTTATTATCTTTGTTTTAGTAGGTGTACTTCATAGCGAATGTAGTAATAATATATAATAAAATAGAATTTATCAAATAAAGATTAATTATTATTTTATTTGACAATTCTATTTTATTATATATTATTATTATCTTCGTTATTATTACAACTATAAAATAAAGATAATAATAATATATAAAAAAAATAGAAGTGTTAAATAAAATAATAATTAGATATTTTTTTGACAACTATATTTTATTATATGTTATTATTATCTTCATAATGATTTACAACTAAAAAGTGAAGATAATAATAACATATAATAAAATATAGTTATCAAATAAAATAATAATTAGATATTTATTTGACAAGTATATTTTATTATATGTTATTATTATCTTCATTTTTTTAGTTGTAAATTATTATAAAGATAATAATTACATATAATAAAATATAATTTATTAAATAAAGATGTAATTATTATTTTATTTCACAACTTTAGTTTATATGTTATAAAGTTATACTTTATAGTAAAATAAGATTATCAAAAGATGATGTAATTGTTTTATTTATTCGATAACTCTATTTAAGATTTAGGGTACATTAAAAATAATTATAGAAAGAGTGTCAAATAAAAATGTAATTGTAATTATTTATTAATGAATAATAATTTACTAATAAATATGAAAGCTTTTTTAAATAGTGTTTAGTAACCAAACACACTTTGTAAAAAAAAAAATATATAATTATTAACTTTTAGGGTACAAACAAATAGAATTATTTGTACTTTGTACATTCTAAAAAAAAATTAATACTTTGTAAAAAATACTAAGGAAGTTGCAAATATAGATAATTAATAATGAAGACAATAGAAACAAATGAATAAGAGGAAGATAGGTTGTCTAAATACATGTTGTGGAGGCGTCGATCGTTTGGTGGAGGCAGCGTTTCTAGGCCTCTAAGATTTTTGGTTTACGCGATTTGGGTTTATGTTCTGTTTCTAAGTTTCTGTGTGTTTTTTTTTTCTATCTTCCTTTATTTCTATTTTCAAGTTCTATGATTTTGATTTTTCTGTAGCTATGAATGTATTGGTTTTTGGTTTAATTAAAAGTAAGAAGAGAAAATAATTCAGCAATTCTAAATAACATTTAAAAGAATTGGGGTCATATTATGTTGTAAAAGAATTATTTTTTCAGGGTGAAGTGTATATTTCATGTTATTGGTAAAATTGGTTATTGTGAGGGACTCTAAGCCTAAAACTGACTACTAAAAGAATTATTTCATGTTACTCATAAGTGAGGAAATTTATGCCGTTGATTGCACATGCAAAGGTAATGGAAGAAGATTATCAGGGTGCTTTAAAGGTTTATCAGGAGATTGTGAAAGAACAACCATATATTTGAGACCTTATTTTAGTGGGAGCATCTCTAATGTTCATCCGCTATTATAGAATTACGTCAAATTGAGTTGTGTCAAGCTCTAATTATAGATATGTCGAGTACTTTTATAATTTAATAATAATAAATTTATAGTTATTATTTTTTTTATTAATTTATTATTATAATAATAATAAATTTACGTTCGTTACCATTTTTTTTATTAACTTAGGTTAGCTTTTTTTTAATTTATTATTAATAATAATACTTTTATGACCATTAGCATTTTTTAATTTTATTATTGTTATAAAAATTTAAATTCAATTTTATTTTAAATTAAAATTAAAATAATATTAATTGAAATATTTAAATTAATATTTTAAATTATAATAAAATTAAATATAAATAAAATATTAATGTATAAATTAAAGTTGTGAGACCTATTTAATAAACCCATGTTGAATTTATTGGAGTAAAAAATGAATGATTTATTTCAAGATGATATGGTATTTAATGAAATCTATGTTGAGTTTACTGTTGGAGATACTTAGAAAGAACTGCGAAGCTTCAATGATAGTTCCAAATTACAATATCAAATTTTTCGAAATTACCATCTCGAATGTTTTGTTACATGAATAGTGAAGTTTTTTGAACAGTTTTTGGTGCTGTAAAATAAAATTGATTTATTATTCAATTTCAGGACAATCTAAGTGCTTCCATTATAACTTAATTATTCAGTATATTGTTATATTGTGGGTGGTCTTGTCATAGTGTTACATCGTGAGTGGTTTTGTTAGAGTATGACATGAGGAAACATAAACTCTGTGTAAGTGACTATTATATTGAAACTTAAATTTGTTTTGGAATAAAGTCTTTGTGGCAATGGAGATATGTTATTGGAATTATATTTACATCCAATTATGCTCATGTTTGGTACTCTATTGATGCCTTTTCTATCTCAACTCATTGTTGGGTGGTTTTGTTGGAGTATGACATGAGGAAGCATAAACTCTGTATGGCATCCAATTATGCTCATTCATGTTTGGTACTCTATTGATGGCTTTTTTGTCTCAACTTTAAACGATGATATGAACCTTATAACCTATCTATTATTCCCTTTCATAGGGATGACCATTGAAGTGCACTGATTCCTGTTTTGATTTTTTCTCTTTTATTTTACTCTGTAGGGTTTAATTTTGAGTCAGCCAAAACTAATGATCATACGAAAATAATTTACAGCCAAAGAGGTCACTCCACAGGTAATGTACGAGTAGGTACATCATTTATAATGGCATGTCCCATATTCTTTGTTTTTTGGCAAAATGTTAACCTATATTATAGTTCTCTAATTCATTGGAAGCTGACAATTTAGGGTTTGTCCCATATTCTTTATGTCCCATGTTGTTTATTTAGTAACATCTTTTTCAATTTAGGGTGTGTTTGGAAGGGTTTAAGAACAATGTTTTTATTATGTTGTAAAATAGTATTGGTGCATTAGTCTAACATCAAGGTATCATATATATATTTTTATTGTAACAACAATTATGTGTTTCATTTTATTCTATAAAATATATTTTCTTTTTATCTTTTGCGAGATATACGAGTGTGAAGACATTCTATCGGTCACAAGAGTGTTATTGAAATAGCATAATCATAATATCCTATACGTAAAAATTTATGCTGAGCAAAAATGTAAATTTTGAAAATAGTTATTCTTTTGAAAATTGTATTCATATTTAGTATATTTTGCTACACTATGGGTGTTATTGTTGGAGAGTTGGAAGCCCCATAAAAATTGAATTTGTTTTGCAATAATAACTTTGGTGGTGTGTTGTTGGACAAATTTTGTCAGAGTATGCTAATTCAAACAATGTTTGGTAGTCCTATCATGCGTACTATGTATCAACTTCAAATGTTGGATATTAATTTATGGTATAAATATATGTTTGGTCTTTCTTAGCGTTTTTTTATTTATGTCACTGTAATTTTTTTCTCTCCAACTTTTATCTTGGTAGTTCAAATTTGCCGTCCTTGCTGTTTGTGATGCTAAATAAAGCTGAGAAGACAAACAGAGAAGGGAGAAAACAAAAAAAGCGCGAAATTACAGAGACGAAACTAAAAAAAAACTTGAACTTTCATTTGATTTTCGTCTATGTAAATTCACTCTTTTTTTTGTATATGTCACTTCTTCGTTTTCCATCTCAATTTTTTTTAAAAGTTAGTGACAACAAGGATGACTTTAGAACAAATTTGAATTACAGGGTTAACGTTAAAACAAAAAAATTACAAGGACGAAATTAAAAAAAATGATAATTTACGTAGACCAAACATATATTTAAGCACTAACTTATCTAACTTGTGTATGGTTTACATATATCTAAACCGACCCATGTTCCATATTGTCCTATATCAGATATGTTCATGTCCTATATACATGAGCAACTATAAGATTTATTTTGATCTTCCTCGGAGAAAAATTAACTAGACATACTGATATCGCATACTGAAGGGAAGTTGGCTTGAAATGAACGTCTCTTTCAAAAAAGGTGCCCTAGTCGCCTTGGTGGAATGCATTGAAGAAAGGAATCCACTCTCAACCCTTTCTTTTTATTTAATAGAATGGTAAGCCGGTAGGGATGAGAATAGACTAGGCCGTTTGTAGGGGCCTATGGCCTGACCTGACCTATTTAATAAAAAGGCTAGGCTCAAACTGTTTTTGAAGCCTATTTATTTAAATACGTCAGACTCAGACTTATAAAAAAAGCCTATTATGCCTGACAGGCCGACCTATATATATTTATTATTTATTAATATTATTTGTTATTATTATATTAATAATATTATTTTCTATTATAAATTCTATCAATTAGGCAATCACTTAGTAATCATTCCATATTCAGTAGCGGTTCTATATTAGGTAGTAGTTTTATATTCGGTAACTGTTCAATTAGTCAATCAATCAGTAGTTGTTCCTTATTTGTTTAAGGGGTAATAATGGCTGCGTTTAAAAAGGCTTCTAGGTCAGGCCAGGCAAAAAAAAAAAAGTCTATGATAGGCCGTAGGCCGAAAAAATAAATCGTAGGCCAGACTCAGGCCTTTCAAAGCCTGGCCTGGCCTGACCTATTCCCACCCCTATAAGCCGGTCTTATTATTTTATACGAGTAAACAACTTCTGTTCCTCTTGTGCCTTAAATTTGAATGAGTGTCCATTGAAGTGCACAATTCATGGTTTGATCTTCTATGTAACCATATAGTTTAATTTTTGATCAACTGAAGTACAAACTTATGATTTGACCAAAACTGATGAAAAGCTAGTCTGGTTTGCTCGCTACTGAGAGCTGATATACCAAGTGAGACTAATAAGAACCTGGATGAAGAGCTAGATTACTTGCAAGGAAAAACTTTGATAGCAACTGGTTTGTGTAACTCTGGAAGATTTGAAATGAGAGAGATCTAATTTTGTTTCAAAACACTTAATGTCGAATCTTATGGAGGTGGCTAGAAGTGCTTGTGATTTTGTCTCAAATTTCAACCAAGTAGGCGAATGACATTCTGCAGGAAAGCATACCCAAAATCAGAAGTAACGATGGGTGCTTTTGAAGTAACGATGTCGATTTACAAGGAAGGGGGTTTGAATTGTAAATGCACCTTTTAAAAATTACTGTTAAAACTTAAGAAAAATAACTCAAGATTGATCTTGGTTATGAAAACAGAAAAACAGAGAACGTTCTTGATTTTTATTATAAAACAGAGAACGTTCCTTAATTAGCTTAAAACAGAAAATCAGTTTATGTTTTATCTTAGTTAATCAATTAAGTATGACAAATAAAGAGATATGATAGAGAATACCACACAAAGATATATCATGGTTCACCCAACGTGGGTTACGTCCAGTCCTCACACTGTGAGATTTTCCACTAAGTGTTTAAAAACAAAGAACCTTCTTGATCTTACAACACCTAGTCTAGATCAACATTGATATGTTTCAATCTCTATTACTTTCCATCCAGAAAGAAAAAACAACACCTATCTAACCTTGATAGGATGTACTCTTAAACAAACTATAAAGAAACTCTTATAGTTTGAGTTTTTTCAATTGGATTGTTTTTGACAAAATCTGAGATTTCTCAACTCTTGTTTGAGATTTGATTCCTTACAAAGGATCTAATAATAATTATGCAATCTAATATATGAATATGAGTCAGCAATTGTTTTGCGAAATATCAGAATGTATAATAGTCTTTGTTTTGCGAAAACGCAAAATTTCAAGTATGTATGTGATTGAATTATGGATTTTTCAGCACTTGGATTTCTTGCCTTGATCCTGGATATTGGCCTTCTATTTATAGGCATCAGAGGCCTTTAATGAAGGTCAAAAAGAGCTGTTGGTAGTGCTCTGTAGTTTGACTGAAGCCAATATATCAGATTAAAAATAATTCATCTTTGAAAACTTCTTTTTGACTTTTCTGGTTTAGCATTTAAAGCAGTTCTGTCCTTTTTAGAAAAAAGGCTTTGACGTTTCTCCCTTGATCTTGGATGGTATAGTCTTGATCTTGAGTCTTGAATGTAGTCAGAGAAGTTTGGGGAAAAGTTGTATGCCATTGCAGAAGAGAATGCACAGCTGTTGAAGTTATGCAGAAAACGAAGATTGATTATCAATCTGGGTCTATCAATTCGATGTTTCTTGAGGTTTAATAATCAATATGGAGTTCCTATTTTAATCATTCTGGATGTCTTTTGCAATGTCTTATCATATAGCAAGGTTGATTGAACTTTTTTGACAGTTTGATTTTTGGAGTTACAAACTGTCTTGATTTTTGTCTAACTTTAAGTCCATTTATTTTAGAGAACAAATAGCCTTTTTGAGCTTGAATGAATCCTACTTGTTCCTTGTCATGTACTGATTCTATATGAATGAATTTTCAGGGCAGACTCTTTGTTAAAGAGGTAGAAAAAGTTTGATCAACATGCTGTGATGAACATATTTGAAGCTGGAGATTATTCTTTTTTTTTTTTTTTTAATGCAGAATGTTCTTGTTGCTGTCTTTTCTGCTTTGCTTAATTCTGTTTTTAATTAAATTCACTCAAAAACACATGTTAAATTAACATAATATTTTAGAATCATAATTAACTTTCTTAATTAACCTTTGTTTATTTTCATCAAAACTTTAAATATAGAGTTTATCTCAACAACTTTTTCTTTGGTAGCTTGCAGAAAAGAATGCATCGCCTCAGATTCGTATACGGTAGAAGCTCTTGGTGTGTGCTGGTGCCTTCAATTGGCAGCTGAGCAAAATACCCAAAGCATAGAAGTGTAATTGGATGCACATGTTGTGTTGGAAAACTTGCAAGAAAGAGTCTCTGTAGAGACTATAATTAATGATTGTAATGATATGATGTGTAGTTTTAGAAATCCTTTAATTATAATAATATAATATAGACAAAATTATATTTAAATTTTTTATTTTATTTAGTTGTAAAAGATCCGCTATATTGTTAATTTTTCCTAAAAAATAATGATGTATCCTAACTTAAGTCGTAAATATTTATAGGTAAAATGTTTATGTGAGAAAGGAAAAAAAATGTACTAATAAATCGTAAACATTTATAAAAATATAGAAAGCTGCATAAAAAAAATGATAGAAATCAACATAAACGACCTTCAATATAGTTTTGTGTAAATTTCTAGCAATAATAATTTTTTTTTAACTATAATATTTATTTTTCAAATTGACAAAAATAAAAATTACATTATATATTACTTTATTTTTATTTTGAATGCAATAAAATATTAAAAATATCCCAAAAAAAATATTATAAATATGTTTTTAAATGATAAATACTTTTATAAATATTATATTATATAAAATATAAATGTAATTACGATTTAATGTTTTTAACCGATTTAAAAAAAACCCCGACTTTAATAGGTTCGACTAGTACCAAGTTTGTGATGCTTTATCAGTGGGAGAAAAAGAGGCGTAAGACTGAAATTGAAAAAAATAGAATCCCTGTGTTGAATTCAATTACCTGACGGAACCAGAAAAAGAAAAACAGTGGTGAGTGGTGTGTGCTCTCAATCCTAATGGATATCTCTTTTTTTCTCTTTCAATCTTCAATATTCTGCATTAAGCGATTCGACCGGTATCATCTTCTGTTTGGTGGTGATGTTTTGAGCCAATTTTTTACTTCTTCTTATTCGTTGCGACATTGATGTTCTTGAAATTCAAACACTAGAATCTTGATTTGAATTGGTGCCAAAAAAAAAGTTGATCGCATAGTCACAAGAAAGAGAGAGATGATGATACAAAATAAAACACAAAGCTTTCCGTTCCCGTTCCTGTTCGTGAAATTCAACCAAGAATGCCTGATCTATATGAATCTTGGTCATTCGAACCTAGAATTCTGATTTGAATTGGTGCCGTATAATCTTGATGATTCTTGACTGAGAAGGTTAATAAAAATTGAAAAATCTCTATGAAATTGGATCTTGACCCTACATGTGGCATTCAATATGAGTTTTGTTTTCATTTGAAATTGGAATTGGATGGGCAGTATTGTGCCTTGATGAACATATTTTTGTCGTTGGAATTCATGTTAGTAGAAGCAATGTTTTACTTGATGAACATATTTTGGTGCAGCTGTTCGCATTCAGTGTTTACCATTACTGTCTATGTAAAAGAAACTGTTATTGGTGATGAGGAGTTGATTAAGTGTGGCAAACTGAATCTTGTTGATTTGGCTGGATCAGAAAATATACTGCGTTCTGGAGCACGTGAGGTAAAAGCAAAATTTCTGATTTAGTCTACTCTGGCAATTCATTGTGCCAAGTAATTTGTCATATTGAATTCAAGTTTATGTTGTCCATGATTTGCTTCATTCGAAAGAGAGATACAAATCTATCTCTATTTCATTTTCAACCCATTATCCTTTGGTTTCTGATCTATTGATTCCCTTCTTCTATTGAGCAAACATTCTTTGTCTCCAAAACTGTGTTTGACACAAATGTTTTGGGGTAGGTTTTTGCTTGCAACATTAACGCATTATAATTGATTATCCAAGAATGTATAATCTTGATGATTCTTGACTAAGAAGGTTAATAAAAATTGAAAAATCTCTATGAAATAGGATGTTGACCCTACATGTGGCATTCAATATGAGTTTTGTTTTCATTTGAAATTGGAATTGGATGGGCAGTATTGTGCCTTGATGAACATATTTTGTCGTTGGAATTCATGTTAGTAGAAGCAATGTTTTACTTGATGAACATATTTTGGCGCAGCTGTTCGCATTCAGTGTTTACCATTACTGTCTATGTGAAAGAAACTGTTATTGGTGATGAGGAGTTGATTAAGTGTGGCAAACTGAATCTTGTTGATTTGGCTGGATCAGAAAATATACTGCGTTCTGGAGCACGTGAGGTAAAAGCAAAATTTCTGATTTAGTCTACTCTGGCAATTCATTGTGCCAAGTAATTTGTCATTTGGCTAGAAAAAAATAGTGGCGTAACCAAATAGCAAATCAGATATAGCATTTATTCATGTTATAATGCATTGAAATGATAATTTGGGTGCATTTGAAAAATCAGCTTTAAGTATTCTAAGAAGTAAGAAGCCTCATTAAACGCTTACGCCCAATTTTAATTCACTTTTTGCTAATAGGAACTTTTCAACTACAGTTATTCACCTGATTCTCTTTCTTTGTCTCAACTATATCTGGATTAAAAGGTTCTGTTTGATCGTGCTTTTAGTTTGCAACAATATGATTACAGGGCCGTGCTAGAGAAGCGGGAGAGATAAACCAGAGCTTACTCAATCTGGGACGTGTGATAAATGCCCTTGTGGAACATTCTGCGCATTTACCTTACAGGTCCATATTAACATAGTTTTCAACTACTATTAATTACTAAAACATTATAAAGACATGTACCTTACTGTACATGCCACTTGGTTGTCCGTTATTTCAGAGATAGTAAGCTTACAAGGATTTTGCGAGACTCCTTAGGAGGGAAAACTAAAACATGGATAATTGCTACTGTTAGTCCATCTGCTTATTGCTTGGAAGAAACACTAAGTACCCTAGACTATGCTACTAGAGCAAAAAACATAAAGAATAAGCTTGAGGGCAATTACCACAGCGATTGCCCCCTTAAAAATGTTATAAAAGTAATTTTTGCTTTGTGCTAATAAAAGCTAATATTTTTCTAAAAGGCAAACCAAAAAGTTTCAAAGGCCGTTTTGTTGAAGGACTTGTACTTGGAGATTGAGAGAATGAAAGAAGGTACATTCACCATTATTTAAGTTTTGGAACATAGATAAGATCATTGTATCATATCTTTGTCATGTGAATATTGAATGCAGATGTTCCAGCAACAAGGGAAAAGAATGGTGTATATATTTCTCATGAAAGATTTGCCAAGAAAGAAGCTGAAAAGAAGGTCCTCTATTTTTTTAAGTAACTGCATATCCACATGCATAACAATCTATTATACTATTAGGAATTTTCTAAGGATCATTGCATATTATCTGAAGAAAAAAACCCTCCACTTTAATTATCATTTCTCAATGGATTTGTTTTCTTTTCTTGGTGGGAATGTTTATAATGTAGTCTCACACTGAAAGTCCCATGTTTATAATGCATGTTCTATCTTTCTTGGTACTTATTTCAATTTCTCTAGCTTAATTTACTTTATTTCGACCCTTCATGCAGGAAAGGAATGAGAAGATAGAGCAATTAGAGAATGACTTTAACCTTAGTCAGAAAGTATTCCCAGAGTCTTTGTCTGTCATTTATTCCTATTTGAATGGGAACTTCATTGTAATTTATTTCTTCCCATTTATTTTGTAGCAAGTGGACAGATTTCGTGAGCTATATTTAACAGAGCAAGAACATAAACTGGATTTGGAAAACGAGCTGAAGGATTGCAAGGTACATATAATTGATATATTTTTCTCCATAATGTGCTGTTTAAGTAAGTATCTTATCAAATTAAATCACTCTTTAGGTGAATTTGGAAAAAACCAGCCACGACTTGCATGATCTTCAAGAGAATTACAGGCTAGTTGTTTCAAAGCTGAAGGAGAAGGAGTGCACCATTTCCAAGCTAATGAAATCAGGTAAATCAACTGATGATATGCTACCGAGATTTCTGCTGTTTTTGTTCGATTCACATATTATTTGCTTGATTGTGGTTGTAAACAGAAAATGCCTTGATTGAGCGTGCAAAGGAAATGTGTAGTGATCTTCAGAATGCATCAGATGATATTAATTTACTGTCCTCAAAGTTGGGTAGGATTATTTTACTCTCTCATTTTGTGACAATAAGTTTTTTGTCCTGATTTGTGGCCATTATAAGAAAATATGCTTCATTGAACATATCTCATCATGTGTTATTTGCTTTTGAAATTGGATATGTTTCTGATAAAAACTATTAATAAAAACATCAGTGTTGGTTTCTAGATATTATTTCATTATTTCAACAGGACATCTTTAAAGTCATTTCTTCGAGCAGATCACAATGAACGGATGGAAGCAGAAAACCAAAAATTAATCTTGAATTTTGCATCTCTCTTAAATGGGAGCTTAAAAGATTTGCATACGACCATTATAGAATCTATTTCTCAACAACAGAATCAACTTAGATCCATCGAAGATCATGTTTGCTCTCATCTTGCCAGCAAAAGTGATGTAAGAAAACTGAAGAGGATCTTGTTTCAGTTACATGCTCTGTTTTCCATGACTATTCATCATTTGATTTTTGCATGATAAACTTTTTTCAGGCAGCACAAGCTCTGGAATCAAGGATCACGAAAATGACAGAAATTTATACTTCAGGAGTGGGGACCTTGAAGGATCTAGCTAATACATTGCATGTGAAAGCTGCTTCTGATATGGAAGAGATACAAAATAAAGTTTCATCACAGGCATTGGTTGTTGAGAATGTAATTGAATTTACTGAAGAATATAAGTTTTCTTTTCCTATTTTAATTTCATGTTTTATTGCAATCGTTGGCTGTTAAGTGAATGCTAAAAGTATTTTGTAAAAATAATTGTTACTTCCATGCTTTCAAGTTAAAATCAGGGTTGCCTTCTTTATAGTTTCTTGCCACTGCGGTTCTCAAAGCTAATGATGTGATGGACAACATCCATAATTCTCTAGAGTTTACAACAAAGTATGATTTCGGCACGAGTGGTTTCAGAGGCAACTGTAAAATTCTTTGATGACATCAATATTCATTATTCAAGAGTAATGGAAATTGTTGAAGAAACTCAAAAGGAGAGGTTCCACCAATTAACTAATTTCGAGATGAAGTTCAGGGTATGAAAACACTTTTACTTGTAAATAACTTGATCCTAAAAGGTCAAACTTGTGGTTTGGTTGATTTTGTTCCTTCAAACTGAAACAGGAAGAGGTTGCGAGAGACGAGGAAGAGGCCTTAGAGAAAATTTATCAATTTTGGCAAATTTGACATCTAAGAGAACTGCAATGGTTTGTCGACTGCATCATCCTTTTGTTTATTTCCTTGTTGGTGTTGTGTACTATTTATTCAGTGTGTGTATTAAGTATTACTCACTTCTGCAAATATGTATTAGGTCCCTGAGGCATCAAGAAATATGCAAGACACGAGTTTGCAACAGTCTAAGAGATTGCAGCTAGAGATGTTCAACATGCAGCAAGTTTGTAAAGATGCTACCGAGGAAGTTAATGAATATGTAGAGAATGCAAATAACCAATTTGTGAAACAAATGTTCTCAGTAAACAGCTTTAATGCTACAATGGAGGATTGTCTCATGGATTGGTAAGTTTTTGTTTGATCTTATTTGTCTTTTGGATTTGGTGATTTATCGATTTTTTATCGTTTTCCCTATATATTAACAAAATATTTAATATTCCTACTTGCACAATTATTTAATATTTGTTAAAAGTCGCCAAACAATTCTTGCACATACACTTTTAGTTAGGAATGGATGATGATTATGTGTACACAAAGCGGCTTTTAATTTATCTTTCTTTAAATTTTCCCTTGAAATTGCGAGCATTTATCTCAGTAGAGTTTCAATTCTTTTGTACATGCAATGCATTTCAAAGACAGTGGACTGTTCCAGGAAACAGTGGGAAAATGCTCACTTGTCCTTCAACAATTTACACAAGAACAATCTTGCAGAGATAGAATCTACAGTGAAGTGGACTGTGCAACATATTTTTAACGGACTATTCTTCCTGTCTTGACAATATGGTTTTTATAATTCGAATTGTATGTAGATTGAAGAGACTCCACCTTATATTTATGTTGTCAGTACTTTTGATTTGCTATTAGATTTTATTTAATGAAATTACCATTAATGTAAAAAAAACACTCAATATGAATTCATTACTATACCATATAACACCTCACCTTTGCATATCCTTTAATTTTTTTCATTGCGTGCATATCCTTGAAAGGAGAAGTTTAAATTGATAGGTAAAGGAGAAAATAATAGGATTGGTGTGGAACCTGATGTGGTCTTTGTATAATACTTTGATTGACAAACTTAGTAAAGTTGGGAGGGAAGAAGATGGTTTGAGTTTGCTGGCAGAGAGGAAAACTGAGAAGAAAAATAGGCCAAACATTGTTCCATATAATTGCTTGATGGATGGGTTATGCAAAGCTGAAAGGAAATGTTGTTACTTATACTGTTCTGATATCTGCATTATGTGGTATGGTGTGAACAATATTGATAAATGCTTAGCTTGTAGTTGTCTAAGCTCCAAACTTTGGTACTCTTTTGAGCTCATTTTCAAACCACATTAGTTGGTTAATCTTCCTTTAACTTCCTTTTACACGATCCCTTTTGTTACCATTGCTTTTGGCATGCTGAAAATGTTTTCCTATTGCTATTTCTTGATTATGCTCATAGTAAAATTGGAGTTGATGATGATCAGTGTAGTGTTGTGAACATGGAGTTTAAGAATGAAAGAATACTGAGACAAATTCATCAAAGGAATTACTGGTTAGTATTCTTTATAATCAACTCTAACTTTCTATATAACATTCTTTTTCTTTATATGAATGAGTTGTTACATAAATAATTAAATGTGTACTGTTACTTTTAATAAAATGGTATTAATTTAAATTAGTCTTTATTATACTCTATTACTTTGTTATCATGTTGACTTCCGAAATATTATGAGTTATGTGTAGACTAATAATATATGCATTTCGGCTTCATCAAACCAAATTGTCACCGAAGCTGACTGTCTTAAAATTGATAAAAATAGCTACCCAATATTTCTTGATATGATCTACATAGTCTCAAAGCATAAATTGTGATCTGCCACCTACATTTGGTTTGTGACCTTTATTCAGCATTTGTTGAAAGAATGGGGAAAGCAAGTCTTGGGAAGTTTTGTGAGAACCGAATCTGACACCAATGACTATTTGCAGAAGAACTCCCATCTGCTCTTACCAGTAATAGGTAATGTTGGTCGTGGCTAGAAGTTATTGGTCGTTAAAAACAAGCATACAATTTTTTACGAGAAGTATAGTAGATAATTTTGCTAGCTGCAGGTATTTAAGTACTCTACCGATACTGTCATTTTGTCATTTTCTTGATCTTATTTCTAAAATGCTGTCATAAGTTAACATTAAAAAAACTTACTATACATGCATAGAATTTACATTCACAAAATTGTGAAATTTAGTTAAACAAATGCCAAGAGGCACTAAATCTATACATTGTACTGAAATATTTGAAATCTTCCCTTATGTTATCCCTTCAATCATTTATGCTCAATAATTCATTTGTCTAATGGATTATTAATATGTTAATAACTGCTCTAACACAAATATTATTGGGTATAAATGAAACTAAGATGTATCATATTTTCTTACTGATATTTGTCTTTCTCTTCTGCTTTATACAGCAGTGAATCTCAAGGGAATTAGCATTGTTACGAAACCGCATTGAATCTGGCCAATGAAAAAGGATGGAGGAGAGAATATCCTTTCATGATGTTTTTGTTGATTAGAAAGCTAAAAGGCCAAATATTGAGAATTGTTAATTTCTTCCGTAATTAATTGCTGAAAGGTTGTGCCTTAACCATGTTTCCGTACACTTGCTCAGTAGACGGACCGCAAACTGAAGATTGAGTCTCCATCAGAACATTCACATTTTCGTTGTGATTTGGATTTTTATTGGTGTTCATTATGGGTTAGTTGTACGACGGATTTTATTGGATGTCGGGTGTTGAATTTTTTTAGTTTTTTAGTTTTTTTTTTAGTTTTTTAGTTTTTTTGGTTTCAGTTATGTATATTTTTTAGTTGTGTCTCTTCTTTGGAATGTTTATTTCTTTTGATTCTTACATTTGATTGTCTCTCTCCATATTAACTCTTGATCCTCTCTATCGGTTCTTCCATTTGATTGGCTCTTCATATTTGGTTGCTTGTCTCCCTGTTGTGCTCTTTCACTTGATTTGGTTTAGTTTGGTTTGTCATGTATGGTTTAGTTTGGTTTGTCATGTATGGTTTAGTTTGGTTGGTTCTTTTAATTTGATTCGGTTGTTTCCTCTCTCTGTTGGTTTGGTTCTTCTCTGTCAGTTTGATTTGGTTTGTTTCGTTCATCTATGTGTTGTTTCTCTTTTAATATTAGTATGTTTGCTTTGAACTTCTACTTAAAGGTATGTTCAATTATTATAAAATTAGTTTTGGGATCGAGTATTTTGTATGATTCGTAAACTCTCCATATTTCATGTTAATGTAGTATGAGTTTGAGAAGAGATGATAGACAACAGTTTATTAGACTTATGTTATTTGACTTTATATATTGTTAAGGGTAGTTTAGTTTTTTAAGGCATTAATATTTATACCTTACTATTAGATTGAATTTGGTAATACCATAACATTTTTTTTGTTATGTAAATACAATCTTATCTAGCCTTATTTCTTATATGTATTAGATGTTGGAGAAAACAATTGATTGTATCGAATGATATGAGACGTATGAATGTATCTATTACAAGGGACGAAAATGTATTGAAAATGTATTATTACTTTGATTGACAAACTTAGTAAAGTTGGGAGGGAAGAAGATGGTTTGAGTTTGTTGGCAGAGAGGAAAACTGAGAAGAAAAATAGGCTAAACATTGTTCTATATAATTGCTCGATGGATGGGTTATGCAAAGCTGAAAGGAAATATTGTTACTTATACTGTTCTAATATCTGCATTTGGTGGTGTGGTGTGAACAATATTGATAAAGCCATGCAATATTCTGATGAGATGTTGAGTTCTAGATGATGATTGGATGCAATTGTTTACATGCAGTTTGGTATCGGGCTTAAGCATTGCTGGAAGGATAGGTGATGCCAGTGTTGTTATAAAGAGTAATTATTAATTTATTTAACAATTCTATTTGATTATATGTTATTTATTATCTTCGTTATTTAATTACAACTACAAAATGAAGATAATAATAACATATAAAAAAATAATAGTGTCAAATAAAATAATAATTAGATATTTTATATGATAACATTTTTTTATTTTATTTTATGTTTATTATTATCTTCGTAATGATTTACAAGTAAAAAATGAAGATAATAATAATATATAATAAAATATATATTTCAAATAAAATAATAATTAAATATATATTTGACAAGTATATTTTATTATATGTTATTATTATATTCATAATGATTTACAACTAAAAAAATGAAGATAATAATAACACATAATAAAATATACTTGTCAAATAAAGATCTAATTATTACTTTATTTGACAAGTATACTTTGTTATATGTTATTATTATCTTCGTAACGATTTTCAAATAAAAAATGAAGATAATAATAATATATAATAAAATATACATGTCAAATAAAAATGTAATTATTACTTTATTTGACATGTATATTTTATTATATGTTATTATTATCTTCATAATGATTTTCAAATAAAAAATGAAGATAATAATACATAAAATAAAATATACTTGTCAAATAAATATATAATTATTACTTTATTTGACAATTATATTTTATATATTATGAAGTTATATATAATATATATAACTTCATAGCGAAGATAATAATAACATATAATAAAATAGGATTATTAAATGAAGATGTGATTGCTTTATTTGATAATTCTATTCAGGGTTCAGGGTTCAGGTTCTAGGGTTCAGGTTCCAGGGTTCAGGTTCCAGGGTTCAGGGTCCAGGGTTCAGGGTCCAGGGTTCAGGGTCTAGGTCTTAGGGTCTTAGGGTCTAGGGTTCAGGGTCTAGGGTCTAGGGTCTACGTCTTAGGGTCTACGTCTTAGGGTCTAGGTCTTAGGGTCTGGGGTTTAGGGTTTAGGGTTTAGGGTTTTAGGGTTCAGGGTTTAGGGTTTTAGGGTTCAGGGTTTAGGGTTCAGGGTTCAGGGTTCAGGGTTCAGGGTTCAGGGTTC